>JANAVB010039218.1:6614127-6787927 GCA_029216955.1 Iris pallida
AGCATGTTCATGTAGTAGCATATGCATCAAGACAGTTGAGGGTGCATGAGAAGAATTATCCAACCCACGATCTAGAGCTCGTAGCGGCTATCTTTGCTTTGAAGCTATGGAGACTACTTGTACGGCGAGAAGGTAGATGTCTGCACTGATCATAAGAACCTCAAGTACGTGTTCACAAAAAAAGAGTTGAATATGCGACAACGACGTTGGTTGGAGTTGGTGAAGGATTATAAGATCGAGCTACATTATCATCCGGGCAAGGCTAATCTTATAGCAGACGCATTAAGCCATAAGCCCATGGCTCATTTCTTGACCGCACAGAGAGTGATGATTAGAGATTTGCAGCAGCTTGGTATTGAGGTAGTATTGCCTAGAGATGATGGCGTATTAGCCAATCTCTAAGTACAATCATCGCTAGTAAAGAGGATCAAGGTGGCATTGCCTACGGATGCTAGATTTCGATGGCTTAGAGAGGACTGAAGCAAAAGAGCAGACGGGATTGAGGATTCATTCTGATGGGACATTTCGATGTGGTGATCGTATTATGTTACTAATGGAGACCTACGACAGGAGTTTATGGTAGAAACACATAGTTCGACTTACTATATTCATCCCGGAGGAACTAAGATGTACCGAAACTTACGACAGTATTATGGTGGTACGGAATGAAGCGGGAGATAGCTCATTTCGTGGCCAATAGTTTGGTATGCCAAAAAGTGAAGGCCGAGCACCAGAGGACGGCCGGATTACTATAGTCGCTGCCCATTCCCGAATGGAAGTGGGAGCACATTTCTATGGACTTCGTCACGGGATTTCCTCGGAGTCCGAGTGGACGAGATGCGGTATGGGTGATTGTTGATAGGCTTACCAAGTCAGCCCATTTTTTACCTTTCAGAGTGGGACAGTCTACCAAAGTTTTGGCGGATATGTATATAAAACAAATAGTGAAGCTACACGGTGTACCAGTCAGCATCGTGTCGGATCGTGACTCGAGATTTACCTCACATTTTTGGAGAAGTATGCAAGACAGTTTGGGTACGTGTTTGAAGTTTAACACGATGTACCATCCGTAGACAGACGGCCAGTTAGAGCATACTATTCAGACGCTAGAAGATATATTGAGAGCGTGTATGCTTGATTTTGGTAGATTATGAGAAGATCACCTTCATCTTGTAGAGTTTTTCTACAATAATAGCTATCGAGCGAGCATTCAGATGGCCCCGTTTGAGGCATTGTATGGAAGAAAGTGTCGATCTCCTGTTTGTTGGAGCGACAGAGGAGAATGGCAAATATGGGTCCCGAGTTGGTTTTGAGCACAGTGGAGAAAGTGAAGAAGATACAAGACCACCTGCGAGCAGCGCAGGATCGACAGAAGCAGTGGGCCAATAATCGTCACCAACCCTTAGAGTTCAAGGAAGGCGACCATGTTTTCTTGAAGATATCCCCCACGAGAGACACGATTCGATTCGGAGGACGTGGCAAGTTGAGTCCAAGTTACATCGGCCCTTTCGATGTCTTGGAACATGTTGGAGAAGTTGCATATGGATTGGCTTTGCCACCGTCGCTAGAAGGAGTACATGACGTATTCTGTCACGGCCCGCACCCACTGTGAAGGTACGAGTACGTAACAACGTCCAGCCTACGTCGCAATGTCGACGGTAGAACGTTGTTCTAGGTCACTATCTAAATAACAACTCACGTAATTATATAATGTACTTGTCAAATTCTCAACTCCGAACGGAGGACAAGTATAGATATAATGAATCTCAATCACAGTCTAAGCACTATATGGTAACACAGAAGTTTATAACTAAGACTAAATAATAACAACAAAACCAACTACTAAATAATAATAATAATCTCAAACAATCTCAAAACAAAACATATCTCAACTTATTACAATTTAAGTTCTAAAACAAGAAACTAAACCAAGTCAACTAGCTAGTCTCCCGATCACTCAGAGTGTCGAGGCAAAAGGTAGCTAAAACATCTCCTGGTCCATAGTAAGTAGGGCAAGTGTCCTCAGGGCAATCATCTGTAAAATTTTCAATAGGTCCCGTCAGGACAGAAACGAGTACAACTCATCTAGAAAACCCAAGTAAATAACAGAGAACTATAAAGCAGTTATAGATAGTTTTATTGATGAACATGATAGTTTATATTCAGGTGATGGTATAGAGAAACAGTTAAGATACAAGAAAAGTAAGGAAACTAAAATAAGAGAAGAATCATGGCAATGAAGACTGTAAAGTAAGATTATAGCTGAACTAGAGTAACATGATAACTCCAGACAGTAAATGTAAAACATGTGTAAATCCTATGTAAATCCAGTACGAAATAAATCTAATATAAGATGAATCCAGTATAAGATGATTCTAGTCAGTGATCAAGAATCCAGGTGAGACCAGCTATATTCTAATAGTGTGTTTTAAAATACCGAGATCGACATATAAACGGCTGTAGGTATCAGGCACATCACTCACTGGTCAGGCGAGAGATGGCTATGCTTCCAGTAGATTCCAGTTGGAATATTCTAGATTTGGGGTATGTCTACATGTCTTACTCAATATTTCTCCGTCCCGTAATAGAAGTGAATCTAGATTTGACACGAGAATCGAGATGAGTCCAGCCAAACATGATGATACCAGCAATGATTCCAGAATGATTTCAGTAATAGAGGCCAGACAATATGGTATGTGTGTCGCATACATGAATCCAGAAATATCCATACGTATTGTAACAGAGAATCACAAAAAACTAACTAGAACTAAAGTACAGTAATTGACAAATAAATAAGAGAACTATCAGAGAATGTACTCGCCTGATACCCTAAATGACTGATGTATATCAGATGTCTGAACCGGAGTCACAATGTCCTATTTAGAGCAGTACAGGTTATAATGTGTTCAATTTATATGGTGATTGAAATTATAATGCAATCTACATGATTCTAAGTCAATCTAGGTCAAAGTCAACTATTGGTCAACTCTGGTCAACTATAAAGTCAAACTAGGTCAACTCTAGTCAACTGTGGTCAAACTAGCTAGGGTTGGGTCAACAATGGTCAACTAGTCTAGGTTAGTCAATTCTAGGTCTAAACAAACTAAGTCTATGCAAATCAAGTATCCAAGATAGCTACTAACTCATAGCCTAAGTCACTTGCTAAACCAAGCACAAAACTAAACCATAAGCTAACAAGGCACACAAACTTAGTCATATAATGTATATATATTATTCACATTCACATATTCATATACATAGATATATATAGAAAAAGCTATATATATATATATATATATATATATATATATATATATATATATATATATATATATATATATTATATATATATAAGGAGAGGTAAAAAAAAATAAGGAGACGTAAAAGAGTAAGTGTGTGTGTGTGTGTGTGTGTGTGTGTGTGTTTGGCATGTGTGTGAAAGGATATGTATTAATGTTCTCAGATTTAGTGATAGGTAGGTGTATGTGACATGGGATACATGGTGTCAAAGGGTGTATGAATGCATGTGTGTAAAAGGTTATAGGTTAACTCAGTTTATAGAAATGCATACATACATACATACTTACATTTCTTACATGCATACATAGATATCATGTATACATACATACATTCCATACATGCCTACATACATATCATATATGCATACTTGTATTTATTCATGCACCTATACATACATACATAGATGCATACATACATATTTGAATACATTATATACTTTCATACTCTACATTATATTACATTCATTCCTGCATACATATATACATATAATATATGCATACAAACTTATATATTTAACTCAAAATATATGTGATTAAATACATTACATTGCCTTAACACACACACACACACATACACACACACACACACACACACACACACACATATATATATATATATATATATATATATATATATATATATATATATATATATATATATATATATATATATATATATATCATTCATTCATATATATCATTCATTCATATCCCATATACATGCATACTTCAATTCATGCATTATATCCATTCACATGTCATTAAGTTGCATACATATACTTATTTTCATTACATATATGTCATTCATGCATATTACATACTTACATGCATCTATACATTATATGCATTGTATACAACATGTAAAAATAGAAGAGGGAGAAAAGGGGAAAATTGAAATGGAAAGAGAAGGGAAGAAAAAATATAAGGAAAAGGAAAAACAGTGGACATATACATGCTTGCATCATATATTCTACATTACCATAAATGCTATCATTATACATTGTATTACATTATGTATACATAATGCATTCATATATATCATTACATTTATACCTTGCATTCGTATCTAGCATTCATTATATACTTTCATGCATACATTGTATATCATTCTTTCATTCATGCATTTATGCATTGCTTACATACATTACATTGACTACATTCCTACATGCTTGTATTCAACCATATAATATAAAGAGGATACATATCATATATATATCATTTTATTCACCTAACTTATCATGCATTACATACTCTACATTCATTTAATATCCATACTACATAGGCTCATAGGTTACACAAAATGCCTATGTCGTATAATCATTCTTCTACTTAAAACCAATACTGTACCAATTGGGACTTCGTGTTAGCTAAATTCTAGGATTAAAGTATGTCATAGTCCTTCATGTTAGCTTTCCAAAACTTTAAACGGATCGTATTTTCGTGTCCGAAAGCTCCCGAAATAGCAAAAACACCGAAACGAATTTGTTTTTCGGACAACTGACACTCAAATAGTTTTACAGAAAGTTTTAGAACGAATTTGGCTTATTAAAATATATATTTGAAAAACTAACTTCGATACAATTTTTTTAAAAAAATGAGAGATTAATAGGAGTTCTGAGCTAAAAGTTATGATATTTCTAGGTTGTTTTGGTTAATAAAAACGTAGATGAATATTATGACGAATTTGAGTTGTTTTGGACAAAAGAAACACATGTAGGCCAAGATACTTGGATACCAATATAAGTATCCAAATGAAACTCATTCTAACCATCCTAACTAAGATCAATTCACTCTCTAACCATTCTAAAACTGAATTTAAATATCTATTTAAACTATTAACATACATACAAACATATGGGGTGTCCTAATTTGGGATCTATCAAGTAGGACACAAGACACATATCTAAAATCCTCAAGAGAGCTCCAAATGGCCTCAAATTTGAATCTAAATATGGTGCATGCATGGGAGTGGATCCTATGGATTCAAAACTAACTAATATGCATAGAAAATCAATTTAGAGGGTTGGTTTTACCTATTGGGAGTGGAATCCCAATGATACTCCCAAGGACATGGCTCCTACACGAAGATCTTCCAAAAAGGACACTCCTCCTTACACTTCGCTCCAAATCTTTGCTAGCACCCTCCCTTGGTAGTATGAAAAGGTTGGATGAAAGTTTTGTTGGAGGGATGTAAGGATTTGGAGATCAAATCAAAGAGGAAAGCTCTATAATTTGGGAAAGAATACTTTGTAAAGGAAAAGAGGCAAGATGGAATGAAATGAAAGGAAGGGAGGCTAACTTACCTATAGTGGCTTCTATTAAACCCTATTTAGGCCTTGGGGGGAAGCCCAATAATGCCTCAACTAGTCCTCTTGGTTAATTTTAAGTTTGGTTCAAGTTTGGGATCAAAATGGTTAAATTTAAACCTCTAACTTAACCAATCTTACAAGTGGGTTTAGTCTAAACTCACAAACTTAATTAGTGGGGTTTGTGGACCATAACTAACTAATCTTGGGATCCCGTCTATAGTCTAAGCTACCCGGGTCACTAACACAATCGGAACGAAACGAAACTCAAACCCGACTAAACAAATCCCATACAATCAATATTAAAATATAAAAAAATTCAAAATATTAAAATATAAAAAATGATCAAAATCACAATACATCAATTTAAATATTACTAAAATAATCTAAAATTCACCAATTAATCAAAATCCTAAATAATTCAAAAGTCACAAAATGACCAAAATACCCTTAGCCTAAAAAGTTGTAAATAGTCATTCTAATCACCTGGTTAGGTCCCCTTGGTCATGGTTAGTCTCTAGGCTCAACGGTTCTAGGGTTCACTAGCTAACATATCAAAATTATAATTCACCAATTTTAAATAGTATTAAATTAATTAAAAATCCACATAAATCATAATTCTATTATTAAATAATAAACTTTTACAAAAGTTCAAAGTTACCATCATTTTAGAAAAGTGGGTGTTACATATTCTATGTGTCACAGCTGAGGCGATACGTAGCGGACAACAATCATGTGCTTGATCACTCCGAGATCACCATTGGACCGAGCTTGTCATACCAAGAGCAACCGGTAGGTATCTGTAACTCCACCTCCCAGTTTTATAAAAATAATAAATAATTCAATTTCTATAAATTGTGCTCTTGTTATTACTAGTTTCAATATTAAATTAGTTTCAGTTTATATTTTTGAAAATATTTTGGTGGGAATTAATTTTGGACAATTTTTTAAATTGGAAGTTGTTGTAACAATTTTTTAAATTATTTTCCTTATTTTAAAAATTGTTTTTAAATATATTATGTAATTATGAAAAGGCAGAGGGTTTATTTGTAAATTTTTCTATTAATTGAAAGTGCGGGTTAAATACTGAAAAGGGGCGGGGTGATTTTGCTTATTTGCCGAGAGCGGGGGGGGGGGGGTTATCTGCAAATGTCCAAATTATTTGTTTTATAACCAACGGTTCGAGAAGAGAGAGAGAGCATCACTCATTCCTCTCTGACTCCTCGTTTCCTCCACCGTTCTCGAGTCTTCTGATCTCGAGTTCTCCGCCGACCCTTGGGTTCCCCAGTCCCGCCGACGACTTTTGATGGTGACTTTTGACGACGACTTCGATGATGATGGCGACCATGATGGCCACCTTGATGGTGGTGACGACTTGAGCGGAGCGGCGACCCCATCCTGACGAGGCGACTTCGACCCTGTTGAAGACGACGACCCTGATGGCGATGGCGATGAAGACGATGGCTGGGTCTAGGCGAGCTTTTCTCGACGCCTAGGCGCTGCTTCGACTGAGCTTCAGAACCGACCCTTCTCTTCTTCTCCGGCGAGCTTTCGAGGCTTCGACTTCTTGAGGGTAAACCCTAGCCTTCTGTTCGTAGATCTATGTCAGATCTCTAGATCTGACCGTTGCCTTTCCTCTTTGCAAAGATCTATGATGAGATCTCGAGGAGATCTCTGAGATCCACGGATCTACGATGAACTTGACTGAAGTTTCGAGAATTATTTTGACTCTGTGTTGATCTTGAAAAGATTTCTGAGATCTTTTAAGATCTGTGATAAAATCTTTGTAGATCATTGCATGCTTATAGATCTATGATGTTCTTTATAATTTATTAACTAGATCTTGTAGATCGGTTCTGTTAATGTTGTGTATGTGTGGGGATCTATGGATCTACTATGGGTTCTGTAGTTTGATCTCTGTTATTGAAGATCTATGCTGGATCTAATGATTTTGTCTGGATCTCGAAGTTAGTTCTGCTTCTTGCAGATCTGTGATAGATCAGTAGATCTGAGCATTTTTCTTTGAAGATTATTTGAGATCTGTTATTATATGTGCAGAATCGATTAGATCTATGGGTTTTAAACTCAGATCTGGAAATCGGGACAAGTTCTTCACAGAACTTGTAGATCTGAGAATTTGGGTTCATTTCTGAAGACTGAGATCTTGTGTCCTGACACTCTTGTGTCGGACACTGTATGCATGATTATATTCATTCTTCTGTGATGGAAGTTGTTTACTCTTTATTAACTCTTATTTTCTTTCTGTTCGTGCTACTCTGGGTGTTCGTGTCGGTTTGGACTTGGTGTCATATCCGGATTGGATGATTGGAGTATACTGTGATCACCGCTTGGCGAGTACCTGCTGTTGAACTTGGTGTTGTACCTACTGTTGTACCCTGACCATGTCGTACCTGCTATTGTGTCCGATGTTCGTGTCGGATACAAGGAAGATGACCCTGTGAATGTGTTGGGCCTGCTGTTGGACTATTGATGGGCTTAGTTGGGCTAGCTGAATATTCAAGTTATCATTTTTCATAATCTATTGTTTTTATTTGTAATTATGGAGTGGGCTGGATCAGCCCACTGGGTTGTAATATTTTGTATATATTTGTGTGTGTGGGCTGGCCATAGGAATTTAGTGTTGGGCCAGTTTTGAGTTGGTTCTGTGCTGGACTTATGGCAGTTGGGAACTTTAGTGTTTTGGACCGAGTTAGGTTTGTTGGGCCAGAACTTGGGCCAGTGGACTGGTTGGACTGCAGCAGTTATTTATAATCTTAATAAATTTCTTTTGTTTTACTTTCAGTTAAATTTTGCAAATAGATTTCAGAAGTTGAGTTCTTTATACTTAAAAAGGTTTTACTAAATTATGGTGTTAATTCATAACCAAAAGCTGTCTTTCCAAAGAAAGACGGCCCTTTTTGATTAAGCAGATTAACTTTTGAAAAGCTGGAATTACTTTTCTTAAAACTAGTTAACTTTGATAGCTAAATAAGAATACTTTCTGCAGTTACCAGTTAGATTCATTAGACATTAGTTTTATTAGTAAGTAGAATAAATAGCAATAATATAGCAACTGATAGCTTAGAAACTTAACCAACTTGTAATCATTATTAACAGGAGATCGTCCAGCTCTTTTGACTACTTGTACTTTCCTGGAGCAAGGCAAGTACACTATACGGTCTTGTGCATTTCATTATATCCTGTGCTTTCTTGATTGACACATTGCAACACGTCATGTACTTTCTGGTGCTCATGTTCCTTGTGCTTACTACTTGTACCTGGGGTGGGAAAATAGACTATTTATGTGACCAAACCCAAGAAACAACTCAGGTGTGTTTAGCTTAGACCCCGTATCGTGCACGCAGGTCCTAAGCCATACCATTCATGTGCTTTCAGGTACTTTCATGTGCTTACCCCTAGCCGGTCACATACTTAGTTATATTTCAAATATAGTACACACATGCAGGAGATATACCTTGTACTTATTTCCTGTGATTCCATGATACCATGTTCTTTCATGTGCTTACATATCATGTACTTTCATGTTCTTACATACCATGTTCTTTCATGTACTTTACACACTGTTTCTTTCATGTATTTATTTACATGTTCTTTCCTGTACTTTCCATGTTTCCTCGTACTTTCATATCAGGTCTTGTTCATTACCTAGAATTGTACTTGCTCCGCTCCTGAATAGAATATTTTACAGGTATGCTTACAGGACACTGTTCTACTCTATGGGCCAGAGCCCAGGATTTAGCTGAGCAGGATGAGGCTTAGCTTGAGGCTTCAGGTTTAGATTACTTAGCTTTACTTTGAGATATTGACTTTAGAGTTCATAGCACTTTTCATTCTTGTTGATTCTGGTACATTACGATATCTGGATTTGTGGATTATGGTGATCATTCTGGGATACGTTTTTATAGATGATGTGATTCTATACTTTCATGTTTATCTGGTTAGTTTTCCCTAGCTTGGTACAGCTTACTTCGTCGTGTCTAACGACGAAGGCTGGGCGTGTCCGACTCATGTTCGATTATTCGGGAGTGGGTCGTGACAGTATCCTTGATCGCCGAGTAAAGGTGTTATGGAATCAATCATTACCATTGGTTCACGTGGCATAGAAGCATCACTCGCTTGGAGAGTCTACTTGGGAGCGCGAGGACGACATCCGAAATCGCTACCAGTATTTGTTCGAAAATTAAGGTTTGACTTTAACATTTTAGATCCTTTTGTTCGCATTTGCATTGCATGTCACACCCCCTACGTTAGTTTAATTTCGAGGACAAAATTTTTATAAGTTGGGTAGGATGTAAACCCCCTATTTTTTAAATTTCTTTTTTTATATTTTATTTTGATTTTATGGCATTTCATATAAGTAAATAGCTTAGTAAATAAATAAATGATACAAGTAAGAAAATATATATATCCTATGTATTCGACTGCAACATTTTTTTTCAAATAAATAAATAAGCAACAATAGTCCTCATAAAGTTATTATTGGGGTTTTTAGAATTTTGGAAAATTACAGAAATATTTTTGATTTTATCTTTATTCTGGATATAAGGTGTATATGTAATTACTTATATATATATATTTATATATCCCTTCATATATGAAATGAAAAAAAAATATAAAATCTAAATTATCGTGAGATTTTGAAATCTCGTGATATACACAACCTGGCCAAACCCGATAGTATGGGCGGAATTGCCTTAGGATTTTTGATCGGGTGTATTAATCAAATCTTGATCAATTTAAATCCAATTTTCTCCTATGCTATCCAAATCCTATTCTCCTCTGGATAACCTACAAACCCAATCCAATTAGATTTAAAACCAATCAAAAATCGGCCTCAATTCCCACATATATAAACGAATGAACAAAAATAGGTTCCTCAAAAACTTTCCATCGATACTCCACCAAACTCTCGTGCAGCTACACCCGAACCTCTCTGACCATCCTGCGAACACATTCAGTCGCCTGCAAGCCATTGGCAGCCGCCACACCGCCGGACAGCAGCCAAAATCGATCGCAACAGAGCCAACTCTGTTCGGGAAAATCGATTGCCAGGTACCCTCCCCGATCCTATTTCTCCATGAATTCTCGATTGTTTTTAATCACGTAAAGTTCCCTGGAAACCCAGTATATACCTCTTCGAAACCCTTCAGATAGAATTTGTTATAACTCAGCAGGATGATCGAGAAATCGATTCAAAGTCGAACCAAAATTCAATCGAAAACAGAACCATAGGGTTGTCTAGACCCCACTTTGGAAGGCCAACTGCGGTCGACCTAATTATAGTTTACCAAATCTATATTATAACAGTTAGAGACAACCTATATGAGAGTAAAACCTAGTTTGTAGATCAAGAATTCATTATGTATACACCAAGTTATTCGATTGTGAAAATCCAGAAAAACCATGTTTAAAACTGTGAAAACTTTAGAAAAAAATTCGATACAGCGTGTGCCCCGACAAACCGGGCGACGTGGTCGAGCACTGTATGCATCAAAATGCGCGTATGGATGTTGTCGACGTATGAGAACTGACGGAACTCAATTTTTTTGCGTGTGCGCAACGAAATCAGTGCGTATCCGTCAAGATACCCCCGTATCGACCTTTTGTAAACCTGGCCATTGTAGAAGCATGGAAAAGAACAGAAAAATCTATGCGGCTCAAAACAGATGGAGTCTCATGCGGTTCAAAGAAGCTCTCAGAGTCTCATGCGGCTCAGGAGTTTTATGCGGCTCAAAAGACGCCAACCTAGCCATGCGGCTCGAATAAAAGCCACGTGGCCTTATGCGGCTCGCCTCTACAGCTGGCCATTAAGCAGCAGCCTCATTTAATGCTCTGACACAACAAGGCAGCTCTGACATAAAAATGAACTGACAGCTCTGAAATAAAGCTGCAATGATGACTCTGACATAATGGCGTGCTCCTAGGGAAACGAAAAAAATCTCTATAGCTGGCACGATCCATCAAATCCCAAAGTCTTCCATACGGCTTTGACACGTGGCCAGCCGCATGCGGTTCAGGTGGAAGCCACCCCCATGCGGCCGCTACTCTCATGCAGCTCGGATCATGGGTATCATCTCCATGCGGCTCAAATCCTGAGAAGCCACCTCCATGCGGCCGCTACGCTCATGCAGCTCGGTTCATGGGTACCATCTCCATGCGACTCAAATCCTGAGAAGCCACCCCCATGCGGCCGCTACTCTCATGCGGCTCGGATTATGGGGACCATCTCCATACGGCTCAAATGCTGAGAGGCCACGACCATGCAGCCTTGACACGTGGCCAGCCTTATGCAGTTCAATTGGAAACCCCCTCATGCGGCTCAGATTTCGGAAGTCACACCTATGCGGCTGCCACCTTCATGCGGTTCAAATTCTGAGAAGCCACCCTCATGCGGCTCTATCAAGACACCCTATCCCTGTGGCTCGTGGTTAGGACACGTGGCAGAAGATCAGTTTCCCCCATGTCCCTAGGGCTCGCAGCAGAATGATGATTGGACACGTGGCACCAAATCAATCAAGATTTATCAACAAATCCCAACAACCAGATTTAGTACAATCATCATAATTACCTGGATCAAATCAAATTTATTACAATCAAACATATTGAACATGTGGCAGAAGATCCGAGCTTGTCATAATAAATCACAAAGATTCATGGCAAACAACATTAATTGCCCATATAAATTTGGCACAATCAACATTAACTGTCCAGATTTGTTGCAATCAAGATCAACGGCCCAGATTAATTGCCAACAAGACAGGATCAAGGAAAATGTTAATTAATCCCTAAATCGCCGACTTTCCAAGGGGCAATCATTGCAAACCCTAATGACCACACCCAACTCCTATAAATATCAAGGTGTCATTCCCTTGCAAAAGAGAGAGAGAGAGAGAGACTCCCGGCTGGACACACAGAGAGAAAATGGCACGCACAGAAGAGTCTCCCTACACATTCTGAGAGAATTTCTTTATCAGAGCCAAGGCTACGTCCGATCGTCCAAGGAGTAAGGCAGAGCTGCCGTCGCTTTCCCGAGCCTCTACCGTCACCCCCCAGAATCAAAAATAAACAATTGTACTTAAATTGTTGTACCTAGGTTTTCATTCCTGGGCTTTCTTTGTACGAGCGTGTTTGTATTGTGAGTCTAAGTTCAGTCCTCCTATAAAATTGTTCTGTACTTTTATAATCAATGGCAAACACGATGGCCACTCTGTTGGGGACTAACTTCTCCACGGCTTAGGAGTTGGTGATGCAATCGGACGCAGCCAAACTTGGCTCCACTCAACAGATGCTGGTCGCCTGGTTCGACCGGCAGGAGTTTGAAGAAATGCTCTCCGACGGGAGCGCTGGCCCGGTCCAGCGGCGAGCCTGCACGAAGAAGGCTCGCAGGGAGTGGAGGCCCAAATCATTCGCTCTTTCCCAAACTCTCGAAGAAGTACTCTCTGTTGCTCAAGACGGCAGTAAAAACTCTCATGCGGCCCCACTTCAGGCCATAGAGGACTCTGTTGTCCCCAAGTTCGGCAGAAGAAAATACTATGATGCTGGACTTGCAGGGACAAAGAGGAACTCTATGCGGTCCAAGAAGTAGTCGCAAAAGGACGCCAGCCACATGAAAACTCATGCGGCCACAGAAGCCAGCCACATGCAGGAGGCTCATGTTGCCAGAACGTTCAGCCGCATGAAGGAGGCTCATGCGGCTATGACAGCCAGCCGCATACAAGAGGCTCATGCGGCCACGACTGCCAGCCGCATGCAGACTGCTTATGCGGCCACCGCTTTTAGCCGCACCCAGAAGGGTCATGCGGCCACACATGCCAGCCGCATGCAGATAGCCTGTACGGCCACCAAACCTAGCCGTATACCATCTGCTCCATGCGGCTCACGGTCAGTCTTCGACCGCCTCTCAGGCGATCCTGACCCCAGATGCTATCATTTGCCAGTCTTTGTGGACTCCTCCTACTATGCACTCTCAGGTTCTAGAAAAAAGAAGTCTCGAGCAGTGTGGGCTCGTCGAGCTGAGACAGCTGTCCTAACTTCTAACTATCAGGGTATTCCGCTGACTATTACACGGGTCCCCGATGGAAAGTTGTATAAAACTATCTGTGTCCAGCCCCCGGCGGCCAACGAATGGGATAGTTATCAAGAATCTCTCAATAATGATCAGCGGCAAGTACTCATACTACCCCCACATCAGGGAGCAGACAGGATGCCAACGCACTCATGTACTCAGAACTCACAGACGCACAAAATAGGTGAATTGCACAACATGATTCTTCACAAACGCAAGGAAAAAGAAGAAGATTTGGTGTGCAAAGAGTTATGTCAGGGACATAAATGCACCCAAATCATTGTCAACTGCTGCTGCAATAAGATGGCAGTACAAGAAGACCGACGGTCCGTCTTTCAACGGCTGCAACACCCAAGCTCAGAAGATGAGGTGCTTCTCGTTGCCTTCTGCAATTCTGCTCACAAGATCCCTGGCAACGGGAGAAGAAAGAAAACAAACATCACCGACCCAAAAATCTCAACCAAGCGGTTGTCCACGACCGCTGCGGAAGAAGTTTTCCAAGGTACTCGCTCAAAGACAAAATCTGCCACACTTGGAGATTCGTCGTCCACATCTCTGGGAGGCACTGGAGCCGGGGGTAGCACTCCCCCAAATATCCATGACAACACGGTGTTCCAAGAAGATAATCCAGGGGAAACGGTTCACCCAGCAGATGCAGCAGATCCCGACGTCCCCGATGACGTCCACAACTCTCAAGACGATGCAAGCTCTGAAGCTGGGGGTACCACTCCCTCTGAATCTAAACCAGAAAAGAACATTCCCACATACCCTGACGACTTTTCTGTACAAGGGTATGACTCAGAGGGCACATCCTCCACTGTTCCTTCCATCTCTCCTCATGTGAGGACGGTGTTCATGACGAATATCAACGAAGACGGTCCCAGTAATCGCCAACGCATCGATACCCTGGAAGCCAAACTTCATGCCTTGGTCAAGTCCATGGGCGAGATCAAAGTGGCCCTTCTAACTCTACAAGGAAGGACGCCTGGCCAAACAAGCTTAGGTCCCGTGGTCAATGTGGACTCGAACTCAGCTGCACCAAACCCGGGTGATAATCCTCCTAAAATATCGGTCCTACTGCCGCAGACGAGGATAGGGAGGCAAGAAGAGAGGTCCAAGAGCTCCGGGCCATGTTCCACGCCCGAGAAAACTGCCAAGACCTCAGGATACGACAACCGTATCCTGCTGTGTAGAGAGATATTCCCTTCCCACCAAGATATAAACCATTTAACATCAATCCATATGATGGGAAGACATCTACAAGCAGGTACATCACCTACTTCGAAGTCACAACCGACCATCTGCCTCATGACGATGCCATCCTTACGCGGTTGTTCATTGGAGCATTGGAAGGGGTTGTCGTCGACTGGTACCGCAACTTGCCGGACAACTGCATCCTTTCTTTCGTTGGTTTTAAACGGATATTCCTGGAGAGGTTCTACGAAGTAGGACAAGACGTGATAATGTCCACCCTCATGGATGTTGTCCAGGGAGAAAATGAGCTGACAAGAAACTATATCGAGCGGTTTCGCCAAATTGTGATGAAGTTGCCTTCCGGTAACCCGGATTCCTCCTTAATTAAAATTTGCCAAAAGAGGCTGCTCCCTACAATCAGCCTCTGGATGGGCGAAAGTCAGTTTAAGGAATGGTAGACATTCATCATCAGTGCCACTAGCGCAGAAGACAAGTTAAAGAAAGCTCGCCAACTGGGGCTGCACGTCTCAGAAGAAGAGGACAAGGGCAAACGCCCTAACACCAACAGCAACAATGGTGGTAACCCCTCAAACAATCGAGACAACTAGGGCAAACAGGTTATGGTGACCGATACAACCCTAAAGCCTGAATCAAAGCAGGCAGAAAAGCAGTAGCCTCAGATGACCTACTCCTTCGAGGACGGCCATGTCAAACCCATCTTGGACATGCTCATACAAGAAGGTCGAATTCAACTCCCTCCTCCAAGGCGTGAACCTCGTCCTACGGAAATGGAGAGCCCCAAGTAATGTCACTACCATCGCTATGTCCACCATGATACACAAGACTGCTACCAACTGAAGTGCTACATCCAGCATCTCATCGATTCTAAGGCCCTGGCCGTTGATTTTGAAGAGGTGACCGTAGCAGCCAACATAGTGTCAGTACAATTCGGTAGCTTCCTTCCGACAAAGACTCAAGATGGAGTAGTACCCTTCCCCAGAGCGAAGATGGAGGTCGCTAATCTTCCACCTCCCGAGACCAGGCTGCTGGTCTAGTACCTCTTACCACATCACGGGAGGAGATCATGTGGGTCCATCCGGACCTGGTACCTGAAGTGACTAAGTCCGCACCTCCCTCCACCAGCAAGAAGAAGAGTAAAAAAATCAAATCATGCCACATAATCTCGGCGGAGGTCGAGGAAGCTACAGCCGTCGTCACCCGGTCGGGTGCACAATTCCAACCTACGCCGGGTAACTCAGCTGAAGATCATCAGCCAACAGCTGCTGATGCTCCAGGACCTTTGCAGCCTTCAACGACCGAGAAGCCTAGGCCGAAGGAGACTCGCTTTGACAAATCGCCCCTTCTGAGACTCGCAGTTCCGTAGCCACACATCAAAAATCATGTAAGGAGCGCCTTCTCTGACAATCGTTGAGTACCATGATAAAAATAACTAAAGGAGTCAGTTTGACTCCCAAATATATCGCCCGTGGACCTCGATCTCTTGGCGGTCGACGCCAGGTTTTGTACCTCCTCCGGAGTTTGAGGATCTCAGGAAGAAACCCGGCCTGAGGCGCCTAGTGTGAAAAGGTATGAGACCCAGGGCTTGGTATGAGGAATGCACCCTTCCGAGCTACCATCCTTCTAGATAGCCGTCTGATGACAAGTACTGTGGTGACATAACAATTCCCGATATACGGCAACAAAGCCCGAGAACTGCCGATCCAAATCCTCGAGCTCTTCGCTCGTAGGGGTGTACACTTCAACGACTTCTTCCCCCCATGGTAGTTTGGAAATGACATACATCTCGTGGAGAGCGAGTCCTAGCTCCCCTCCAGGCGTGAAGAAGGTTCCCATCCATCGGTTGTACATCTCCAGGAGAGCCATGAACAACGGCTTATTTATGGGTAGACCATGACAAGTGCCTCGAATGGCATGGTAGAGGCCGATCTCACACAGACGAGTCTCATACTTTCGCAGAATCTACATAGTCAAGTTAGCCCACGCAGGGATAGGGTTTATCCAGTTCAGCAATGCCAACCGACCGACGGAATAGGACCCCTTCCGAGCAAGCTGGTTCAAGAAGGTATCAGCTTGAGAGAACGTAAAATTGGGACCCGATACGTTTATGAAGGTACCCGGAGCCAGTTCCATCACGTACCGACTGACCGGTTCCCTTTCCGCATACGCTGACCCTAAATTCCTGTTATAATGGATGTTTCCCACAAACATCCCTGACCTACTTAGAGTCAAGGAGTCTACCATTTTTCTGTCCAGCGGTAACATGTTGAACCATGATAGAGGAAAATGATGCTCTATCGAAGGAATATGGATCTCCACCCCGTCAAGGGTAAAGTTCAAACTCTCGGATATATCCAGCACTCGGGGGTTCTTTACAGACGAAGCATCCCCAAAGAGGAACGCCGGCTTCAGGTATTTCCCCTCCAGTTGCCCCGAGTTTATCATGGCGCGGAAAAAATAAAAGGGTTGGTTCTTGATAGCATTCAGCCTCTCCAAAGGCTCATCTGTGGAAAGCTGGTTCGTCATATATTGGACTAAGTGGTGGAATCGCACACCTATAGCAGACTGGGTGCAACCCACCAGAGGCTCTCCCGTTGGAGTGACTGGCAGATTCACTGGAGAAAGATAAAGAGAAACAAGATTAAAAGATGGCTAAACAAAACCACATAGTATTTTTAGGCTTATGCGGCCCAGTCCACATGAGCTTATATGGCTCTGTTTAAGCGCGAGCTTATGCGGCTCTGTTTGAGCATGAGCTTATGCGGCACTAATTAGCGTAAGCTTATGCGGCTCAGTTTAGCGTGAGCTTATGCGGTTCTGCTTAACAAAGCGTTATGCGACCCAGTTCAGATGAGTCCATACGGTTATGCTTAGCGGACCGTCACTCGGCCCAGTTCAGATGGGCTCATGCGGCTTGGCTCAGCGCAGCTTCATGCGGTACTGTTTTGATGGATCTTATGCGATTTTGATTAGCGGAGCCTTATACGGCCCAGTCTAGATAAGCTTATGCGGCACAGCTTAGAGGGACTTATGCGGTTCTATTCAACAGGCCTTTATGCCGTTCAAAATTACAAAGTGCTCATGCGGCCGCAAGATGGCTATCATGCAGCTCGAACATGGGGCATACCCCCATGCGGCTCGGACATGGGATGCACATACGGCACACATAGTACAGTATGCAGATTCATGAAGACGAAGAAGGCCTACGCATAAAATATGCGACATAGCCATGACGGTGAAGGTTCTGAGTCGTGCAATTTTTGCCAAAACCCTTACCAGCAATGGCGGGGTGAACATCGGGATGAACTTCAGATGTCGCAGTCGACATCGAAGACGCTCCCTTACCCTTCACCACAGCCTTGGAAGTCTTGGGGGCCATCATTGTTCGAGGAAGAAGAAGAAGAAGAAGAGGACGACAGTTAGGGCAAGAAGAGCTTAAATCGGAAAAGAGAGTAAAGAGTTTCTTTCTCTAAATTACTCTTATTTATAGAAAGACAAAGGGGGGCACGTGGACCGATGAACGCTTCTGGTCATGTGCTGCAGGCAAAACCGACTCCTAGGATTTCGTCCCCTCTCATAAAAGAGATTCATCAAAGTCCAAAATCCAAATATTTAATGAACCGACTCTTGGGATTCCCCCAAAAAGACGGCTCTAAATCAAAAAAACAAATCAAGGGCAATTAATGATGCCTACGTGGCAGAAAAGACAGTGTACGGCCAGAGCGGTCCATGCGGCCAAAGCGGTCCATGCGGCCAGAGCGATCCATGCGGCTAGGAAGTCCACGCGGCCAGGCAGTCCATGCGGCCAGGAAGGCCATGCGGCTAAGAAGTCCATGCGGCCAGAATATCCTATTCGGTCAGAAGAGCTTATGTGGACATAGCCATGCTTCTTATTCAAAGTATTTCAATTTTACAAATTGAAAACTTTGAAGGGGGTCTTGTAGAAGCATGGAAAAGAACAGGAAAATATATGCGGCTCAAAACAGATGGAGTCTCATGCGGTTCAAAGAAGCTCTCAGAGTCTCATACGGCTCAAGAGTTTTATGCGGCTCAAAAGATGCCAACCTAGCCATACGGCTCTAATAAAAGCCACATGGCCTTATGCGGCTCACCCCTACAGCTGGCCATTAAGCAGCAGCCTCATTTAATGCTCTGATACAACAAGGCAGCTCTGACATAAAAATAAACTGACAGCTCTGACATAAAGCTGCAATGATGACTCTGACATAATGGCGTGCTCCTAGGGAAGCGAAGAAAATCTCTATAGCTGGCACGATCCATCAAATCCCAAAGTCTTCCATACAGCTTTGACACGTGCCCAGTCGCATACGGTTCAGGTGGAAGCCATCCCCATGCGACCACTACTCTCATGCAGCTCGGATCATGGGTATCATCTCTATGCGACTCAAATCCTGAGAAACCACTACCATGCGGTCGCTACGCTCATGTGGCTCGGATCATGGGTACCATCTCTATGCGGCTCAAATCCTGAGAAGCCACCCCCATGCGGCCGCTACTCTCATACGGCTCGAATTATGGGGACCATCTCCATGTGGCTCAAATGATGAGAGGCCACGCCCATGCAGCCTTGACACGTAGCCAGCCTTATGCGGTTCAGTTGGAAACCCCCTCATGCGGCACAGATTTTGGAAGTCACACCTATATGGCTGCCACCTTCATGCGGTTCAAATTCTAAGAAGCCACCCTCATACGGCTCTGTCAAGACACCCTATCCCTGTGGCTTGCCGTTAGGACACGTGGCATAAGATCAGTTTCCCCCATGTCCCTAGGACTCGTAGCAGAATGATGGTTGGACACGTGGCACGAAATCAATCAAGATTTATCAACAAATCCCAACAACCAGATTTAGTGCAATCATCATAATTACCCGGATCAAATCAAATTTATTACAATCAAGCAAATTGAACACGTGGCAGGAGATCCGAGCTTGTCATAATAAATCACGAAGATTCGTGGCAATCAACATTAATTGCCTATATGGATTTGGTGCAATCATCATTAACTGCCCAAATTTGTTGCAATCCAGATCAATAGCCCAGATCAATTGCCAATAAGATAGGATCAAGAAAAATGGTAATTAATCTCCAAACCGTCGACTTTCCAAGAGGCAATCATTGCAAACCCTAATGATCACACCCCACCCCTATAAATAGCAAGGTGTCATTCCCTTGCAAAAAAGAGAGAGAGAGAGACCGCCGGATGGACATGCAGAGAGAAAAAGGCACGCACAAAAGAGTCTCTCCACACATTCCGAGAGCATTTCTTCATCAGAGCCAAGGCGACATCCGATCGTCCAAGGAGTAAGGCAGAGCTGCCGTCGCTTTCTCGAGCCTCTACCGTCACCCCCCAGAATAAAAAAATAAATAATAGTACTTAGATTGCTATACCTAGGTTTTCATTCCTAGGCTTTCTTTATACGAACGAGTTTGTATTGTGAGTCTAAGTTCAGTCCTCCTATAAAATTATTCTGTACTTTTACAATCAATGGCAAACAGCCATAACTTCGTGTACGTTCGTCGTATCGAGATGAAACTTGTGCTAGCAGAACCATATCAAAAATTTTGTCTTGTGCACCAAGTTTGGTCCAATTTTGAGAAGGTCGACTAGAACGCCTATTTGGCGGGCCCGCGACCCGATCTAACGGACGAAATTGTACACGGCCTGCCGAAATTTAACTTTGGACATACGGTTGTGTTCGTCTCCTTAAATTGGACCTGTAGACATGTAGTTTGACGACTTTAGAGACCATAGATATTGGCACGTATTTTGGTGCAAAATGGGTCCAACGACGGACATCGTTTTGTCCTGAAATTATATTTTTGCCCCTATTCCAAAATTAGAATTTTGGACAGGCATTTCCTAGATATATCTTTAATACCGGGAACGTTCTTGATGTCTGTTTCAGCATCCGGAGCCGTTCGTGGATTTCGAGATTTCTTGCTGACGTGATTGATTGCTTGGAGTTGCTATTTTCGCTCTGCCAGGCAAGATACCTTGCCACCTTACTCTGTAATTTACATGTTCTTATTTCAAGTTATTTATGTTCAGCATTACTTATTTATTGTTAGTATTATATCACTGTGCATCCAAGTCACACTTAGGTGCGAACGACTATATCGGTCGTTTTACTTGTTTTGTTTTATTCTCTTGCATTGACTTAGCTTAGTGACCACCCATTGATGATGAGGTATTGGTATACCTCACACGGCCTTGACACATGTTTTATCATATATTGTGAGTCACATGTAGGATACGTACCCGTGTAGTCGGCTGGCTACCGATACGTTTGAGACGTACGACAGATAGGAGTAACTGCCAATAGAATTGTAAGATATGGAATTTGTAGTTACTAGAGGTTCATATTAGTCATGGAGATGACGATACTAGACATTGGGTGGGGAGAACAATCCCTGATGTATGGTATTCTATTACACTTTTTCTTGTGACCTGGAAGCTCCGCTGGAGATATGGGTATGATTATCCACTCATATTGGCCACTGACGTTCTTGAAGTTATGCATCCGGATCATATTATCAGCCAGGGCTCGTACGTCGAAGGATTGTATCTCAACTGTATATTCACAGTAGAATGGTTAGGAATCCTTTGCACGTATTTTCTTTTTACTCTCTATTATATATCACAGTTTATATGGCATGGTGTTTTCTTGTATCTTGCTACGTCCCTCTGAGGACCTGGTTATCTCTCTAGGGTTTGACAAATTTCTGCAGGAGTATGGAGCGGCACTGGATCCATCCTACATTGATGACGAGGCATCTCTCACTGATTTCTATCTTATTGATTCTTTGAGACATTTTTATATTTCTTTCTTTCTATTTTGCGGAGGTTGGACTCCGATCATTGTGACTATTTATTATAGCTGTTTGGAGTGGGTATGTCCACCCGGCTATCTCTTTGCTATACTCATTTATTATTTGGACTCTACTATCTTCTGTATTGAGCTGTGATGAGATTAGATGATTATATTCTGGCCTGTGATTATTTTATATTTATAGCTAATGTACGTATTCGAGGATTCCGTATATTGGAGTATTCTTCATATATATACAGCTGGCATGTCTACGTACTCGGTCCTAAGTATTTTGGGACTGGGGCGTTACAATTCATGTATACACATGTTCTCATGTGCCTTCTTGTCCACTCATGTTCACATGAGCTTCTTGTATAAAGTAGCATAATCATGTGCAATAACATAACTTGAATGGATCCTTATGTATTGATTGGGGTAGGGAGAGTAGAAGTGGTTATGTAATTAAATTCGAGTAGTGTAATCATGTACATGCCTATTATACCTTCACGTATAATGGAGTTACGTTAGAATAATCATGTGCAACCTATCCCGATTACATGACTATCTTGTGCTCTAAATCACTTATATATATATATTCACTTACAGTCTTACTTTCCATATAAACTGTCTCCTATTTTCAGATATCTCTATTACTTTCATGTACTTTTCATACAGCGTTTAATGTATCTTACTCTATTGCTTGTTTTACATTTCTTGTCATGATATGAACTGTTTGAGAGATATGTTCTTGTTCCTGTCCTGACTGGACCTGTTGAACATATTACAGATGACACCGAGGAGTTCTGCCCTACTTATTATGGAGCAGGCCTGGATGACCCCTATGAGTTGGACCCACTAGAGGATCTAGCTCTTGCTGAGGAGATCATCCTATAGTCCAGACTAGATATCTAGGCTTTATCTTATTTTATTATGCTATTTATATTTGACATACGAGTTGTATTTATTTTTGGATGTTGAAATGTTGTGTCGTTTAGACACTTAGGCTTATTTTCTTCTGTTTGTATGTTCTCTTTTGAGATTTCATATTTATCTATTCGTGCTATTTCTACCTTAGAATTATGATTGAGTTATACCTTCTGTATTGTCCTCTGATTGGAGAGTATATCTTGTACAGGTATATTTTTACTGTATTAGATGTATGTGATCTAGGATAACGTTCTACTGCCGACACTACGGCGTAGGCTGGACGTACCCACTTCTCGTGCCCCTACACTGGGTGCAGGTTATGACAAATTGGGAGGCTCATGTTGCATGTTCAGATACAGCCCCTACTGACAAGGGTTAGTGCCAGGTATTGGGGTCTCCCTAGCCTTTGGTAGTGAGTGTGTGAGACGGTGTTCGGTAAATGTATTAAAGATTAGGATATGGGTTAGAATTATTTCATGCATCAGTAAACGACTTTGTATTTATGAGTGTCTAGAGTGGTATCAGAGGGTTATGGTATATGGTTGATAGCCTAATGGAGAGGGGAAGATGTTAGTATCAGATTTTGATAGGTTAGATGTTAGTATCAGATTTTGATAGGTTAGATGTTAGTACCAGATTTTGATAACTTAGAGTGTTAGTCCAGGTAAGTGAAGAGAGGGAGTTAGAGTACAGAAGTTGGTTAAAGTTAGATTCAGAGATTGCTAGGAGTGGAGAATGTGGGCTTGACCATAGGCATGGGGGTTAGCCCTTAGTTTTATATCAGAAGTTCAGTGGCCTTTGTCTGCTACTTGGCAGCAGGTTACATGACTCATGGTTAGTGCCAAGCCATGAGGGGGTGTTGGCTTAGAGTTTTATCTATCCTAATCTAGGTGAGTGTCCTTGAATACTAGGTATTTGTAAGTACAACTTTGTTTGCTATATATTGTTAGGAGGATAGGGTGGCAATATAGGTATTACCTATATCTATACCCATATCTATATGAGTTTGGTACACAGGTATATTCATATGGAAATAAATGTGAGCATATTACTAAATAGACTATAGAAATATAAATGAGCCAATAGGAACATAGTATATGTAAGGTACCTAGATACTTAAGGTAAGGACACAATATCCTAAAAAGATAAACTCAAACATCTTGGAAATAACTAGTTTGACCAAATAGTCTAAGTTTGACCCAAGTTTGACTTAGTTGACTGAAGTTTGACCAAGAGTTGACTTTGACCTAGAATGACCTAGAATCATATAGATTGTATTGTAAACTTCAATTATTACATTTTGAACATGTTATAAACTGTATTGCTTTAAATAAGACCTTGTGGCTCCGGTTCGGACATTTATACATATCAGTTGCTCAGGGTATCAGGCGAGTACATTCTCTGATAGTTTTATTATGTTGATATATCATGTGATGCATGTTATACTAGTGTTCTATCTTATTTCTGACACGATGGACTCACGGATTAGTATTTTATGGATTCCTTGACTTGAGATACGTGGTTTCATGACTATCACGAATAATGTAATCATGACTTATGCATCTATCAAGAATAATTAAATGCGTGTCGAAGAACCTGGATTCCATGTGTACTAGTCGAGCGGGGAAATACCTAGGAGACATGTGAACATACCATTTCTATCCCATTGATCTTGCGTGAATAATAGCGGCCATACACGTAGGTGTATGGTTTGCTGGATATCTCCCTCTAGCCTTTCACATGACAAATTGGTATTTTAAATCACTGGTCAAAACACTAATTCTCTAAGATGTCTATTACATACCTTGCGTGATAGGTTTACCATTATTATATATCTGTCTATTTTCATATTTTGCATGTTCTTTATACACTCGTCTTTTCTATGTACATTATCTCTATAACCTGATTGTCAAGAATTTCATTATTATAACATACTCATAGCGCTTATCAATTATTTTGAACTGTTAGAGGTGATGTGCTCGTTCCATCCTAACTGGATATGTTGACAAAATATTACAGATGATATAAATGATTGCCCCCACTTTCTATGAGGCCTACGAGGGTGGCACTCAGGAGCCAGAGGAGGATCCAGTCTAGTAGAGACTGCCCTAGTATTAGCTTAGAACTTCTAGTTTTTAGTTTGTATCGGATTATTCTGAATGTTAGGAGAGACTTATTTATATTCTCGATATGTATTATTTGTGTTAGATATCTACTGTGTGTTGTGATAACTCTACTATTTATATTTAGTTTCTTCCTTCTATTTGATTCCATATCGTGCTATATCATCCTTAGACTTGTGATTGAGATTATATAGTTGAGATGTTATATTATACCTCCGTGCGGAGATGACAGGTTTATATTTCATTGTTGTTAGATGTTAGATGTTATAGATGACCTATACAACATTCTACCGCTAACACTACGGCGTAGGCTGGACGTACCCACGTTCTCGTACCCCTAATCAGGGTGCGGGTCGTGACAATTAGGTTGACTGTGATCCTGTTTGGGTCAACAGAATCTAGAATGACAACAACAAGAAGTAATAATGAAAATATGATATAAAAATACATGCAGTACAAAATAAAGGTAATATAATATCATAGTCAAACTTATCTGATTACCTGGACAAACCGATTTCACAAGTCGAGGATGAGAGGAACTCTGGCCTATAAGCTACCAACACATATCATATCATCACACCATGAACCGTAAACGAAAACCACAAGCCAATTCTAAGATTCCTAATCTAAAAATAATAGGAAAATGAATAATGGGTTAACCTATCTAATATTATTTAATTTTGGAATAAATCATCTGAAAACCTAATTTAATCTCATTATAATCTAAAATATAATCTAAACAAGAAATTTTGGCTATAGGAAGCCATGGCTCCAATTTTGGAATCTATGACACGCAAATCGAGATGTCATTGACTAAATAGTCAAATGTTATGAACTCAATGATTTGAGGGTACATATTGGTAGATTTCAGTGCCACGAGTGCACCAGAATCATCCGTGCTACAAAATCATGATTTGGTCAAAAGTTATCGCCATTATGGCTAATCGTGACAAATCGATAAATTACCGGTCAAATCTGAGTCCAACGAATTAAATAAAATATTAAAAAAAATTTTGATTTTTGGAAAAATTGTATGTTGTAGATCTTCGTGTCAACTTTTTAAAAATTCAAACTGATCACAAAACGGAGTTCAGAATCTCCCAAAATCTCAAAAACATTACGACGCATCAATTTTTGGACAACCGACACTCAAATCAATCTCCAAAATTTCACGTATATAATTACAGAAAATAAAATATATTGTTTAAAGAACCTCGATACGGTTCTAACAAAAAAATGACACTTGAAACGGACGTCGGGGTTGATTGCAATCGCCTCGCAAAGTTGAAGGTTCTCCAAGATCAAACTAGAAAAGGAGGCTAGAATAAAAAATAGGGTTTCTGAATATACATTTATATATATAGGAGAGAGACGAAATCACCCTAGCCGGGGGTGTATAGGGTCAAGCTAGCTAATCAAGCACTAAATAATTGCTAATAGGCAATTTAAAGATTAAGAGTGGTAGAGAAGTAGCAACAACAATACCGACACCCGATGTATCTTGGTATCCTCCTAAGGGGCACTCCAGTCCCGGAACTCTCTCCGACTTTAATCCACTATTATATAAATAGTACAACGTGAGTTTTAATGCGAAGGCTCACCAACTTCTTACACGAGAGCTTTTATCTGAAGGCCTCTTCGACTTCAAACCGAGAGCTTTTGTCCGAAGACTCTCCAACTTCAACCGAGAGCTTTTATCCGAAGACTCTCCAACTTTAACCTTTTCACAAAATAGTTTTTTGATCTTCTTACAACAAGATGAAGATCTCTATTTTTTAACTAATAATTCAACATAATTTGTGGACGGCAAAAGAAAGCTTTATAGAGTTGTTTGCGGATAGCTTTGGTAGTTTAGAAATTTTTAGGCTCAAAGCATCATCCTTGAATGAAGGGATTCAAGGCTATTTACAACCAAAGCATTGAAAAGAGCTCAAAGGCAACTTTTCAGTCAGCGACCGGTATACCGTCGGTATGAACCGGTGTACCGTCGGTATACCGATCTGGAATGAAATGGCTAAAAATATTGCCGTCGGGATCATTAAATGCTCGAACTCGACCGTTGGATTTTCAACATTACTGAAACGGTATTCCGGCAGTACGAACCGGTGTACCATCAGTATGCCGGTTTATTAGCCCGAGAGCAGATTATATATAATTTGTATACCGTCGGTACGAACCGGTGTACCGTCGGTACAAACCGGTGTACCGTCGGTATATCAATTTCCATCCGAAAATGATCATGAGCTAGTTTTTACCCTAGATTTCGATTTTGTCATCTATTCCTTGTGTTTACAAATATTCCTAAAACTCATTACAGACTCCAGATATACTTGAGCAGGTGCAGGCTTCTTAAGAGTCTTAAAATAATGATGGCATGGCTTGGCTTCTTCATTTGATAGATGATGGCTTCTTCCTTGATGGCAGTTGTCCAAAGATATCTAGAATATGAAATTTGAATACCTTTCGGGGGATTCTCCCCCGAACTTCGACGGGGGATGCTGCCCCCTCGACTCCCGTCCGCTGACCGGACAGCGGAACCCCCGAATGCCTGGCTCCGGATATGTCGTCGGGTGGTTCAAAGAAATCTTGTGGGATGCCGTCGTCTTTGGCCCACCATGATTTCTTTATTTCACATGTCTATGTTGATCTTGCTTATTGCTTTTCTTTAATTACATGTTAGAGGAACAAAGCAATATACATAGTAGCAAGTATGATCAAGTTAATGCACATTAGGACTGTGCTAAGTTTAAATATAATACTATAGTGATAGAATGAGCATTAGTGATACTAAAATGCTAAACTTAATTGATTAACCATATTAAAAAATATGATTCAATCATTGGGCCAACAATCTCTCATTTTTTTATTATGGCAAATCTGTTAAGTTTAGTATGGACATAATAGATGCATATTTCACTAATGTATAAGCAGACATAAGAATATATTACTAATAGCGTGTTAATGAAACCCATACTTAAACTTACTTCTCCCCCTTTGACATGATCAAAAAAGGCTCCCCCGTACTAAGAGATAAAATGAGAACAATTTAAAGCTAATAACTCAGAGCAAGAGGAGGCATAGACAATCATGATCAAGATATATTAATGAAAACAAAGGGAGAAATATGTAAATACAAGTTTAGAAAGCTACATACTCAATGTAGAATACCAAATAAAACGATAACTTGTCAGAACACAATATAGTTGGTAAAACTGAAAGAACTTGAGAATAATCAACAAATTGTTTACCAACTTGAATTCCAATGAGAAAATCCAAAACACAATATGATATAAAATATTACTCTAGTTTTGGAAGAGAAAAATGAAATAAAGGATTTCAATTAAAAGCCATGAGGATTAAATAATTACAAAAAAAATAGATATCAATGAATATAGATAACAATTGAGATATTGCAATATATAAACTTGATATCAATTGAAATATATAAACTTGAAACATTGATCAATGAAATCATGATAGTCACAATTGTCCATAAATATATAGTAGAACAAAATAAAAGAAAGATCAATGTAAAATAGAGCAATTGGCATAGAATAATCTCATTATTTGCAAAATCTATTTGCTTACCCAAGTTCAAGTATTTGAACTCAATTACCTTTTCATGTTATATGAATACCCTTTAGATAAACATGAAGGTAAATGAGAAAAATACTTGAGAATGAGAAATTCAGTCGACTTGAATGCTCTCCCTCAATGTATTACCATTATTGATAAAAAAATATAAATTTTGGAAAGTCCTCAACAGGGAAAGCTAAATCAATTAGGCATACAAGGAAAGCCAAATTAATGAAAGAACAATAGTTATCAAGATAAGATATAGAAGTTAATATTAGCAAGTTGACCTATTTAACCTATATAAAAGAGGCAGACATATAATAAAGATAATTGCATATACTCTCATAAATCCTTCAAGATAAAAATATCATGACCTCAATCAATAAGATATGGAATTAAAAAAATATAGGTTCATGATGAACTAGGTATACGACATATTAAAGGGTATAAATGAATAGAACCAATTTATTTGCTCCCCCTCAAAATATGTGCATTTAGTTACAAAAGCACTTATAGCATAAAATAGATAAGTATAAGATCTAGAGGTAAATCGACTAAGGATTTCTCCCCCTTACTCAATGCATATAAGGTTATAAAATCGTCACAAAAATGAAATATATATCTTTAGACAAGAAAATATATCAAATCAATAGATACTAAAGATGACCAAACAAAATAATATTCCAATTAAGCACATATAAACAAAAAATGGCAGATAATAACCTATATAGAAAAGATCTCATATTTAAATATGATAGATCAATGTATCTTACATTTTGTGAAAAAGGTCATCATGAAATAGGAATGAATTCAATTAGAACATTCATGATGAAAGATAAATGTAGCTCAAAAATAAAATAAAAATAAAACTCAAATATCCTGTCCATGATTATCTAATTAAGAAAGAATCAAACAATTTATTACTTTGCATGGACCAAGTATGTTTTACCACATATGTACCCATCAATGGGTAAATCCAAACCTTGCTCATATATGATAATCCATGAGTAGTCAAAGTAGGATAATAAATTAACTTGATAATCACGAAGTTAGATAGTTTATGACTACTCAATCATTAGGATCATTCATAAGTAGGACAAATGAAGAAATATGATCCAATGAATCTCATCAATAGAAAATCATAAATCCATATTTATAATAAAATTTCACAAATCAATAGAAAATATGGGAAAGAGTCAATCTCATTTAAATAGTAACAAATTTAATCAAAAAGAGATGTATATGATAATATGATGAAATCATGACTCAAAATGAGAGAAATTTAAAAGATGCTTACTAATGACTAGTATGGAAGGAAGTTAAAGCAAGGAATCACAAAACTTAATGGAAACAAGATTAAAACAATATCTGGCAAACTAATTTTAGGGAGAAAGCATATATATATCTAAAACAGAATGCAAATCATACCAAGATAAATCACAAATCTTGTTCTTGTAAACTAGCATATCATATATAGATTAAAATAAGAGAAGATAGCTAGATGAGTGAAGTGAACCAAAATTATATAGCTTAATAGTTTATCATAAATAAGCAAGCTACATAACTAATTAAGATTAATGAGGTAAGCTATTTAACAAGATAAATATCCTCATTAAATCTTAATCACTAACACTAAAGATACTTGCTTAAGCATAGAGTTAATAATAAGGGTAATGCATTTTCAATGATCAAAATAACTAGACCCTTTACTAAGCAAGGATAAGAGCATAAGATAACAAATAAATAAAATTAGACTCTTATCAAGTATAGGCCAAAAGAGATATTCATGAAAACACAATAAAACAAATCTCTTTGGCAAGTATTGAGATTAACCCAAGATAATGAAATAATATATCTATCTAGAGAATGCAAAATATTATAGCCATTATGAAAGTGTATTCTCTAGAAATGAAAAATCTCAACACAAAAGCTCAACCCATAGTAGCTAAAGACATAAGAAATAAGATGTATCAATTACATGTATTATTATGTGCTAAAAATATCTTTGGGCAACAATAATATAAAAGAAGTATAAATCCAAGGAATGAGCAATGAAAGATCATTAAGATCAAGAAAGCTAAATACTAAAGATATCAAGAGGTACATTTTTTCAAAACACTTTCATAGTGCACTATAGAAATATATATGAGATATAAATTAGAAATTATGCACTAATAGATGAGGTAATTCTAAAACATAAGATAAAGAATAAACTGTGTGATTCTTTAAAAGAACTTTCATAAATAGTCATGAGTAAGACAATAATAAACATTTTCGCTCAACATCCCAACTTAAAGGTATAAAAAAATATCAAAATTTAGGAATATATATATATATATATATATATATATATATATATATATATATATATATATATATATATATATATAGGCATACATGAAAAGATTCAAGAATCAATTAAAAAAAACAAGTATCCATAAATTCAACTAAAAAGCCAAGAACATATAATTAAAAGAAGGCTTTAAGGAGGAAGCTAATTGATTCAAGAGAAAATACACAAATTTGATCAAAAGAATCAATAGCTAAGGCATAAGGTAAGCACAAATTTGAAGGTAACAAGTATAACTAAATACTCTACAAATCAATATAACACTTGAGCTTTACACATATGTCCCTATATATATATATATATATATATATATATATATATATATATATATATATATACGAAAATATATATATATATATATATATATACGAAAAAAAAAATATATATATATATATATATATACGAAAATATATATATCAAGATAAGACATACAGGAAGAACGTATTATTTGCCATGACAAAAGATGAACGAACTTTTTGTATTCAAACGAATAAAAAGTACAAAAATGACTCCTAAACAGGAGGATTAAGTACAAAAATTTTGAGGGAAGTGTGACGGTGGAGATCGGGCACTGTAGCGGCTCCTTTACTCCGTTAACGATCTGACAACGGCTTGAACTTGCTTTGACTTTCTGATGCTCGAGAGTGGTACTCAGGGTTGCTAATCAGGAAGATGCCAACATTTTTAATGAAGGCCAACTCCTTTTATTTATAGGTCAGCACATATATAATGTGCGTAGGATTTTTCTTGGCGCAGGAGCGTTATGCGTGGAGATACGAAAGAATCTGTTGTAACTGTACTGTGAGGGCTGCTGCTGAGCTGACACGTAGCGGATGTTGAGATTCTCTTCTATCAAGATCTCGGGTGGTTATCAATATAACCGAATAAATAACATATGGCATGTGCTTATGGCTCGATAATCTTGAACGGATGAAGCCGAATGGGTTTTGCTCCTATCCATAGAGTCTAATTTTGTTCGTATCTTAGGGCAGCAGTTTAAACAAATTGATTAGATATTGCCCTTGTCAACAGAACCAAACTTCGTTCTTATCTTAGGAGCGACAATTTAAATAAACCGATCTGATATTGCTCCTATCAACAGAATCAAACTCCGTTCTTATCTTAGGAGTGACGGTTTAAACAAACTGATTAGATCATATCTAAAAAGATATAGATGCCAGAGTGGCCACTTTGAATAATGCCACCTTATAGAACTGCGTATCCATATGAGCTGTGCTTCTGGTAAGGCTTCAATGTTAGTGTGCTTTTGGCCAATAAGGATACTGTGCCGAGGCAACAAAGTCACTACACTTTAGGGTAACAAATTGACTGTACTGAGGCAATGAAGTTACTGTACTTTAGGGCGACAAGGCAGCAAAGTCACTACGCTTTTGGGCGACAAAGAGACTATGCTGAGGCAACGAAGTCAATGTACTTTAGGGCGACGAGGAGACTTTGCTGAGGCAATAAAGTCACTGCACTTTTAGGCGACGAAAAGAATGTGCCGAGGCAACAAAGTCACTGTGCGTTAGGGCAACCAGTTGATTGTGCTGAGGCAATAAAGTTACTGTACTTTAGGGCGACGAGGCAATAAAGTCACTGCGCTTTTGGGCAACGAGGAGACTATACCAAGGCAACGAAGTCACTATACTTTAGGGCGACGAGGAGACTGTATTGAGGCAACAAAGTGTCAAATGAAGGAGCCATTGAATGGGCTACGCTTCTGGATTGGATTTAAAGGAGCTGCTTTTCTAGGTTAAAACCGAAGGGGCCGTACTTCTGGGTTGAACCGAAGGAGCGAGTTCTGTCAAAATTTTCTTCTAAGAACATTAAATGGTCGCCTATGAATGGCTGATTCAACATCCTCTTTACTTACCGCAGTTTGGGGGCTCGAGAAGTGGTAATAAGGCTTAGTGAAATGAATCTATTAAATAAGATTTATTATGCTGAGTCCTAGGTTCATCCCATTACTCCGAAGTCCTTTGACTGACCGCCACGTGGCGTGTGGGTTGGACCACATAGCCTATATTTAAAGATGAACTTTTGGTTAACACATTGCTCACAGTTTCTTGTCATTTTCCTATCATGTTCGACCCCGGCTTAGCTTTGGACAGCTATGGGCCTTGCATAAGTCGGTTGTTAGTTGTAGATCTCTTCGTTCAAAGAAGATATGGCTTTGTTGAAGAACCACTATTGAGTTTTGAGATGCGCTTGAGCATTTGGCATAAGGAGTTCGAACCTGAACAATATCTTGGAGGTCTTCGAGGTCCAAGCTATCAGTTTTAGATTGATTGCCAACCCAAAGAGCCACAGACTGTGCTCTTTCCTGCTCAATAATGTCTTTATTAGCCATATTAGAGATGGGGACTATGTCCCCTGTTATGTTGGACGAGTCGCAGGTAGTACTGTGAGCTTCATGCAGGAGCTGCATTCTAGCTCGGGCCAATAGCTGCTTCATTAGCTATATTGGAGTTCCTCTACTCTGACTAGAAAGTGGCTTTCTCTAACGAGGAAGTGATTCACTCTGACACTACTGCACATTTATGGTTTGCGCGCTCCTGGAGACTGCAAACTTGTAGGCTTTAGGTGTTTAGTCTTTATATGTAATCATAAAGAATCTGTAATAGATATTTTGTAAATATAATTTTAATAAAGAACTTTTCTTTCCGTACTGTCTTCTCATAGCACAAGTTGTGAAGTGCGCAGCAACTTATGTGTCTCTTGCGCTTCTGTGAAATATGTGAATCAATTGTTATCATCTGCACATCCGTCACTGTTGCGCTTATTTTCATGCTTCTACAAGACCTCCTTCAAATTTTTCAAACTTGGACAAGTTTGGAACACTTTAAACAGAAGCATGAAATTCCACATCATCTAAAATGCATAGGGGTTGCTAACAGGCTGGCGTCATGCTTAGCCGATAGCACTAATTACTTTTGAGCTGTCGTTTCATTTTTAGAAGTAATGATAACTCCCCTTTTTTAGGACTCAAAAGCCATCATGACTCCGCTTTATCCGCCATGATGTTCGAAGAGTTTCTTTGTATATGAAAATTCTCGTCTTCATCTGCTGATGTGGCCTTGTTCTATAAATAGAATTTTGCTCGAAGAAAGAGAATTTTTCTGCCATCTGTGTTTTCTTTTCGAAGAAGCTTTTCTTCCCAGAGTCTTCTTCTTCCTCCAAACCCTAATTTTCTCGCCATGGCTACCAAGAAATCAAGAGCCCCAAAAGTTCCCAGAGGGCCTGTAGCAAACACGAAAGAGGCCAGAGGGGCTACGGCGAGCACGAGATAGGCCAGAGGGAAGCAAGCAGCCATGAAGGCTGTCGGCATCGACAACGCTTCGGTCATTGGCGTTGAAGTGCACGGAGACGTGTGACCGCTAGAGCTATCAAGACGGACCGGCGGGGGGGCCGGCCCGTAACCCACCATAACCCACCATTTGGCAGGGCGGGGCGGGCCGACCCACCATTTTGGCGGGTTAGAAAAATTCCAACCCAGCCTAACCCACCGACGAGCCGCGGGCTAGGCGGGCCGGCCCGCTTAATTTTTTTAATTTTTTTAATTATTATTTAGTTTCTTAAAAGAAAAAAATCATATATATAATATTTTCTACTTACTCTCATATGCATCAAATTACAAGTAAAATACAAGAAACATTATAATATTAGATATTTCTTTATAACACCTTTATTCATGTAAATAAATGACCAAATTTAATATTTTATACGTCATTACTTGCATTAAATGAGAATTTTTGTCATTTATAATATATATCTCATATATGTGCTAAATAAAAAAATTAAAAATTTTATTAAAAAATAGATGGCGGGCTAACCCACTTGGCCCCCGGGCTAGCCCACCGCGGGACGGGCTACTAGCGGGCCATCCCACCTAGGCCCGCCTGTTTGGCGGGCTCCTAAATGCTCGGCCCAACCCACCTTTTTGGCGGGCGGGGCGGGCCGGCCCAACGGGCTTAGCCCATTTTGACAGCTCTAGTGACCGCCTGTTGTAAGTAGGTATCCAATTAACATCAACACCCTAGTTTGCTGATGCACATGAGTGTTCACTCTTTAGAGTAGCATCTCAAAGATGTGCTAAGGCTCTTTGCGCTGATGCGCATGGGCGTCATTCCACGGATTGGTGTCCCGAAGATATGATAAAGCTCTATCAATCGATGCGCATTGTTGTTACTTTTACGAAATAACAACTGTAAGATGTGCTGAGGTTTCTGCTAATGTGAAGAGTCACTAGCAGTGTCAGTGCCCAATGTAATTTATGAAATACCTGCGTGGATGCTTACAGTATAATTTTTTAGTGCCTGCACGGATGCTTTATCACTGAGGCGCAGTGCCACTATGCAGTGCCTGTGCTTTATTTTTATAGAAAATACTTGCATTTTCTTAACACATTTTATTCATATGCAGTTTCTGTGTCCATGCCACTTTTTGGGGATATTCTTTTCGATTCAGCGGTCTGCGTCCTAGGCATAAATGTCGATGAGGTGCTCGTTAATCCTGCCAAGAAGTTGATTGCTCAAGGTTAATCGAATGAGCGACTGGCTATGATACGGGATTAACAGCCTTTATACTTCCGTGGTATAACGGATCGAGGCAAGTCTCACCCTTCCGATGTCATCGAGATACTAAAATCCCGGTTCCTTTTTGGTGATCAGCTGATTATGTAAGAGACCGATCTCTTGGAGATAAACGAGAATTGGTACTTCAAAAATGACGGTCTCTCTTTGTATGTTCCGTCAATCAACCGACACCTCCCGCTCTCAGTTTTCTTTTGTTTCGCCGAGAAACGTTATATGAAGTGGGAACTGACCCACGAACAAAGGGGTTTAATGACAGGCCATTTTCAGGTGGATAGGCATTCTAAGAAAATAGATACTTTTAAGAGTATGTATGATGGTCCGTCATACGCTTTGTGCATGTTGCTACCTGGTCATCTGCTCAGTAATTTTATCACGGATGTACATTCGTTTCGAGCTTCTTTTTTTGCCAATCAGCTTCTAGCTATGGGATGCACGTATCCGCAAAGAGCCTTCCGGGTCGAAGGCTGGATCCATCCTAAGACTGAATGGCGTGAACTAGCCCAGTGGGTATTGGGTAGATTCAAGGAAGATCTGCAAGGTACGGGCTTGCGTCGTGCCATCAGGACTACTGAACATGGTATAGATATTAATCAGCCCTTATTCGCGGCTTTGCTGGAGATATATAATTATCACACCAGGACCTTTTATACTATATACGGAGAGATGGGGCTGGTCATTCATGAGATGCACGCCATCTCGAAGCTGTCTTAGGGCAAAAAAACCGTACAAGGAATATACTCCTAACAAAGAGGAGTTTTTGGTACTGGAGAACAAATATCCTAAAATGATGGCAATGTACACAGAACTGTTTGCCATGAAATATAAAAGAACAGAACAATTATCGGAGTATCGGACTTTTACTTCACGTTACAAACTCGCTTGTACAAAGAAAGCGTAGGGACAAAAACCTAGGTACAGCAGTCTAAGTACAATTGTTTATTTTAGATTCTGGAGGGTGACGATAGAGGCTCGGGAAGGCGACGGCAGCCCTGCCTTACTCCTTGGACGATCGGTACGCAGCATTGGCTCCTGCGAAGAAGATGGTTGGCGTTGATGAAGAAATGCTCTTCTTGCTCCTCTGTTGCTCTTTCGGCTTCTCTCTCTCTGTGTGTGTATTTTCTCTCTGGTAGCGTATATCTCTCCTTGTCTCTCTCTTCTTTTTTTGATCGTCTATATCACAAGGGAATGGCACCTTGCTATTTATAATAGTGGGGAGCATCATTAGAGTTTTGATGATTGCTCATTCTCAAAGTGGCGGCGGCCTGATGTATAATCAATCTGGACCATTAATTTTAATCGTGAAGGATCTGGGCCATAGATGGGGATAGCACTGAATCCTGCGAATGATTAATGCTAGTTGAGTTAAATCTTCATGATTGGTTGTGTCAAGCTTGGATCTCTCACCACGTGTCCCATTGGTCTGATTATGAATGATATGACCTGATCCCATTAATTATGAGGATATGGTCATTAGGATCTGGTAAATCTTTACATCTCATAATCATCTTTGCTGCCAGCTGTCGTTGAATCTCTGCCACGTGTCTTGATGATGGACTCTGCCAAAGCCGCATGACATCCATAAACCGCATGAGACAGCGTCTCGGCGAACCGCATAGGTATAGTATTTGCGAGCTGCATGAGATAGTTTCTTGGTGAACCGTATAAGTGTAGTAATTACGAGCCGTATGGGATGGCTTTTTGGTGAGCCGCAGGAAGACGATCCTCACCAGCCGCATGAAGCTGTTCTTCACTGGAGCCGCATGGGAGTAGCCACGTGTCAATCTCGGATCGCGTCAGAGATTTTCTCCTATTTCCTAAGAGTCTGTCATTATGGCAGGGCCATTATGATACTTTATGTCAGAGTCGTCAGCTGTCAAATCATGACAGAGCATTAAATAGACAGACTGTTCGATGGCCAGCTGTGTGAAGGGGTCTCGTGGATACACGTGGCATTGAGCCGCATATCTCCGCGAGCCGCATGTATTTTTGAACCACATGCGGCTGGAGGACTCTTTGAACCGTAGGACTGTCCCTATATAAGCCGCATGGGCTCTCCTGTCCGAGCCGTATGAGACTAAGAGTCTCTCTGAACCGTATGGGACTGCTCATGTACGAGCCGCATAGGGTTCTCCTGTTCTGAGCCGCATAGATCATCGTTCCGATATTTTCCACGCTTCTACAAGACCCCTTCAAAGTTTTCAATTTGCAAAATTGAAATACTTTGAATAAGAAGCATGGCCTTTGTTGATCGCATAGATGGTTCAGCCGCATGGTTTTATCTGGCCGTATGAGCTGTGAGACCGCATAAACTTTTTGCCACGTGTCTTAGCCACGTGTGCAAATCTTCTGCATTAAATGCCCTTGATTCGCCGCCTCTTGGGGGGATCCCAAGGGTCAGTTTTGTTTTGACCGAAGCAGTTTATTCTTTTAGGCGGCACATAGATCGAGGCGTTTGTTTTGATTTTTTCGAGCCTCCTTCGCCTATAAGTAGGAGTAAGTTTATTCTTTGAGGGTTTCTTTACCTTCTCTCTTTTGCTCGAACTCTTCGTTGCCGATTTCCTTTTCGTCTTCTCCTATTAGCGATCGGCAATGGCTCCCAAGAAGACTGCTGCTGCTACGGGCAAGAAGGCTGCATCATCTTCTGCGGCGGCGAAGGGCAAGAAGGCCGCGTCTTCATCGACCGCGGCGGAGAATGTGGCGGCTCCTCCGACGGCTGGCGTGCCTATTTTTCACTCCGACGTTCACCCGCCTATTGTTGGTAGGACCATCAATATGAACTGCCATGGCTACGTCGCATATTTTATGCGCGAGCCTATATTCCCAAGTATGCTGTGTGTCCGACTCATATTCGGACCGTATGGGATTGACCCAGGCCTGAGCCGCATGAAAGTTGTTTGCATAACTACTTCATCATCAGGGCCGCATGAGCTCTTTCAAACTGAGCCGCATAAGCATATTTCGAACTGAACCGCATAAGATTATTTGAACTGGAACACATAAGCTCATCCACGCTGGACCGTATAAGGTTGTTTCGAGCCGAATCATATAAGCTTATTCGAATCGGACCATATCCGTATATGCTCCTTTCAAACCGCATAAGCTCATCCGCACCGAGCCGCATAAGTTCCTTTCGAGCCGAACCGCATAAGCTTAGTCGAACTGAACCGCATAGGCTCTTTCAAATTGAGCCGCATAAGCTCATTCGGACTGACCTGTATGAACTCTTTTAAACTGAGCCGCATGAGGCTATACTGAGTTAAGCCGTATAAGCATCACATAGTTTTGTGTTTCCGCTATCATTTTGATTTGTTTCTTTTGCTTTTTTCTTCAGTAAATCTGTCAGTAAATCCTGCGGGAGAACTTATATTGGGTTCAAATCAATTCGTCCTGGGAGTGCGTCTTGACGACTTAATTAAGCTTGTGTTGAATCAATTCCCTGCTGATGAGCCTCCGGAGAGGTTGAACGCCATCGAGAATCAAACCCTCTATTACCTTCATTCCATGATGAATACTGGAAAGCTGGATGGAAAATACCTGAAGCCTTCGTTCCTGTTTGGAGATGCTTTAATCATAAAGAATCCCCGAGTTTTAGAGATCTCCGAGAACTGGGATTTTTCTTTGGATGGGGTGGCAATCCATATTCCTCTTATGGAACGTCATTATCCTTTGTCGTGGTTCAATATGGTGTTGCTGGACAAGAAGATGGTGTGTAACTTAACTCCTACGCAATCAGGGATGTTGATGGACAACATCCATTATAACCCGAACATGCGGTCAGCGTATGCGGGTAAGGATTCCGTCCTCCGGTACATGATGGGTCTGGCCCCGGGCTCTTTCATGAATGTATACGGTCCCAACTTCATACTTACTCAAGCTGATACCTTCCTGAATCGGCTTGTTCACAAGAAGTCTTATCCCGTTGGTAGGCTAGCACTGCCGAACTGGATAAACCCAACTTCTATGTGGGCCCAGTTGACCACTTGGGTTCTGCAGACCTACGGAACATTCTTACGGAAGGTAGGACTTTACCAGGCCATTCGGGACACTTGTCATGGGCTTCCTATCAATAAGCCACTGTTCGTGGCGCTCTTGGAGATGTATAGCCAGCGAACAGGGACATTCTTTGCACCCGGAGGGGAGTTGGGGCTTGCTCTTCACGAGATGTATACTGTCTCCAAACTTCCGTAGGGGAATGAGCCTTTCGAGGTGTATACCCCGTCGAATGAGGAGTTTGAGGACTTGGACCGACGACTCCCAGGTTCTGTTGCGGTGTATCGGAATTGTTGTGCCACCATAGTGCTTGTCATCAGATGGCTATAAAAACGGTGGATAGCTCCGAGGGGACCGCTCCCCACACCACATCCTGGATTAATTATCTTTTTAAAGTTGACCCTTCAGGCGAAGTTACTCATCGAACCCCTCGAACGCATGGAGAGATAAGGGATCTGATGTCAAGCGTCAAGAAGTCGCGATCCAAGAGCGACATATTCGGGAGTCAAACTGACTCTCTTAGCTATTTTTACTACGGGACCACACAGATGTCGGAGAAGGCGCTCCTGGCTGGATTTTTAATGATATGGCTGCAAAATTGCGTAGTCTCGGGAGGAGCGGGTTCTATTGAGAGGATCGGTCGTCATTTCATTCTTCCTGCCGTTAAACTGGTATTTGGAATTAGACTGGCCCTTCTTCCTGCTATGGTGTGTTGCATACACCATGGTCTTCGAACCTTTTCGTCCAAGGTTATTGTGCGCAAGAAGACGTTGGATTTTGAGCGCGTAGAACTGCCTTTCCACTATTTGATGGGGTGGTTGGCAATGCACTACAAGTCTTTGATGGGACCTGGCATAGCGGAAGATGCTACAGATGAAGATGCTTTCCTTTTCAAATGCAATCGCCGGTCTTGGGAATTCAACACTATGTCATCTTGTCGGAAGGCGCTGGCGAGGGTGGATGGGTGTGACTTTTTTTTGTCTGTTCCTCCCTTTTCTGATGAGGAAGTGAGGAAGGTACATCTCGATGGTACCGGGCCTTCTCACTTTCTATCTCCGGACATGCTCACCTGGTTGCGCAACATCCGCCCCGCACATCTGGTTTATCGCAACCGCGATAATGTGTACTTGGAGCCTTACCTACCTAGTAGGTTTTCCCGCCAATTTGGTTATAGCCAGTTATTCCTTGATTGTCCCAACCCTTGTTTGGGCTTTGAAGGTAGCGTTCTTGATGGTGTCAGGGCGTGGAATTATTATGACGCTTATCATACTCGGGCCAGCTTCTCGGTCCCCGATGCTAAGGCGCCGAGGGAAATTTTATACGTGGCTGCTTTGTATCACGTTATGGCGAACAAGCCTCCTATTAATTTTGATCCGAGTACCAGTTTTATCGTGGGTACCGGTTTAGAGGAGAAGCCCAAGGGGGCTAAGGCTAGAAAGCAACTAGCGCTCCAGACTCCCCTTCCTGAATCAGAACCTTCCGAGTCGGCTGAGGAGGAGGATGATCATGATAGCGAAGACTCCCTTTCTGGTGGGGGTGAAGAAGTAACGGATCAACCGCTTCCCACACCCGATGAACCGACGGAAGATCCATTGCTTACTGTACAAGAGGAAGTAGTGAGACAAGAACAGTCTTCAGCTGTGTCTGGTTCCTCGCGTAAACGAGTCAGACACGAGTCTTCTGACAGTAGAACGACCTTTTCCGTGAAGAGAGCTGTCATTACGTCTCGTGGATTACTCATTACCGAGAGGGTGAAGGTATAGACGCTATTTCGGAGGTAAGACCAAGTCGTAGCCATCTATTTGTTGTAGTTTTCTTTTCTCTCGGAGATATGACTTAATCACTTTTCTTTGTAGGTGTCCGATGAACCGGCCTCTCCTGAATCGTCTACCACCCATGAAGTTGATCCGGCCCTTGCTGCTTTGATTAGCGATATGTGTGCTGCGGTCCTTTCTGCGGAGGCTCTCTCAGCGGCGGCTGGGAGCTCCCAGGTTATTGAAGCCTCGACCCAGGGTGATGAAGGTTTCCTTGGGCCTGTCTCCGAGACCGCTGAACTTCAGCAAGGCGACGCCGATCTCGGTGCATCTCCTCCCGAGGATGCAAGGGCGGAGGAGTCTATTATACCTGACTCGGAGGCTGTTGGTGAATAGGCTGCGATGGCTGCAGGCGAACCTCGGCCTCCACACTCCTCAACTGGTAAGATAAGCCAGATATTGACTAGTGAGGGAGCTTATTTGCTCTATCAACATATCCTCTGGGTCAAATCGATTTATGGTTGTCTTGGCCCTGCAGGTCCTGACCCTTTACTTCCCACCGTGGATGTTCTTGGGGAAGGCTCGGCCTGCCGTGATCTGGGAGAAAGGAGCGTTCCCTCTCCTTTGCCGTCTCATGTCGAGGGGCCTCCTGCCAGCTCCAGGCAGATGGCAATGGGGTTGGCGATGGTCTCCGCCTCATCCTCCGCAGATTATACGGCTTCGGAGACTGACCTCTCGACCCTACCGAGTATTCAAATTTTGCAGGCTGCCGAAGAGGAGTTGGCCGCTGTTCAAGCGTCCTTTCGTGCGGAGTTTGCTTCTCTTGTGGCAGGGGCGACAGATTCTGTTGTGTCTTCTTTAGTGCTGCCAGCCACACTCCCACTGACACCGGCTTCCTCGGAGACTCTGGACGAGGTGATGCAGGACGTGGTTGACAGCTTCTATCGCTATTTAAAAAGGGGCGTAGACGCTGCTGTGGAACGGGGGACCCCTTTTTCTCTATCTCTCTGGTGCGCTCGGGGTCGGGTTGCAACTTTGAAGTCCCTTTCCGGCGGGGTGGGGTTGGCTGCACTGCTGGAACCTAAGCTGACAGAGGCTGATCAGCTTGTGACCCAACTACTGGCGATACGACAGGCGGGCTTGCCTGCTGCGATTGAGCGGGAGCAGGGCTTCCTCCGTACTGCTGGGCCAGTTGTACGGGGAGACCTTGATAAGTTCTCTGCCTCGTATGACCGGCTGGGTCGTCGGAGTCAGGCTTGTCGTGCTCGAAAAGAGTCTGCTTCTCGTGGAATCGTTGATACGAAGGAGCGGATCCTCGCACTCCAGAAGGAATTGGCCTTCTTAGAGTCAGAGCTGGAGGCTGCTCAGGCGGAACAGAAGTCAATCGTTCGGAAGGCCGAGAAGGTTTCCCGATCTTCTGCTAACCTGGAACGGGCCTTTAAGAAATTTGAGGACAACTGGCAAGCTCACGCTCATCTGGAGGACGAGGCGGTGCTGACCCACGAGGCGAAGCGTCGAGCCTCCCAGAGGTTTGAGCAGTCGGTTGCTTTGCTGACGGACCGTCTCAGGGCGTTATGTGCCCCGGAGCAGTGATCAGCTTTCTATTTTCTTTTACTTCTTTTTTTTCTTTTCTTTTTTGTAAGGGATGTGATCCCAAATAATGTAGTATTTAAAACTTCGAATAAATGAGCATGTTTTAACTCATCTTCTCTTTCTTGTACTTGTGGCGTTTGCGGAATTGGACTTGATGGGGGATTATTTGTGGACCTGTTACCCTAGGCGTACCTTAGTTTTAGGTACGGATAACAAGTTTGGTCATGATGTCCGGAATAGCCATGGCAAAGTGGTCACGGATGCTCTCGGTATTGGGAAAAAAAATACCGTGGAGCAGCTGGGCTCCCGGGGCATGGTGAGATGGTAGATTTATGCTAAGAAGCTTAGCAAGGAATATTTGTGGACCTATTATCCTTGGCGTACCCTGGTTCAGGATACGGATAATAGGGTGAAAGGAAAACCAACATATTTGCTCAGAGGTTATAAGGACATGGCAAGCATGAGGGTTTTACCGTAGAATCTTCCTGCTCAGAGGTAATGAGGACATGGCAGGGGAGACTTTACGGAAGATATTCATGGTCAACAGCGGATATTTGTGGTCAACAGAGGACGTTTGTGGTCAACAGAGGACATTTGTGGTCAACAGAGGACATTTGTGGTCAACATGGGACATTTGTGGACCTATTATCCTTGTCGTACTTCGGTTGTGGGTACAGATAATAGGTTGAAAGGGAACCGACATACTTGCTCAGAGGTAATATGGACATGGCAAGCATGAAGGTTTCTTCGACGGAGCCTTCCCACTCAGAGGTAATGAGGACATGGCAGGAGTGGGCTCAATGAAGAGGGGGTACACAGAACGACTCAGAGGTAGGAGAACGTGGAAGTTCTATGCGAGGGGGTGGTTTGTTTTTTTGGTGGAAGTGAAAACGACTCAGAGGTAATGAGGACATGGCCGTTTCGGAAATTTGCGGATCGATTACCCTTTTTGTGCACTGGAAGCGCGGGTAGTGGATCATGAGGGAGGATCTCTTCCAAGAAGAAAGTTCAGAGGTATAATAATACGTGACTTACTATCTGAAAGAGTGACCGGAATGTGAGTTCAGAGGCACCAGCGGTACATAACTCGGTAATTTAGAATATTGAGAAAGTGAGAGTTCAGCGGCACCAGCGGGTACATGACTCGATAATCTAAAAGAAATGTGGAGGTGAGTTCAGCGGCACCAGCCGGTACATGACTCGATAATCTGAAATATTATGGGTGTGAGTTCAGCGGTACCAGCGGGTACATGACTCGAAGATCTTGGAGAGAAGGTCGTTTAGACATAATATTTCTTCAGGAACTTGCCGTTGACGGACAACATGAGCAAGTCTCCGTTTTGCTTTGCGAGGCTGTAAGCACCGTTGGAGAATACTGTCTCAATGATAAATGGGCCCTCCCACTTTGGCTGGAATTTGTCGGTGGTCTTGTGAGTCATGACCATCGGCCTCCGGACTGCCAAGACGAGATCGCCCACCTGGAATGTTCTGATTTTGACCTTCTTGTTGAAAGCTCCAGCGATGCGTGCTTGGTATAGCTCAATTCGTTGCTGAGCTAAGAGACGCTTTTCATCTAGTGCCTCCAACTCCTGTAGGCGATGCTGGTGGTTGTCGTCGGTTGTTAATTGATGTGTGAGGACGACACGTAGTGAGTGGATCTGGGTCTCCAAGGGGAGGACTGCCTCACTCCCGTATACCAGGGAGAATGGTGTATTCCCGGTAGCTGTTCGGACCGTGGTGCGATAAGCCCATAAGCATTCGCCGAACTTCTCATTCCAGTCACGTTTGTTGGAGGAGACAAACTTCTTGAGGAGTTTGATGATTGTTTTGTTGAATGCCTCTGCCAACCCGTTTGCTGCCGAGTTGTATGGTGTCGAAGCGACATTCTGAATACGGTGCTTATCGTAGAACCGACAGAATGCGTGGCTTGCAAACTGTGGACCATTATCATGGATGATCCTTCGTGGTAGTCCGAAGCGGTAGATGACGTGATGCTTAAGGAAACTGATCACGTTTGAAGTCTTAACTTTTGCGAGTGGGACGGCCTTCGCCCATTTGGAGAAGTAGTCAGTGATCGCAAGTATGAAACGATATCCTCGAGAGGAAGGTGGGGTGATTGGACCGATGATATCCATTCCCCATGCCTCGAATGGCCAGGACGCCACTGTTGGATGTAGATACTCAGATGGTTGGTGAATGAAGTCTGCGTGGATTTGGCAGGCTTTGTATTTTCTAGCATAATCTATCGCATCTGCCACCATCGTGGGCCAATAGTAGCCCATTCGTCGAAGGCGATCTTGCAATTTAGGACCAGGCTGGTGGGCCCCGCAGACACCATCGTGAGCTTCTCGTACGGCTTCTTTGGCTTCTGTATTTGACAGACACCGAAGCAGTAATCCGTCAAAGGAGCGGCGATACAGCATTTTCGTCTCTGTATCGTAGAAGAATCTGAGAGAACGCCGTCTGATGGAAGTGGCTTCCTTTGGGTTCTCGGGCAGGATGTCGTAGACGACGAAGTCGATGAATGGTTGTCTCCAATCTGGGGCATCATCGATCATCTGTGCAGAATAACTCGCCACGAATTGCACATTGTTTTTGGGATAGACCAGTTCGTGGCCTATCACATCCACTAATCAGCGATCATAATTCGGAACTGCTAGAGAAGCGGCAAGACCGGCTAAGACATCTGCTTCGATATTTCGGAGTCTGGAGACATGTTCGATGAAGAACCCCTTGAACGACGAGACGATGTCAATCACTATTTGGTGATAAGGGATCATGTCTTCGTGGCGTACTTCGTATGAGCCCCGGATCTGATTGACGATTAGCTGGGAGTCGCCATATACTTTAAGGTATTCTACCCCCAGCTCTCTTACAAGTTGGAGGCCAATGACCAGAGCGTTGTACTCGGCCACATTGTTAGAGCAGGGCTCGGTGAGGGAATAAGTGCGGTTAATTACCAATCCGGAAGGAAAGACTAGTACTACCCCGACTCCGATGACTATATTGCCTTTAGGTCCAGTCCTCGAAGCACCGTCAAAGAACATTCGCCATATATTCTCGTGAGAGGTTGCATGCGAGTTGGCGACCTCATCTGGGATCTCTTCATTTATCCTGGAGGACTCCGAGCCCGGGTGGGCTGCTAAGAAGTCTGCCAGGGCTTGACCTTTGACTGTCTTTTATGGGACGAAGATCATATGATAATGGGACAGCAATATTGCCCATATAGCAAGGCGAGAGCTGAGTGCCCCTGGTTTAGTCATGAGGACTCTGAGAGGGTTGACTCGTGAGATCACATGTATCGTTTGTCCGAGGACATAGTGTCGTATTTTCTGAATGGCGAACACCAGGACGAGGCATTCCTTCTCTACAGCGGTGTATCGGTGCTCTGGCCCAATCATCATTCGGCTGAGGTAATATATGGCTTGTTCATGGCCTGCGTCGTTGTTCTGTGCCAGCAGAGCCCCGAAGGAGTGTTCCATTGCTCGTACATATAGCAGGAATGGTTTTCCAGGAACCGGAGCCACCAGAATTGGAGGATTTGACAAATATTCTTTGATGCTGTCGAAAGCACGCTGGCATTCCTCGTCCCATACGAATGAGACTCCTTTCTTCATGAGGTGCGTGAATGGTCGGCATCGCCCGGAGAGGTTGGAAATGAACCTTCTGATGTAAGCCAGCCTCCCTTGAAGGCCTCTGAGTTCGCGGAGATTTCTCGGGGGACCCATCTCCATGATTTCTTTTGTCTTCTCAGGGTCTACATGGATACCCTTTGCAGTGATGATGAAGCCCAAGAACTTCCCGCTAGATACGCCCAGAAAGGACTTCGTAGGGTTCATTTTCAAATTGTGCGCTCGCATTAGGTCGAATACCGTCCTTAGATCCTGCAGATGGTCTCCCTTGCTACGACTCTTAACGGCTATATCGTCAACATAGCACTCCATTGTCTTGCATAAGTGGTCTCTGAAAATGATGCTCATGGCTCTTTGATATGTGGCGCCAGCATTCATTAAACCGAAAGGCATGACTGTGTAGCAGTACGTGCCAATCGGTGTTCGGAATGATGTATGCTTTTCATCGTCAGGAGATATTTTGATTTGGTTATACCCCGAGAAGCCATCCATAAATGACATACGTTCGAAGCCACAGGTGTTATCGATCATGATGTCTGTGATAGGAAGGGGGAATTCATCTTTGGGGCATGCCTCGTTCAGATTGTAGAAGTCGATGCAGATTCGAATCTTCTCATTCTTCTTGAGGACGGGTACTATATTGGCGACCCAATCGGGATGTTGCTCCTTACGAATGAAACCGCTGGCTATCAGTTTGTTGACTTCAGCTTCGATCGCGTCCATAATGCCTGGGCGGAAGCGTCGCTGTTGTTGCTTGACTGGCTTCGCATCTGGCCGAATATTGAGTTTGTGAAGAGCAATGTCGGGATTTAAACCTGGCATGTCTTCATAGCTTCAGGCGAACACATCAATGTATTCTCTGACAAGTTCTAGCAGCGACTCCCGGTCCTCGTCTGTTAGGCTTTTACTGACGAAAATTGGTTTTGGAGAAAATTTGTTGTCGAGATCCACTTGTATGGCCTCATCTTCAGTAGGAGGCTCTCTCTGTTCGAACTATTTTTTCCATTGTTCGTCCAACTACTGGGCCTACGGTTCTAGCTCGAGGATTTCGGGGATGTCTTCGTCTTCTTCGTAAGCGTCTGCGAATGCCATGTTGACTGACATGACTTGTCTGAACATGTCTCCGATGCTAGTATCTGAGTCAGAAGTTGGTGACCCGGTTAAATGTGATTGCCAGTCGTATTCTTCATCTGAACTCTCGGGGGTCGTAGTGGGCGTTACATACCCTAACCCGTACCAAGTTTTGTTATAGTAATCCTGTGGTTTACCCACCGGGACTGGCGGCTTCAAAGGTAATCGTCGCCCAGTAACGTAGTTTAAACCTGGCATCGTTTCCAGATCATACCCCTATTTTTGCATGAGATATTTGGATTATGGGCTATACAGATACAGAGGCAGTCTTCTGGCATCTGACCCGAGGTCGGTTTCCTTTGTGGTGGAGGGATGCGGGTTGTTTGTCCGGCGAAGATGATTGGATGGTCCCTTTCTTCGATTATTCGGTAAGCGTCTTCTACTGGAGTAAGCTGGATCGCGGTGTACACATTTGTCACTTGTGTGTACAGGTGAGTTCCTATACCGTGTTCCATAGCATACATTGTACATAGCTTACTGAGCTCGGTGTAGTTCAAAGATAACCCTTTATTCATGAAGTAAGGTATCTTTTCTAGGGGGATTACATCATCAGCGAAGGGAACATCAGTGTGGGCAGCCACATACTTGGCTAGCTCTGGTTCCTCTTCGGCTACCCCCTATGTAAATGAAGACTGAGAGGACGACCTGGGAAGCTTGATTGTTAGTGGTTCAGTTGATGGAGTTGAGCGTGGAGTTGTTGGCAGACTAGCGACCCCCAGTTTGGCACTCGAGGTAGAGCGAGGAGTTGTTGGCAGACTAGCGATCCCCAGTTTGGCACTCGAGGTGGAGCGAGGAGTGGCCGGTTCGCTAGAAGTGTCAGACCTTGTGTCGGGGTGACGACCCTTCTTGGGAAGGCGTATCGTCAGTGGCCTATCGGAGGGATTGAGCTTCTCCATTTGGGGTTGACCGACTCTCGGCAGTCTGATTGTCAGCGGCCCCGCTGTGGGTCTCGGCACTTGGTCGGACCTTGGCAGTCGGATTATCATCTGTTCCTCCTGCGCCGAGAGGCTGATCGTGTCCTTCCGCAGAGTGGCAGTAAGGGGTGCGGACCTGCCTGGTTTGCGAGCTCGGAGGTGGATCATCAGGGGTCCTTCTGATCCCGTGGCTGTCTGAGCTTGTACGTCTCCTTCATCAAGGTGCCTCTTTGATTTTTCGTATAGGCAGGAGTCTGAGTAGTAGGATTCGACCCCTTTGAAGGGATCGATATCAGCAAATTCTGTCTTTACGAAGCCGTATTTATCGACGTATTTGAAGCATTGTTGTAGCGTGGAAGGCACGATCATATAATCGGGTATCCATGGACGCCCCAAGAGGATGTTGTAAGAAGTGTCTGCATCTATGACGTAGCAGGTGACTTCGAATTAGAGGTCACCAATTTGACACTTCAGACGAATCTTCCCAATAGGGTAGCTCCTGCCCGAATTGAAACCACTGATGGCGGTGCTTGTAGGTGTCAGGCGATGCATTGGGATGCGGAGATGATGTAGCAGACCCTTCGGAATGATGCTTATGGAAGAGCCAGGATCAATGTGCATCTGATCCACCTTCACGTCGTCGATGTATCCTGTGTAGTATAGCGGGCGATCATGTAGGTTGGTTTTGATGAGCATGTCCTGCGGAGTGAAGACGATGTTGGGCATTGCTCCCGTGCAGGCGCTGTCTTGAAGATCCACGGGTGAGTCCTCCCCGGTGAGGTTGGATTGAGCCAGATAGGCATCGACATTTTGGAGTGCTTCACTCAATGCAATACGAACGTTCTTGGAGAGCCTTAGGAGTTCGTACAGTGACAATTTGGCCGGAGTGTTAGCCAATTGTGCTAGGATGTCATAGTTGTAGGGGCTCTCTAGCCCTTGGGCTGCATCTTTTCGGAGAGATTTGTCGAAGCGAGTCTCCTTCGGCCTAGGCTTATCGGTCGTTGAAGGCTGAGCCGGTCCCGGAGCATCAGTTGTGGTGGGTTGATGATTTTCGGTTGGGTTGTCAACCACAGGTTGGGATTGCACCCCGGACCGTGTGACGATGGCTGTAGCTTCCTCGTTGTCTGCCGAGATTGTGCGGCATGTCCTGACTTTTCCACTTTTTTTCTTGTCGGTGGAAGATGGTGTGGGCCGAGTTACTTTGACACCAAGTCTGGATGGATCCACATGACCTTCCCTCGTAATGTGGTAAGGGGTACTAGACCGGCAGCCTGATCTCGGGAAGGTGGAAGATTGGTAATCTCTATTGTTGCCAGAGGGACGGGGATCACCCCGTCTTGAGTCTCCATCGGAGGAAAGCTGCTGAATTGTACGGACACCATATTGGCCGCCACGGTTACCTCTTCGAAATCGATGGCCAGAGCGTTCGAATCGATGAGGTTCTGGATGTATTGCTTCAGCTGGTAGCAATCATGTGTAGCATGATGAACATAGAGTATTTCGGATTCTCCATCTCTGTCGGCCGCGGTTCCCGTCTTGGTGGAGGAAGCTGGATTCTGTCCCCTTGTATGAGCATGTCCAAGATGGGCTTGACGTGACTGTCTTCGAAGGAGTAATCAATTTGAGGCCATTGTTTGTCTGCAGGCTTCGGCTCAAGTTTTTGTGTTGTATCGGCCACCATCGCCTGCTTTCCCTTACTGTTCCGATTGTTGGAGGGGTTACCTCCATTATCGTTGTTGGGACGCTTGCCCTTGCTTTCTCCTTCCGAGATGTGCAATCCCAGCTGGCGAGCCTTCTTCAGTCGTTCTTCGGCGCTTGTGGCGCTGATGATGAAGGCCTTCCAATCTTTGAATTGACTTTCGCCCATCCAGAGACTGATTGTTGGAAGCAGTCTCTTTTGGCAGATCTCAATCAAAGAGGAATCTGGATTTTCGGAGGACAGCTTCATGGCGGTTTGGCGGAACCGCTCAATATAGTTCCTTGTCAACTCTTTCTCCCTTTGGACGACATCCATGAGGGTGGACATGGTGACGTCCTGTCCTACTTCGTAGAACCTCTCCAAGAACAGGCGCTTGAAGCCGGCGAAGGAGTGGATACAGTTGTCCGGCAGATTGCGATACCAGTCGAGGGCGACTCCTTCTATTGCCCCAATGAATAATCGAGTGAGGATAGCATCATCATGGGGCAGATGGTAGGTGGTGACCTCGAATTAAGTGATGTACCGACTTGCTGAGGTCTTGCCATCATATGGGTTGATATTGAACGGCTTATATTTTGGCGGGAATGGAACATCCCTCCATTCAGCAGGGTATGGTTGCCGTATTCTGAGATCTTGAGCGTTTTCTTGGGCATGGAACATGGCTCGGAGCTCCTGGACCTCTCTCCTTACTTCTTGGGCCTCATTTGTCACGGTAGGGGCTGTTATTTCGGGAGAATTGTGGCCCGAGTTCGGTGTCGTCGAATTCGAGTCTGCATTGACCGCGGGACCCGTGCTCGTTTGGCCAGGCGTCCCTCCTTGCAGAGTTGGAAGGGCTGCTTTAATCTCGTCTACAGACTTGACCAGAGCAAGTAATATGGCTTCGAGGCTGTCGATGCTCTGGCGATCACTGGAACCACCTTGATTGCTGTCCGTCATAAATACCGTCCTTACATGAGGAGTGATGGAAGGAACGGTGGAGGATGTGCCCTCCGAGTCGTACCCATGTACCGAGAAGTCATCGGGATATGTGGGAATATTCTCTTCTGGTTCGGACTCGGAGGGAACAGTACCCCCAGCCTCAGAGTCTGCTTCGTCTTGAGAGTCATGGATGTCCTCGGGGACATCGGGGTCTGTTGTACCTGATGGGAGAGTTGCTTCCCCGGGTTCGTCTCCTTGAAACACCGGATTGTTGTGGATGTTCGGAGGACTGCTACCCTCAACCTCCAGCGATGTGGATGATGAATTTCCTACTGCAGCAGATTTTGTCTTTGAACGGGTGTGTTGGAATACTCCGGTGGAGGATAACCGTTTAGACGACAGTTTCTTAGCTGTAGTAGTTGAGGTCTTCGGGGTGGAGATGCTTGCCTTCTTTCCTCTCCCCTCGGCGAGGACTTTCTGAGTGGAATTGCAGGAGACAACAGGAGGTGCCTCGTCTTCTGAGCTCGGACGTTGTAGTCTTTGGAAGACTGACGGTCGATCTTTCGTCACTGCCGTGTTGTTGCAACAGCAGTTGACGATGATTTGGGTGCAGTGACGTCCAAGCAAGGACTCTTTGCACACCGAAGCCCATCTCTTTCCTTGTGCTTGTGGAGGATATCCTCACGCAGGTCAGAGGAACCACTCTGTCCGTTCGCCGCCAGGGGCTGGATTCGAGTAGTTCTGTACAACTTTCCATCAGAGGCCCGCATGATAATCAGCAGGACGCCCCGATGGTCAGAGATTGGGGCAGCTGACTGGGCTTGGTAAGCCCGCGCTGCCCTAGACTTCCTCCTTTTAGCACTTGCGGGTACGTAATAGGAGGAGTCCAAGTTGAATACCATCGAGTCTGGCTTATCATTCAGATAACCATCAGAGTCAGGACCGTACGAGAGACAGTCGAAGACTGATCGAGAGGAGCGTGGAATGGACGCTATACGGCTAGAATCGAGTACCGTGCAGGCTGTCTGCATGCGGTTGTCTTCTGTTGTTGGATGAGTTATTTTTGAGTGGCTAGGAGTCACGACCGTGCAGGCTGGCCGCATGCGGTTGGCAATTGTGGCCGCATGGGTTTTCTGCAAGCGATTGACTTCCATAGCCGCATGAGTTTCATCCATGTGATTGGCAACTGTAGCCGCATAAGCCATGCGGCTAACAGATATGACCGCATGATTTTTCTTCATGCGGCTAGCTGATGTGGCCGTATGAGCTTTTTCCATGCGGCTAGCGCCCCTATGCGGCTTGGTTCGCATAGAGTTCCTCTTTGCCCCTGCAAGTCTAGCATCATAGTGTTTTCTTCTGCCGGACTTGGGGACAACAGAGTTGTCTACGGTCGAAAGTGGGGCCACAGAAGAGTCCTTCTCGCCGTCTTGAGCAACAGAGGGCGTCCCGTCGAGGGCTTGGGGAGGAGCAAATGATTTTGGCCTCCACTCTCTGCGAGCCTTCGTCGTACGGGTGCGCTTCTGGACCGGGCCAGCGCTTCCTTTGGAGAGCATCTCTTCAAACGCCTACTGGTCGAAGCGGACGACCATCTTTTGTTGCGTGGAGCCAAGTTTGGCTGCATCCGACTGCATCACAAACTCCTCAGCCGTGGAGAAGTTTGTCTCCAGCAGAGTCGCCATCGTGTTTGCCATGAAATATAAAAGAACAGAACAATTATCGGAGGACCGGACTTTTACTTCACGTTACAAACTCACTTGTACAAAGAAAGCCTAGGGACGAAAACCTAGGTACAGCAGTCTAAGTACAATTATTTATTTTAGATTCTGGGGGGTGACGATAGAGGCTCGGGAAGGCGACGGCAGCCCTGCCTTGCTCCTTGGACGATCGGTATGCAGCCTTGGCTCCTGCGAAGAAGATGGTTGGCGTTGATGAAGAAATGCTCTTCTTGCTCCTCTGCTGCTCTTCCGGCTTCTCTCTCTCTCTCTCTGTGTATTTTTTCTCTGGTAGCGTATATCTCTCCTTGTCTCTCTCTTCTTTTTTTGATCGTCTATATCACAAGGGAATGGCACCTTGCTATTTATAATAGTGGGGAGCATAATTAGGGTTTGGATGATTGCTCATTCTCAAAGTGGCGGCGGCCTGATGTATAATCAATCTGGACCATTAATTTTAATCGTGAAGGATCTGGGCCATAGATGGGAATAGCACTGAATCCTGCGAATGATTAATGCTGATTGAGTTAAATCTTCATGATTGGTTGTGTCAAGCTTGGATCTCTCACCACGTGTCCCATTGGTTTGATTATGAATGATATGACCTGATCCCATTAATTATGAGGATATGGTCATTGGGATCTGGTAAATCTTTACATCTCATAATCATCTTTGCTGCCAGCTGTCGTTGAATCTCTGCTACGTGACTTGATGATGGACTCTACCAAACCCGCATGACATCCATGAACCGCATGAGACAGCGTCTCGACGAACCGCATAGGTATAGTATTTGCGAGCCGCATGAGATAGTTTCTTGGTGAACCGTATAAGTGTAGTAATTGTGAGCCGTATGGGATGGCTTTTTGGTGAGCCGCAGGAAGACGATCCTCACCAGCCGCATGAAGCTGTTCTTCACTGGAGCAGCATGGGAGTAGCCACGTGTCAATCTCGGATCGCGTTAGAGATTTTCTCCTATTTCCCAAGAGTCTGTCATTATGGCAGGGCCATTATGATACTTTATGTCAGAGTCGTCAGCTGTCAAATCATGACAGAGCATTAAATAGGTAGACTGCTCGATGGCCAGCTGTGTGAAGGGGTCTCGTGGGTACACGTGGCATTGAGCCGCATATCTTCGCGAGCCGCATGTACTTTTGAACCACATGCGGCTGGAGGACTCTTTGAACCGCAGGACTGTCCCTATGTAAGCCGCATGGGCTCTCCTGTCCGAGCCGCATGAGACTAAGAGTCTCTCTGAACCACATGGGACTGCTCCTGTACGAGCCGCATGGGGTTCTCCTGTTCTGAGCCGCATAGATCATCGTTCCGATATTTTCCATGCTTCTACAAGAACTACTTTGTCATTATCAAGTGTGTGTACGACAGGACTCAGCAAAGACTCATCCCCACATTAAAGCTTAGCAGGACTATATCTTCGAAAAACACTCGTCAAAGCCGGGGACAGTCCACTTTACCATGCGCAGGGCATATACTACTGACGAGGTAGAAGCTTTGATGGACAAAGAGTGGGTGTCCACTCCCTCAGTAGACGTAGAGGAAAAAACCTCCTCTACCGTTCACATCTACTTTTGTCAAAACTTGACTGTTTTGAGCACAAAAGCGGTGTTGGCTACTTTTCTGATGATATGGCTGCGAAAAGCCATAGTTTCGGGAGGTTCTGGATATGTGGGGTGGATCAATTAGGAACTCATTATGCCAACAGTGAAACTGGCCTTTAAACATTCGCTCGCTTTGCTCCCGGCTATGGTATGTAATACCCTGTGAGGCTTGTGGAAACTCTCGAGGAACATAATAGAGTATCGTGGAGGAGACGATAAATTCTCTTGGGTTGAGCTCCTTTATCATTATTTGATGGCCTGGTTGGCTTTACACCGCCCAGGTTTGATAGTCCCCAACACATTCATGGTTATGAGGAGGGGGATGCGACGCTGCGCAACTATCATCGAGCAAAATGGCTTCATCATGACGTCTCCATCTGTAGGTGAATGTTGAGCCATTTAGATGGCTATGACTTTAATAGGGTTTCGCCCTCTTACAGGGGTTAACTTACAGACGATGAACTAATAGACTAAGGCAAAGTGGATAGTGATCGGACTCTCGGTGCTTTTTGTTGTCTGTAATCCATTCGTCCCTCCAACTTGGTGTACCGAAATCAGAACCGGGTGTATCTGGAGCCCTATTTGCCGAGTCGGTTTACGCGACAATTCGACTATAGCCAGACGATGATGGGTAATCCAAGCTTTTGTCTTGGTTATCTGGTAAGTTTGTTGGACGGCACCCGGGCATGGTGTTATTACAATGCCGAGTGCACTGGAATGAAGTTCACGATCCCTACAATATACGGAGAGACCCGTATCTTGTACTCCACTGTGAAGTTTCACTGCATTGCCAATAATTTCTTATTGGACTACGATCGAGGACGGAGTTTCATCGAGGGGACGAAGCTAGAGGGTGCCCCAGTCGATTCTTGCACGTCTTTGAGAGCTCGCATCCTTAGATAGTAGATCCTCGGATGGTTCTAGTACTTCTCAGGAGAGAAGAGAGGATGAAGAGCCCTTGAGTAACCCGTTGAAATATTAAACTACTTCAGAGGCGAGTTCTCCTCCTGCCAAGAGAACTAAATAGGTTGTACCTGGACGATGCGGTCCGTCGTGATGGTCCTTGCCATGCTATAGCACTCCGGTTACTGAACACTCCTCGTAGGTACACTTTGATTCTTTTTATTCGGTTTCTTATCTCAGACTTTTCGCTTGTCACTATTTTGCTTGTATAGGCGAAGAAGAAGAAGGAGTCTAGCTGGTCAGAGATACTTAGGGAACTTTCCGAGTAACCTGCCCCGGAGGTACCCCAGAGGGAGCCGCTGTGTCTGGCGGTTAGATTCACCATCCCTTTGCTTGCCGAAGGTCCTTCTTTAAGAAGGAAAGAAAGGATTGCCTCCATCATGGGTCCTTCAAATCTTGGGACGCCCACGATTGCGAGGATCGAAGAGTTTAGTATTCGGGATGAGAACCCGGTGACCTCAGCTGCTGACTCGGGAGATGCTTCTCTTTCCGCTCCTTTCGAGTACGAGACTCAGGGCTTCTCGGTGGCAGCGACTTCACCTCAGCGAGAAGCTTTCCTGGAGTCAATTATGGACGAGCCTGTGGAGATACCCGGGATCGGTCTTGTGGTGGTGAAAGGCATGATTCTAAAATCCGTATCCGTAATGGACCAACCAGCTGAGGATACTGAAGGCATTGCTCAGGACCCCTCAACTGTACCTTCTCTCTATACTGAAGAAGGGGTTGAAGATGACCCAGATATACCGAGAGGTGAGAAGGATCACACGGCCGAGGAATTTTCTTTGGCAGACATCAGGGATTTTCTCCAAAGGCTGGTCGAAGAGACCATAGAAAGGTTGACGGCGAAAGCTGTTGAGGAGTTAGCCGGACGGGCTATTGAAGAGCCGGTTAAAATGACCATCGAGCAGTTAGTCGATGAGGTCATACTAAAACGACCCATGAGGCAATCAAAGAGTTGGCTGATATGGTCCTTGGAGAAACGATCAAGGAGACCATGGACGAGTGGGTCAAGGAGGTTGCTGACGAGCCGGTTACTGAGGCTCGAATCGAGGTACCCACTAAGATGGTGATCGATGAGGCTGGTGATGAGCCTGTTGAAGACACCATTGACAGGTCGGTTAAGGAGACCGTGGAAGCATCAATCGAGAAAACCGCTACGGAATTGGTTGCTGAAGAGCCCCTTAATGCAGTCAATATAGAGCTACTCGAAGAGACAACTGTCGAGCCATCTGGAAGAGATTTGGTCGAGGAGATCGCTGACGAGCCGATTGCTGAAGAGCTGGTTAAGGAGACTACAGAGGAGTTGGTCGCAGCGACTGTCGAAATATCGCTCACGGAGATTGTTCAAGCGCCAGTCCATGAGGCTTCCCAGAGGTTAGTCGTAAAAAATATTGAAGAACCGACGAAAGAATCTGTTGAAGAGTCGGCCATGCATCAGACAACGTCGACGCGTATCGTCTCTGCTCCACCGCTGATTTCAGTTCCAGTCAAGGTACCACCTGCTCCGGCCGCGATACCTGTTGGCCCAATAATTGTATCATGTTTTTGAATATGGTTAATATGTTAAGTTTAGCACTTCATTATCACTAATCTTCATACTATCGCTAAAAGCATTTCTACTTATACTTATACCTTTGGTGATATGTGCCTATTGGTTTACATATTAGTAATATGAGCTTATCTATCTTAAATTTAATCGGGTTGCCAAAATCAAAACTATGTTTTTGATTGTGGTCATTCAATTAAGTTTAATCATTATGATATCACTAATATTTATGCTATCGCCTTAGCACTTATACTTAAACTCAGCATTGTCCTAATATGCATTAAACCTATCATAGTTGCTACTATGTATATTGCTTTGTTCGTCTAACATGTACATGCAGAAAAGCAATAAGCAAGATCAATGTGGACATATGCAATGAAGAAATCATTGTAGGCCAAAGACTAAGGATCCCATAAGATTTTTCTGAACCACCCGACGACATCTCTGGAGCCATGCACCGGGGGGTCAGCGGACGGGGGTCGAGGGGGCAGCGCCCCTCGTCGGGGGTTCGGGGGCGAAGCCCCCGAAAGGTATTCAGTTTTTACAAACTGGATATCTTTGGACAGCTGTCGCCAAGGGAAAAAGCCAGCACCTATCAAAGGAAGAAGCCAAGCCATGCCATCATCATTTCAAGACTCTAAAAAAGCCTGCACCTGCCTAAGTTTATCTGGAGTCTGTAATGAGTCTATGGAATTATTGTAAACACAAGAAATAGATGGCAAAATCGAAAGCTAGGGCAGAAATAAGCCCAGGATCATTTTTTGTGGAAAACGGCATACCGACGGTATACCGGTGTATACCGACGGTATACCGGTTTTTATTCACAGAAAGTTTCTGTTTACAAAACCGGCATACCGACGGCATACCGGTCCATACCGACGGTATACCGCTTTCAAAACGTTGAAATTCCAACGGTCGGATTTCTAGCCATTAATGATCCCAACGGCTATATTTCTAGCCGTTGCAATCCCAGATCGGTATACCGCCGGTATGACGGATCATACCGGCGGTATGCCGGTTCGTGGACTGAAAAGTTGTCTTGAGCTCTTTTCAATGCTTTGGTTATAAATAGCCTTGAACCCCTTCATTCAAGGTTGATGCTTTGAGCCTAAAAATTTCTAAACCACCAAAGCCTATCCACAAACAACTCTACAAATCTTTCATTTGCCATCCACAAATTGTGTTAGAGTTATTGAGTTGAAAAGTGAGATCTTCATCCTATTGTATAAGGAGATCAAAACCTATTGTGAAAGGTTGAAGTTGGAGAGTCTTCATATCCAAACTCTCGGTGTGAAGTCGGAGAGCCCTTCGGATTAAAGCTCTTGTGTGTTGAAGTTGGCGAGTTCTTCGGATCCAAACTCGTGTTGAAGTTGGCGAGTTCTTCGGATCCAAACTCGTGTGTAACTATTTACTCAAATAGTGGATTAAAGCCGGAGAGAGTTCCGGGACTGGACTGCCTCTTGGGAGGATACCAGGATACATCGGGTGTCGGTTTTGTTTTTGATTCTTCTCTTGCACTTATATTTTTAAATTGCCCATTAGCTTGTGCTAAGTGCTTGATTATTTAGCTTAACCCTATTCACCCCCCCCCCCCCCTCTAGGGTTACTACAATACCAAGTCATGTATTGGTTGTCGTCACTGCTCCGGGGCCTTCAATCACGACATCCCCGATGACCCCAATTGCTATGGCTGACAATGCCTACTATACCAACTTCATCCTGGGCACCATTCGCCATGCCATGTAGCGTAGTGTAGAGGGTGTCCTATAGCATAACCAAATACTTAAGAGGGCTCAATCCGCAGTAAGAGCCGAGCTAGCTGCGTTGCATGAATATCAGGAGTATGAAGCGAAAGCAGATACGATAGGGGCTATCCTAATGGAATTGAAAGCCACCGTCTTAGAGCTTCAAGATCTTAAGTGCAGCATTTTGTCTCTGGCGGACGCAGAATTAGAGAAGATGGTCGTTGAACTTTTTCAGCACGAACGGAGGCGTCAGGCTCTGACTAACAGGCTCATCGAGATCAAAACAGAGATTAAAAAGGCGAATGATGCCGAAGAAGTTCAAGTCTGCCGTCGAATGATCTTGGAGGAACAGTACATGACCATCCGGTACCAGATTTGGCAGCTGAAGGAGGCATTAGCCTTCGCCGAGAGTGAACTAGAGAAGTCAAGAGACCAGCATGAGGTCCTTCACCAACGATCTGAGACCCTATCTCGGGAGAGGGAAAGCATTGGCTTTTGTCAGGTAGAGCTAGACCTTGCATGACAGAACCTATACCAGCTCGAGGATGAGGCCGACCGACGATAAGAGGCAGAGCGTCGAGCCAAAAAGTTGATCGGGCCCCGGGTTGCTCCTTTGAGGAGTCGACTGGAAGAACTCATGCATCGGTCGTCACAATGCTAATGCCTTTCGTCTTTTTGTTCTTCACTTTTTGGCTTTTGTAGTGAAGAAAGACAACTTTTGTTTTTCATGAATGAACACTTTTAGTTTTGCTTCTTTACTTGCCCTTTTACTGTGAACATTCTGTACAATAATAAAAATTCCCTCAAAGGTAACATAAGATGAAGGGATGGAGGTAACTCCGCTGGGATAGGGTGTTTACTCAGAGGTAATATGGACATGGTAAATACAAAATTTTTGTGGTAGAATTTTCCTTACTCAAAGGTTATATGGACATGGCAAGGATAAATTCTACGGGTGTATAGAATATCTCAGAGGTAATATGGACGTGAAATATTCTATAGAGAATTATGACAATATGGGGATTGTCATGGATGAGATGTCCGTTCAGAGGTAATATGGACATGGTAGGCATGAACTTTGTTGGGGTACAGAAAAACAACTCAGAGGTAATATGGACATGGAATGTTTTCTACTGGGAAAATAGGAAAAGGATGAACTCGTTAATAGAATTCATAAACATCCACAAGGGATGTGGAAATATAGGTCGATTTAGACCTTAAACATAGTATTTCTTTAGGAATTTGCTATTGATTGGAATCATTAGAAAATTGCCATTAGGTTTGGCTAGCCGGTAAGCACATTGGAGTAAACTATCTCTATGACAAATGGTCCTTCCTACTTGGGCTCGAACTTTCTAGCGGTCTTGTGAGTCATCACCATCGGTCTTCGGACTAATAAGACGAGGTCACCCACTTGAAATGTTCTTTCCTGGACCCTTTTGTTGAAGGCCCCAAAAATTTGAGCTTGATAGAGTTCGATACATTGTTGAGCCAGCAGGCGCTTCTCGTCCAACGCTTTCAGCTCGTGCAGCCGATGGTGTTGATTGCCTTTGACTGTCAGCTGGTTGGTTATAGCCACCCATAGGGACGGAATTTGGATTTCCAGAGGGAGTACTACCTCGCTTCCTTAGACCAGAGGAAATGGCGTATTGCTAGTAGGTGTCCGAACGGTCGTATGGTAATCCTATAGACACTCGCCGAGCTTCTCGTTCCACTCGCGCTTATTGGAAGATATGACTTTCTTGAGCAGCATAACAATTATCTTGTTGTATGCTTCGGCTAGTCCATTCGTTGCAGGATTGTAAGCTGTTGACGCTACATTCTGTATCTGATTCTTATCACAGAACAGATGGAATGCACGGCTCTCGAACTGAGGCCCATTATCGTGGATAATCCTTTGAGGGACTCCAAAATGGTAGATAACGGGATGTTTAACAAAGTTGATCATGTTTGAGGTTTTCACTTCAGCTAGTGGCACCGCTTTCACCCACTTGGAGAAGTAAATGGTGATGGAGAGGATGAACCAGTGTCCTTTGGAGGACGGAGGGCAAATCGGCCCGATGATATGCATTCCCTATGCTTCGAATGGCCAAGAGGCCACAGTGGGGTATAGAAATTCAGAAGGTTGATGGATAAAGTTAGCATGTAACTAACATACCCGGCACTTCTTAGCATATTTCACGACATCTGCCATCATGGTGGGCCAGTAATAACCAATACGATGTAGTCAATCCTGTAACTTAGGACCAGGCTGATGGGCTCTACAGATGCCACCGTGTGCCTCTCGGAGTGCTTCTTACGGTTCTGTCTTGGATAGACAGCGCAAGAAAAGTCCATCGTATGAACGACAATATAGCATTTTAGTAGTTGCGTCATAGAATAATCGGAGCGAACGTCTCTTGATAGAAGTGGCTTCCTTCGGGTCTTCGGGTAGGATTCCGTAGAATGCATAGTTTACGAACGGGAATCGCCAGTCCTGAATGTCAACATTAGTATATACCTGTAAAGAGTAGCTCAGACACGTATGTAGATTGTTCTTTGGACAAACTAGCTCCCGATCCATCACTGTGACAGAGTACTAAGTTCCGACAAGAGTTGCCAGAGAAGCAACGAGACTGACGAGGGCATCGGCGTCCATATTTTGTAATCAAGGTACATGTTCTATAAAGAACCCTGTGAAGGTGGAAATAATATTGATTGTCGCCTGATGGTAAAGGATCAAATCTTTATGTCGGACCTCATATTGTCCTTGAACCTGGTTGATAATCAGCTTTGAGTCATCGTAGGCCTCGATATAGTCGACCCCTAAATATTTAGCGGGATGGAGGCCAATGATGAGAGCGTTGTACTCAGCAACATTATTGGTGCATGACTCCATGAAAGAATATGTACGGTGGATGACTAGGCCATCGGGAGTGACGAGAATGACTCCGACCCGTACGATGATCTTGCCTTTGGGTCCTATTCTTGAAGCGTCATCGAAGAACATTCGCTAAATAGGATTGTCTGTGATCGCGTTCGACTCTAGGACTTCGTCAGGGATGCCATCGTAGAGCTTTGACATCTCCGGTACAGGATGTGCTGCCAAGAAGTCGGACAATGCTTGACCTTTAACCGTATTTTATGGGACGAACACCATGTCATAAGGCGTCAAAACGATTGTCCATGTGGCTAACCGCGAGTTTAATGCCCCTAGCTTGGTCATGAGAACTCTGAAGGGATTAACTCGGAAGATGACATGAATTGTATGTCCAGCCACATAATGTCGTCTTCTGAATGGCAAAGACTAGAGCGAGACATTCCTTCTCAACAGGATTATAGTGATTCTTGGCACCAATCACAGTCCTACTCAGATAGTAGATTGCATGTTCGTGGCCTTCGTTGCTTCTTCGGGCTAGTAAAGCACCAAGAGAATGATCCATAGCTCAGATGTATAGCAGCAAGGGCCTCCCTACGACCGGTACTACCAATATTGGAGGACTAGTGAGGTTCTTCTTGATGTTGTCGAACGCATACTGGCATTCTTCGATCCAGATATAAGAAACCCCTTTCTTCATTAGTTTTGTGAAGGGTTGGCACCCTCCAGAGAGATTTGCTATAAATCTGTCGATATAGACTAAGCGTCCTTGTAGTCCCCAGAGCTCACGGAGATTCTTCGGGGGAGCCATATCCAGGATGGCCTTGGTTTTCTCAAGGTCAATGTGAATACCTTTGGCCGTGATGATGAAGCCCAAGAACTTGCCGCTGGAAACCCCCAAAAAAGACTTGGTTGGGTTCATATTCAGTCGATGTGTCCGCATCAAGTCGAACACGGTCCTCAATCGTCCAGATGGATAGATTTGTTTCAACTCTTAACGATAATGTCATTCACAAAACATTCCACTATTTTTTGATGATGTTTATGAAATATGGTACTCATAGCTCGCTGGTATGTTGCTCCTGCATTCTTCAAGCTAAAAGACATCACTGTGTAATAGTAGATTCCCTTTGGAGTCTGCAATGAAGTGTGTTTTCGTCTTCAGAGAACATTTTGATTTGGTTATAGCCTGAGAACCCATCCATGAAAGGCATACGCTCGAAGCCACAGGTGTTGTCGATCATCACATCGGTGATCAGGAGGGAAAACTCGTTTGGACATGCGGAGTTGAGATCCCTGAAGTCTATTTTGACTCGAATCTTCCTGTTCTTCTTAGTGGCGGGAACGATGTTGGCCACCCAATCCGGATGTTGTTGTTTGTGAATGAAACCACTTTTTTAAGTTTGTTGACTTCTTTCTCGATAGCATCCATGACATTGGGACAGAAGCGACGTTGTTGTTGTTTAACAGGTTTAGCATTGGGCAGGATGTTGAGGCGGTGTATCACGACTTGCGGGTCTAAACCCGGTATGTCTTTATATCTCCAAGCCAAGACATTGATGTACAATCAGATAAGCTATATCAGAGATTCTATGTCTTCTCCAGTCAAACTTTTGCTAATGAAGATGGGTTTAGGGGAAGCCTCATCTCCTAGTTCGACTTGAACGACTTCGTCTTCGATGAAAGGTTATCTCTGTTCAAAATGCCACTCCCATTGGGATCCTATACGTTGAGCCCAGGGTTCATCCTCGAAGAATTTGATCATCTGGTCTTCTTCCTCAACTGGGGATCTGCAGAAACCATATTGACGGACAGTATCTTCTCGAAGGCTTGACCGATACTGGTACCAGAGTCCCAAGTTGAGAAATCGGAGGAGTAAGAATGCATCATAACCTCCATCTCAAAGCTCTCCGAAGTCGTTATGGGTGTAACATAATCCAACCCCCGGCGAGTACGCTGGTAATAATTTTGGGACTTTCCCTTTGGAGCACAAAGTCGTAAGGAAAGGCATCGACCTTTGCCATAGTTTAATCCTCTGTCGATGTTCAAGTCGTAACCCATCTTCTGGATAAGGTGTTTGGCTTGAGTAGTATAACGGTAGAGCTGCATCTTGCCGTCGTCGGGCTCCGATTCTGCGGGAGTAAGTCTCTGAGGATGTTCTACTCGGCCGAATAAGATAGGTTCCTCATCTTTCTTTCTTGCTGGAACGAAAAAGTAAGTATCTCGGGAAGAGACAACTCGGCTTGCCAGATTAGCAGTTGTCACTTGGGTTTGCAACATATACAGAGCATTGTCTAAGAAATACGGGATGTTCGAATGGGCACAAGAGTAATTCAAAGACAACTTTCTTTTAATGAAATATAAAATTTTATCCCAAGGGATTACATCATCTAGAGAATGCACCTCAGCATTGGCACACATGTAGTCCCCTAACTCCTCATCAGTGAGAACCTGGGCTACCATGGAAGAAGGTGGAAGTGGTCTCCGCTTCAGCTTGACTACCAAGGATGCTGGAGCCAGGGATTCCTGAAACTTCGAGGCTGCCTTCGGGCCTCTTCGAGGGAGCTTTATTCGAATGGGCTCCTGGCTGTCAGTTGACATCATCGGGGATAAGTAAGCATGGGCTTTTCCTCAAAGTTTGATGACAAGAGGTGTTGGTGTCTGGGGAGGTTTTTTTCTTAATCGAACCTTCAAAGGTTCTTCAGCAACAATTGCGCTTTCTGATGCAGTTTCTACCTCATCGTCGACATCATTAGCATCATCATTCCAAGGGACTAACTTGTATACATCAGCATCAGTATAGTATGCTTTGAGACCTTAAAACGGGTCGATGTCAGCAAACTCAGTCTTGATAGTCCCGTCGTTAGCCACATACTTCATGCATTGATGGAGCGTACGATCATGTATTCATGAATCCATGGTCGTCCCAATAGCATGTTGTAGTTTATGTCTACATCAATAACATAACAAGTCACATCTGTTTGGAGATTGCCTATCTGTTATTTCAGGCAGATCTTACCCAAAGGCTTACTCTTTTCAACATTAAAACCGTTGATTGTAGTGTTCGACTCGGTCAGCCGATGCAACAAAATCCCCAAAGTTTGGAGTATACTCTGAGGGATTATGCTAAGAGAAGAGTCATGGATGATGTGGATACGATCGACCATAATGGCACCTACATACCCCATGTAGTACAGGGGACTATTGTGCCGGTTGTTCTTAAGTAATACGTCCTGCTGAGTGAAGGTGATGTTATGAATTACCTCGACCACGCATGGCAATGTGGGCACACAGCAGGGTCCTCCTTAGGCAGTTACACCTAGGTAAAGAAGGAATCAGCGTTCTACAGAGCCTCGCTAAGGGCGTCCCGAGTCTCTTTGGAGAGATAGAGGAGCTCGAAGAGCAACAGCCTAGTTGGAGTATTGGAAAGCTGTACCAATATGTCAAAGTTGTAGGGCTTGATCGGCCCTACTGTCGAGTCTTTTCTTAGAGGTTTGTCAAAGCGAATCCTCCTTCTGCCTCTGCTTATCTATTGTAGGGGCTTGAGATGGACCTGCTTCCGATGTAGCGGGTGTAGTGGGAGCAGCAGGTGGAGGTACTTCTTCCTCTAAATCCTGGTGGTCCTCTCGCTGGTGAGCCGAGTGAGTGGTAACCAGAGTGTCATCTGTCGAGGTAGAAACCATACGACACGACTTGACTTTCTTTTTCTTGACGGAGAGCGCTGCAGTCCGCATCATGTCTGGGACAAGATCAGGATGGATCCATATAACTTTGCCTCGGGGCGTCGTAAGTCGGATGAGGCCTTGAGCATTGTCATGGGCCGGTAGAAGGTTGAATACTTCTATTGTTTCCATTGGGATGGGAACGACACCATCTTGAGTCTCTGTTTTTGAAAAACTTCCAAACTGGAGGGTGACCATGTTGGTAGTGATAGTCTTTTTCTCATAGTCGAGTGAGATGACCTTGGCATCAATGAGGCACTGGATCTGCCTCTTCAATACGTAGCAGTCGCATGTTGAATGGTGAACGTACTGGTAATAGTAGAAGTACTTTGGATTGTCTACCTTTTCTACTTTGTCAGGACGCTTAGGAGGCGGGAGTTGAACCTTGCCACCCTTCATCAATATGTCGAAGAGTTCTAGCGTATCTTCATCATTGAAGGAGCGGGTTTCCTTCGGCTTTGGTGCTTCTGTCGGCTTTTGGTTTATTGATGCTGAACCTTTGGAGATGTTGACGGTTATGGCTTGCTTCCCTTTACCGTCCTTGGGGACAAAGTTATTGCTAGATGAGCGCTTCCCTTTGTCTTTGAGTGAAGGAAAACTCAATCCCAATAGTTGCGCGTCCCAAGCCTGTCTTTCGGCTACATCTGCCTCGGTGATGAAAGGTGTCCACTCTATGCACGGAGTACTGTGCCACAACTTGATTGTGAAGAGCATGTTTTTGTGGCACGAGTCCATGAGCATGGGTTCAGGCGCACTAGGTGGTAACCTCAAAGCTGCCTGACGGAAGTGCTCAATATAAGCACGTACAAGCTCTTTTTCCTTCTGGACAATGTCTATGAGAGAAGACATTGTCATGTCCATTCCTTCTTCATAGAATTGAGCAAGGAAGAGATTCTTCAAATCATCGAACGATGAGATGCATTTTTCGAGAAGACTGTAAAACCATTCGTAGGCTACCCCCTGCAACGCCCCTATGAATATATTCGTGAGCAGAGCGTCATCTTTTGGCTGATGCCCAGTTACTAAGGTGAAGTACCTCAGGTATCAAAGCGGAGAGTCCTTCGCATCGAATGGCGCAAGCATTTGCATCTTGTACTTGGGTGGATATATCACATTATCCTATTCGACAAGATATGGTTGCCGAACCCCCATCTTTTGGAGTGATTCTCACTTTTCTCGAGCGTCGAAGCAGCGTATAACTCCTTTAGAGCCTGCTACATGTCATTTGAGATTGTGGGCCCAGTCGTTGACGATGACTGCGACATTGTTTGGTTTATGACGGGACTTATTGTAAGAGGCAGTGCATTGGATTCCCCATTTGTTCCCGGGTCTTGATTGACTAGAGTAGAAGCATTAGATGTCAATTTGTCCTTATCTCCGGAACTACAGATGTCAAGGCCTGCATAGTCTTATTCAACGTATTCAGGCCTGTCTCTAGGACCGCTATACATTTTTGATGACTGGACCCCTCGCTGTTTTCTGTGTTATCATCTTCGGCCATGAAAATGGCCATCAGGTACGGATAGATAGAAGGGACGGTGGATCTTTCATTCTCTGGTTCAGACACCTAAGTCTTATCATCCTGAGGGTAGACAGGTAGATTGTGATCGTCCTCTGACTCATTGTAATTGCTACCCCCAGCCTGTTGGTTGCTTGCGCCTATAGAGGCATCTGTGTCAGTTCCATACAATCTCTTCTCAGGTTGGAACGAGGGATTATCATAGATTATGGAAGGTTGGCTACCCCCATCCTACGATAAGAGTTTGACCTGAGTGCAGGTGTTGGAATACACCCGTGTTGGGCACCACCGGTCTGTTGCCTCTAAGTCGGCCTTTGGATTTGTTGGCCTATACGGGAGGGCTCTTGGCAAGCTTCTTGAGAGATGGAGAACCCTGTGCCCTATTACATGACGCAATAAGGAGTTTGTCTTCTTCTTCACTCGACGATCCTTTGCTGAGTCTCTGATGTACAGACGCTACCGGTCGTAGTCTTTGGAAGATGGACCGTCTCTTCGTTGGCGATGCTGCTGTTTGGTAGCAGCAACAGTTGATGGTGATCTTGGTGCAGGTGTGCCTTGGGCTAGCCACGTTGTGCGCAGCAGAATCCTCCCTCACCTTACGTTTGTGAGAAATCACTTTACGCAGATCAGAGGCCTCCACTTCTATACTTTTTTCGTACGTACAAGAAAGCAGTTCGTATGAATGCGGACGTGAAGGTAGCTTCCCTCTTCTCAATTCATGCACGTGAGATACGCTTAGGTCTTGATTAGAGGGTCGCTAGTGAGGCAGACTCACTTCATGCCCACGGCAAAGCTGCTCGCATGAGTCTGTCCCCACAGTTTGTCCCCACTGGCTTGAATCATGCACGTGAGTGCTCAAGTGACAGTGGGGTTTTACTGGTCGAGGCATCGAAGCACTCAAACCATTTTTGTACAGATTTTCGTCGGCTGTGCGTATGAATGTCAATACGGGCCTTTGGTCAGCTGCTGGCATAGCACATTGATCGTGTAGGGTGCGTGCTGCATTGGACTTCTTTATACTACCCCTGGAAGGTGCGTAGTATTCAGAGTCCAACTGAGTGGTCGGCATAGCACTTTGGTCGTGCAGGACGTGTGCTGCATTGGATTTCTTTGTGTCATCCCAGGAAGGTGCATGGCACTTAGAATTCGACATGGATGTTGGCATAACACGTTGATCGTACAAGGAGCGTGCTGCCTTGGATTTCTTCACGCTACCCCTAGAAGGCGCATAGCGTTTAGAATCCAATATAGGTTCTTCTGAAGGATAAACAATTTTGTCAAAGACAGAAGTTCTACCCTACGCAACCATTTTTTGTGTGGGTGGGTGGCTGTACCATTCTTCCTACGTTGTACCTTTATCGGTTGCGCGAACAAGGAGTTGCACTCTTCGCTGTGCTTCTTAGCAAATGAAGTTGGCTGAGACAGTACAGTAGCAGCGGGGTGGAGGCCACTTTGGGGCTTTACTATTCAGGAAGGTTTGGAGCACGTCTCCCTCCATCTTGCCGCTCGTCGTAGCGGTCTTAGACACCCAGGTACGTCGAGTATTCTTCGGTTTTACGAACCGCTTCGAAGGGCTCGACTTCTCTTTAGAAAGGAGGTCTTCAAAAGCTTGTTGGTCGAAATATACAACCAACAACTTTGGAAAGACCCCAGCAAGTTATCGTTAGACTGCGTCACCACCTTCTTATCAGAGGAGAAGGAAGTCCCCAGCAGAGTCGCCATCTTGTTTGCCATGACAAAAGTTGAACAAAATTTTTGTATTCAAACGTATAAAAAGTACAAAAATGACTCCTAAACAGAAGAATTAAGCACAGAAATTTCTAAGAAAGTGTGACGGTATAGATCGAGCACTACAGCGGCTCCTTTACTCCGTTGACGATCTGACGATGGCTTGAACTTGCTTTGACTTTCTGATGCTCGAGAATGGTACTCGAGATTGCTAATCAAGAAGATGTCGACCTTTTTAATAAAGGCCAACTCCTTTTATTTATTGGTCAGTACATATACAATGTTTATAGGATTTTTCTAGGCACAGAAGCGCTGGGCGTGGTGATATGAGAAAATCTGTTATAACTGCACTGTGAGGGCTGTTGTTGAGCTGACACGTGGGGGATGTTGAGATTCTTTCTATCAAGATGTCGGGTGGTTATCAACATAACCAAACAAATAACACATGGTGTATACTTATGGCTCGATGATGTTGATCGGATGAAGCCGAGTGGATTTTGCTCCTATCCATAGAGTCAAATTTTGTTCCTATCTTAGGGAAAGCGGTTTAAACAAACCGATTGGATATTGCCCCTGTCAACAGAACCAAACTCCATTTCTATCTTAGGAGTGACGATTTAAACAAACCGATCTGATATTGCTCCTATCAACAGAACCATACTCCATTCTTATCATACGAGCGGCGGTTTAAACAAACCGATTGGATTATATCTGAAAAGATATAGATGCCAGAGTGGCCACGTGGAACAATTCTACCTCATAGAACTACGCGTCTATATGAGCTGCACTTCTGGTAAGGCTTCAATGTCACTACGCTTTTGGGCGACGAGGAGACTGTGCCGAGGCGCCGAAGTCACTACGCTTTAGAGCGACGAGTTGACTGTAATGAGGCAACGAAGTTACTGTACTTTAGGGCGATGAGGCAACGAAGTCACTACGCTTTTGGGCGACGAGGAGACTGTGCTGAGGCAACGAAGTCACTGCGGTTTTAGGCGACGAGAAGACTGTGCTGAGGCAACGAAGTCACTGCACTTTAGGGCGACGAGTAGACTGTGCTGAGACAACAAAATCACTATGCTTTAGGGTGACGAGTTGACTGTACTGAGGCAACGAAGTTACTGCACTTTAGGGCGATGAGGCAACGAAGTCACTACGCTTTTAGGGGACGAGGAGATTGTGCTGAGGCAACAAAGTCACTGCACTTTAAGGCGACGAGGAGACTGTGCTGAGACAACAAAGTGTCAAATGAAGGAGTCGTTGAATGGGTTGCGCTTCTGGATTTGATTTGAAGGAGCTGCGCTTTGGGGTTAAACCGAAACGGCTGCACTTCTAGATTGAACCGAAGGGGCTACACTTCTGGATTGAACTGAAGGAGCGAGTTATGTCGAAGTCATTTTCTTCTAAGAACATTAAATGATCGTCTTTGAATAGCTGAGTCAACATCCTCTTTAATTATCGTTGTTTGGGGGCTCGAGAAGTGGTAACAAGGCTTAGTCAAATTAATCTATTAAATGAGATTCATTGTGTTGAGTCCTAGGTTCATCCCATTACTTCGGAGTCCTTTGACTAACCACCACGTGGCCTTTGGGTTGGACCACACAACCAATATATAAAGAGGAGCTTTCGGTTAACACTTTGCTTTCGATCCCGACTTAGCTTTGGATGGCCATAGCCCTTGCATAAGTCGACTGTTGGTTGTAGATCTCTTCGTTCAAAGAAGCTATGGCTTTGTAAAAGATCCACTACTGAGTTTCGAGATGCGCTTGAGCGTTTGGCATAGGGAGTTCGAACCTGAACAACATCTTAGAGGTCTTCAAGGTCCAAGCTACCGAATTTGGATTAATTGCCACCCGAAGAGCCACAGGCTGTGCTCTGCCCTGCTCAATAATGGCTTCATTAGCCATATTAGAGTGGAGGGGGTGTCCGTCCTGTTATGCTGGAAGAGCCGCAGGTAGTGCTGTGAGATTCGCACAGGAGCTGCGTTCTTGCTTGGGCCAATAGCTGCTTTATTAGCTATATTGGAGTTCCTCCATGTCTGACTAGGATGTGGCTCACCCTGACGAGGAAGTGATTCACTCTAACACTACTGCGCGTTTGGGGTCTGCGCTCCTGAAGACTACGAACTTGTAGACGTTAAGTGTTTAGTCTTTATGTGTAATCATGAAGAATCTGTAGTAGATCTTTTGTAAACATGATTTTAATAAAGAACGTTCCTTTCTGCACTGTCTTTTCATAGCACGAGTTGTGAAGTGCGCGGCAACTTATGTGTCTCTTGCGCTTCTGTGAAATATGTGAAGCAATTGTTGTCATCTGCGCTTTCGTCACTGTTGCGCTTATTTTCATGCTTCTACATGCATAAATATAAATTGAATTGTATATTCATTGTTACAATCTGCTCCCGCTTTTCGGGATGCGAGTGCGTGCCCAAGTCCAGCCTACGCCGCAGTGTCGGTGGTAGTACGTTGTATAGTCCGTAATACCCAAAATGCTCATAAAATAATTATTTTATTGCTCATTCACATTTCTAAATCAATTACAAAATTTATAAGGTTTATATTTAACCAAATACAATGTCTCACAAAATCAAATACAACAAATCTAAACTATCTAACTAGTCTTTAGGTTTTGGCCTTCAAGATATCTCTAACTCCACCCGAAGGAAACCCAAAGCAAGAGAGGAAGTCATCAAGAATCTGTCAACTGAAAAAATATATCCAGTCAGGATAGGAACAAGTTCACCATAACACCACACTACACAATATAATATACATGCATGAAGGAAACAATAATAAGGAAAACGAACTATATGCATGACACGAAAGAGTATAGCTATAACATAAAGACAACATGACAGTCAACTCGATGGAAAAGAAACAAATGAACAATATAGCAACAAAAGATCACGTGTAACGTGTGTTTTAAAATACCAACGTTCAACATGTGGTTGGTTTAGGAATCAGACAGTCAACACGTGAGGTGTATTGACTGAACAAATACTGTCAGATGGTCCCCTGACCGAATAAACTCTGGGCTATACTGGGCTACCACATGTCTACTAATCGTATTCTCCTACCCGACTATCTCACAAATACATTTCCAACACAATAAACATTAATAATACGATAACTAATAAACACGATAAACTGGAAGTAAGGCATGAACATGTACATATACTCTAATGACTCTAACTCACATGTACAAGCAATAATCATGAACAGTGACAACATGGAATATAAAGATGTAACAGTGAAAATATGATATAAGGATACATGCAGCCTAAAATAAAGACAATATAATGTCATAGTGAAACTTGCCTTGAGTTAGATTGCAGTTGACGTGCGATATGATTGTGTTGGCATAGAATAGTCATAGATGTCAAAAGCACGCAAGATGATCTCAATTAATGGGACGAACCGTATTATTGGGTCTAGAACGATCCAATTAGCCTAGGGTCGATATAAAGTAGTCAGAATCACAAAAAATAGGAACGTATGACTAATCTCAGTCAAGATTCGATATTCGAAGAGAATAAATAAATATATATAACCATTTTGGAAAATATTTACTATATTCGAAAACTATATATAGATTGAAAAGTAATAATATATTCTTGGGCTTATAACCCCATTCTGAGTCACATATACCACAAAATTACATAGTATATTTTAGTAATAATATAATTTAGAAAACTATTATATAAAATACTCATCATATTTGGAAACTATATCGTAGTAGTCAAAATAAGATTTATAACCTATTTTTAGAAAATAATTATGATACTTGAAAATATATTCTTGGTAAATACTTGAAAATATAGAAACCATATTTTTAAGTCAAAACTATAGTTTTAGGAAATACTACAATAATATTTGTAGGTCAAAAACTATATTTCAAATAGACAACTTAATGTAATATAAAGCAAAGTTTGAAGTCCAACCGATGATTAGAACCCGAAATAATAATAACATTATTTAATTCTGAAATAAATCACTTAAAATCTAATTTAACCTAATAATAATCTGAATATAAATCAAATAAGGAAATTTGGCCATAGAAAGTCATATTTCCAATTTTAGAAACCATGGCCCGCCCTGGCTGGGTGACTATATAATTATTTATTTAATTACATAAAATCATTTTAAAATTATTTTAACTCCAAATAAATTGCAAAAAAGTCCAAAAAATTTCTAGAAAATTCTAGAAAACATTTCTAAGTGTCTAGAACCTAAATAAAAATATTTTAACTCAAAATATTATCATGTGACCGCACACTAAATTCCAAAAGCCTATAAAAAATAAATTATATAGGTTTTAATTATCTAAAAAATTCAAAAATTCTAGAAAAATGATAGAATATTCAAAAATTATTTTTAGTCATCTAGAGCCCAAATAAAAGTATTTGGTCCCGAAATACCCCAGAATGACCTTACAATAAATCTTGAAAGTTCTTAAAAATAATAAACCCTTAAATATTAAATACCTAAAAATATCCAAAAATTATAAAAAAATATAAAATGGCTAAATAATACTTATATAAGATCTCTAGAGGCCATATGACCTTAAGATGGTCATAGCTCATCTACAAGCTTCAGCATGACTCCCAATGATCATAAAATTAATCAAAATCAAATAAATTAAAAATTAAAAATTCGGGAAGTGGGCTTACAAATCTTCTCACCTTAAAAAATTTTCTTCCTCGAAATTTTAAAGGAGACGATTAGGCACGATTAAGAATATTATCAAGAAATGATACGATCAGTGATCAAAATTGATCAACGAATAGAATTAAAATATAGAAAAAGATGCGAATTGGCACGATCGAAATATAATCAAAATAGTCTAGCCGCGATCAAAAATCGTTTAAGAATGATCAAATCAAAATCGTTTCGATACGATTAACTATTTAGCCATAATCATCTAGGCACGATTATAGAATCAAAATCCATGTGCTATTATGAATATAGGGGAAAAGAATCAAATATAGTAATCGGTTCTAATTAATTACTAGAAAGAAGCTAAATGATGATTCTTTAATAGGAAAGATAAGAGAAAATAAAGAACTACCAGTTTATTGAGAAGACAGTAAAAAAATAAGACATCAAATCAATTTGGAAAATTAATAGGCATATGCCAATAAAAGATATAGCCTTAATAGTGTTTAAAAATCGTAATTATATCCGAAGTCATTTAACCGAGAATCCATACCTCGCTAGTGTACATCTGGCTGCAGTAAACTTGTGGTTCCATGATTCAAATAAGAATACGGTATCGAATATTCTATCAACTATATCCAATATTGACATAATAACTCAAAGATCAATAGGGTAACTAGGACATAGTTTTAATAATATTCGGTAACCTACGTATACCTGAAATTATCTCAACTTAAGGGGTCATGCCTTGCCAACGCGCTGCTGGCTGCAGTGAACCTGCAGTTTCCATAATTCAAATAAATGGCGATAGTGCGCATCTGCTTTGCCATCGTAAATTGTCAAAATTTTATTTTAACTATATCCATAAGAATTTCAAAGGAGCTTATATAAATTCAAACAAGTCGATCATGATAGAAAAATGTAAGTATTTGCCCTTTAAGTGGAAATATCAATAAGACAATAAAAAATGAATGAAGACGACTCAGAATGTATGGATAATTGAATCAAAAATTATTTTAAAAAATAATTCCTTATGTCCAAAGGAAAAATAAATAAGCAATACGAACTTACGATATGACTATGATTAGAGAAGGCAAAAAATAAAAGTGCACAAATGATCAAGATTAGGAATTGAATCCTAGGAAGTCTAGGCGAATACTCTACCCACCTTTGATCCTACCATCATATCAAATATCTAATAGGGTTTAGAATTTAATAAATCATTAGCTAAATCACATGGCCTATTTAGCAACCTTAACTACCCAACAGTCAATTTGAATAAGGGACATCCTAGTACTAGTCATTCTCCTAAAAACCAAATCAATCCTAATTGTGAATGAGCACTTCCTAATCGCAGGCTTGCAGTAGTACGACTAACTTAAGTACTACCATAAGTTTGCAATCTTTTGCAAAAACAGACCTGCATGGACCACGAAAAAACTTGTCACCATCCTCTCCCGCTTTTCAGATTACGAGTGCATGTTCAAGTCCAGCCTACGTCGCAGTGTTAGCGTTAGTACGCTGTCTAGCCTGCAATAAATAAAATGCTCATAAAATAATTATTTTATTACTCATTCATATTTCTAAATCAATTACAAAATTTACAAGATTTATATTTAACTAAATAAAATGTCTCACAAAATCTAATACAACAAATCTAAACTAACTAACTAATCTCTAGATTTTGGCCTTCACGACATCTCTAACTCTACCTAAAGAAAACCCAAAGCAAGAGAGCAAGTCATCAAAAATAGTCATCAAGAATCTGTCAATTGAAAAAATATACAGTCAGGATTGGAACAAGTTCACCATAACACCACACTACACAATATAATATACATGCATGAAGGATACAATAATAAAGAAAATGAACTATATGCATGACATGAAAGAGTATAGCTATAACATAAAGACAACATGACAGTCAACTCGATGGAAGAGAAGTGAATGAACAATATAGCAACAAAAGATCACGTGTACCGTATGTTTTAGAATACCAACATTCAACATGTGGTTGGTTTAGGAATCGGACAGTCAACACGTGAGGTGTATTGATTGAACAAATACTGACAGAAGGTCCCCTGACCGAATAAACTCTAGGCTACACTGGGATACCACATGTCACCCGACTATCTCATAAGTACATGTCCAACACGATAAACATTAACAATACGATAACCAATAAACACGATAAACTAGAAGTAAGGCATGAACATATACATATACTCTAATGACTCTAACTCTCATGTACAAGCAATAATCATGATCAATCAAGAACAATGACAATATGGAATATAAAGATGTAACAGTAAAAAGATGATATAAGGATACATGCAGTATAAAATAAAGGTAATATATTGTCATAGTGAAACTTGCCTTGAGTTAGGTTGAAGTTGACGTGCAATATGATCGTGTTGGTACAGAATATTCGTAGATGTCAAAAGTACGCAAGATGACCTCAATTGATGGGACGGATCGTATTATTGGGTCAGAACGGTCCAATTAGCCTAGGGTCGATATGAAGTAGTCAGAATCATAAGAAATAGGAATGTATGACTAATCTCGGTCAAGATTCGATATTCGAAGAGAATAAATAAATATATATATAACCATTTTGGAAAACTTTTACTATATTCGTAAACTATATATAGATGGAAAAGTACTAATATGTTCTTGGGCTTATAACCCCATCTTGAAATCACATATAGCCACAAAACTACATAGTATATTTTAGTCATAATAAAATTTAGAAAACGGTTTTAGAAAATACTCATCATATTTGGAAACTATATCGTAGTAGTCAAAATAAGATTTATAACCTATTTTTAGAAAATAATTATGATACTTGAAAACATATTCTAAGTAAATACTGGAAAATATAGAAACCATATTTTTAAGTCAAAACTATAGTTTTAGAAAATACTTCGATAATATTTGTAAGCCAAAAACTATATTTCAAATAGACAACTTAATGTAATATAAAAAGCAAAGTTTGAAGTCAACCCCATCATTAAAACCCAAAATAATAATAGTATTATTTAATTCTGAAATAAATCAATTAAAATCGAATTTAACCTAATAATAATCTGAAATATAAATCAAATAAGAAAATTTGGCCATAGAAAGTCATATTTTTAATTTTGAAAACCATATCACGCAAATCGAGACGTGCTGTTGACTAACAAGTCAAACGTTATGAACTCAATATTTCAAAAGTGCATTCTTGTAGACTTAAATACCATGAGTGCACCGGAATCGACCGTGACACAAAATCATGCTTTGGTCAAAAGATATCGTCGTTATGGCTAATCGTGACCAAATCGGTGATTTAGCGATCAAATCTGAGTTCAATGTAATAAGTAAATAGTAAACGAACCTCTAAATTTTTGGAAAAATATATATTCAAATATCGTCATGTCAGCTTTCCACATATTCAAACGGATCGCAAACTGGAGTTCGAGATCTCCCGGGATCTCGAAAACTGTACGATATATCAAGTTTTGGACAACCAACACTAAAATAATTCCCCAGAAATTCAGAAGCAAATTCTCATTAAATAAATATATATTCTAAAAGCTAATCTCGAGATGATTCCAACAACAAAATGGTGCATGAAAACGAGGTCGAAGTTGTCCGCAATCGAGAAATCACCAAGATCAAAACTTTAAAATCGGCCAAGGAAATAAACCAGGGTTTTTGGATATATATATATATATATATATATATATATATATATATATATATATATATATATAAAATATATATATATACATATATTCGAATTTCGTGGAGCTATCCCCCGTGCAATTCTTGGCGATCGGAGTCTAGGGCGCGGATGGCTGCACCGGCGGGGGCTCCGCCTCCCTGGCCATGGGCCGAGGATGGTGGTTCAGGCGGGGGCATCCGATGACGTCTGGGGGGAGGTCCGGCGACGGGGGGGATCCACCCCTGGTAGCCCTAGCGGGCTTTGCGTTGAGGGAGGGCCGGTGGTGGCTGATCCGGCTGCGACGGTTCAGGCGACGGTGGCATACGGTGGGAAGGATATTCCGGCACGTTATTTTGCAGCGGTGGTGGGTCGCTCCGCTTCGGCTTCGGCAGGGGGTTCGTTGAGGGTTACCTTCCGTCCAGCCATTGCTATTGACGGACGGAAGGTGGTCGTCTTCTCCCCGTCGGACATGGAGGCCCTCACGGCGCCTTGTGGCTTGGACCTCATTGGAAAGTTTGTTCGGCGGAGACTTCCGATTGAGGCTATTATGAAGGATCTTGGTTCGCGGGGATTCAGGGGCCTGATTGAAGTGAAGGCCATTGATGATCATCATGTTCTCGTACGGCCTCATGTCGAGAACGACTTTCTTCGGCTTCGTTCTAAGGACTGTTGGTTCGTTGGACGGGTCTCGATGGCGTTGTTTAGGTCTTCGGTGGATTTCTCGCCGATAAGAGAGGATTCGCGAGTTCCTATTTGGGTTGCCTTTCCCGGACTGCCCCACTGCATGTTTGATACCAATGCGGTTCTCTCCATTACTTCTGGTCTTGGCACTCCGCTTTATATGGACCGCGCTACGGCTTCCTTTTCCAGGCCGAGTGTAGCTAGGGTTCTGGTTGAAGTGGACGTTAGCAAACCTCTACTTCATGAGGTAGTCTTCCAACTTCCTGATGGCGTACGTTCGCAGCAGGTCGTGTATGAGCAAACTCCACTCTATTGTGCTGCATGCGACCGTCATGGCCACGTAGACAGTGATTGTGCTCACCTCCAGGTAGAGAAGCCTTCGGTGGGCATGGAAGAGAGGCCGACCGTCATCGTTGTTTTATCTCCAGGCGTTACGAGAGAGTAGGACGATCCGGTGGGTGGACGTGGGATTAGCAGGGGTGGACGATCCGGTGGATGGCGGCGACGTTCTAGGCGTGAGAAGGGGAAAGGGACACGGCAGGTGTGGTGGCGCGTCCAGGGGCGTGATGCTAGCAGCGGGTCCACGCAGCCTGGATTGTGTAGGAGTGAAGGCACTCGCGCATGTTTCGCTCCGCCTTCCTGACACGTGGGGGAGTCATCTTCGGACCAGCTAGCTTTATGGTCGGATGACGGGCGCCCCATGCAGGGGGACGCAGCATTTCGAGTCTTGTTTGGATGGGCAATCGGGGCCTGAGCGGGGTATTTGTCCTATCGATTTGCCAAACCTTTCTATCATTATTCATAGTCAGCTGGGACAAGGTGTCATAGCGGCTGGTTCCGATACTGAAGAACGCAGCTTGGTGGTGTGGGAGGAGCCAGTCTTCAGCTCAATCAACATCTGGGGTGATGATCCTTCTCAGGGTGATGATATGGTTTCGTTGTCTGAATATAGTTCATCCATAGTCCTTCGGAAGGGTCGAGAAGATGGCTGGCAGATGGTACCTTTCAAAAAGGCGGCTGGTAAGCGAAGAAAGTCGATGGTGCCTCAATCGGATTGATTTCTTCGATCACATGCTTTCCGGGTTAGGCGGGACCCCAAGAGGGTCCATGGTTAACTTCCTTATATGGAATATTCGGGGGATGGCGAACAGATCTACTTTATGCCGTCTCAGGTCCTTGTGTCAGACCAACAATATACAGGTTCTTGCTATTATCGAGCCCAAGGTGATATCCTCTAAGATTCTGTCTTATCAATTGAGGTTGGGTTTTGATGCTAGTTTTTGCAATAAAAAAGAAAATATTTGGTTTCTCAGCAAGTCGGGTATTGGGCTCACCTGTATAGATTCCTGTGATTAGGCTATCACGATTCAGCTTTCTTTGAGTTGATTTTCGGTTCTGGTGTAGTTGTCTGTTGTTCATGGTACAGGGACACGACAGGGGAGAAGGCGTCTTTGACGGTATCTTCTTGACGTCCAAGCCAGGGACGTTGCCTTGCCCTGGGCTATGGGCAGGGACTTTAATATCATTGCTTCTCCGGATGAGAAATTTAGAGGAGGACCGCCTGACTCGTTGGCCATCGCAGATTTCCTCGACTTCCAGTTGGCGGTCGGGCTTTCTGATGTTGGTTTCAGAGGAAGCACTGTAGAAGCATAAAAAAGAGAAAAAAATGATCCATACGGCCATAAGCTACATGCGGCTCAAGAGTCCCATGCGGCTCAAACACAGAGTGGACTCCATGCGGCTAGCAGAGGGAAGCCACGTGTCTTTTTAGCACGGTTGTACCCAGCGTCATTCAAATGCAATTAATGCTCTGACGGCTGACAATTAATGCTCTGACGGCTGACAGCTGACAGCTGACAACCCTGACGTAAAGTAGTCATGATGACTGACACAAAGAGCACTATCTTCCTAGGGAATTGGAGAAAATCTTCACAGCACTCGAGGCAAGTTTATGCGGCCAGATTAGACAAGTTCACACGGCCAGTACAGAGAAGCCTATGCGGTTCAATCATGAAGGTCCCCCATGCGGCTCGGCCATGAAGAAATCCATACGGCTCGGTCATGAAGACTCTCATGCGGCTTGGCCATGAAGACCCCCATACGGCTCGGTCTTGAACATATTCATGCGGCTCGGTCATGACAACCTTCATGCGGTTCAAGTATAGAGACTATTCATGCGGCTCGATCATGAAATCTTTCATGCGGCTCGGTCATGACGACCTTCATGCGGCCCGAATATGAACACTTCTCATGCGGCTCAGCAATGATGACAGGGCACGTGTCCTAAAGATAATCAAATTTTGGGTCAGATCCCTATAATTTGGGACACGTGGCAAGAGAATGAATTAAATTGATTCATTTAGATTTACGGATGTCAGCAAATCATTATGATGGGGATTTGTTGCAATCAACATTAATGACTGACAAGATTTGGCATAATCCTCATTAATGGCCCAGATCCTTCACGCTCAAGATTAATGGCCCTGATTGGTCATTTACCAGACCGCCGCCACTTTGAGAATGGGTAATCATTGCAGACCCTAATGATGCCCCCCACTATTATAAATAGCAAGGTGCCATTCCCTTGCAAAAGGATGCTTCCCCAATAATCAGAGAGAAAAATACACAGAGATTAATCCAGAGAGAGAAACCAGAAGAGCAATACGAGGAGAGCAAGAAGAGCATTTCTTCGTCAACGCCAAGCATCTCGTCACAGGAGCCAAGGCTACGTCCGATCGTCCAAGGAGTAAGGCAGAGCTGCCGTCGCTTTTTCGAGCCTCTATCGTCACCCCCCAGAATTAAAAATAAACAATTGTACTTAGATTGCTGTACCTAGGTTTTCGTCCCTAGGCTTTCTTTGTGCAAGCGAGTTTGTAACGTGAAGTAAAAGTCCAGTCCTCCCATAAAACTGTTCTGCCCTTTTATATTTCATGGCAAACACGATGGCGACTCTGCTGGGGACAAACTTCTCCACGGTTGAGGAGTTGGTGACGCAGTCGGGTGCAGCCAAGCTTGGCTCCACGCAACAGAAGATGGTCGCCCAGTTCGACCAACAGGCGTTCGAAGAAATGCTGTCCGACAAGAGCGCTGGCCCGGTCCAGAAGCGAGCCCGCACAAAGAAGGCCCGCAAGAAGTGGAGACCCCGATCATTCGCTCCTACTGAAGCTCTTGCAGAGATACCCTCTGTTGCTCAAAACGGCGAGGAAGACTCTCCTGCGGCCCCACTTCAGACCGTAGACAACTCTGTTGTCCCCAAGTCCGGCAGAAGAAAATACTATGATGCTGGACTTGCAGGGGCAAAGAGTAACTCTATGCGATCCAAGCCGCATAAGGATGCTAGACGCATGAAAAAAGTTCATGTGGCTACATCCGCCAGCCGCATGAAGAAAGTTCACAAGACCACATCTGTCAGCCGTATAGCTTATGCGGCTACAGTTGCCAACCGCATGGATGAAACTTATGCGGTTACGGAAGTCAATCGTTTGCAGAAAACCCATACGGCCACAATTGCCAACCGTATGCAGCCAGCCTGTAAGGTCGTGACTCCTAGTCGCACAAGAACAACTCATCCGACAGCTAAAGACAGCCGCGTGCAGACAGCCTACACGGTTTCCAATCCTAGCCACATAGCGTCTGTTCCACGCTTCTCTCGATCAGTCTTCGATCGTCTCTCATGCGGTCCTGACCCTGATGGTTCTCTGGATGGTAAGCCAGACTCTGTGGTATCCAACTTGGACTATTCCTGTTACGTACCCGTAAGTGCTAAAAGGAAGAAGTCTAAGGCAGCGCGGGCTCACCAAGCCCAGTCAGCTGCCCCAACCTCTGACTATCGGAGCATCCCGCTGATTATCACGTGGGCCTCTAATGGAAAGTTGTATAAGGCTACTCGTACCCTGCCCCCTACGGCCAATGGGCGGGATAGTCATCAAGCATCTTCCAGTAACGAGCGAAGACAAGTATACGAGCTACCTTCGAATCAGGGAGCAGCGGAAGGCCTACTCACTCGCGTGCCCGGAATTCCCGAGCCAGCAAAGCAAATGACTTGCGTGAGGCCATCCTCCACAAACGTAAGGAAAGAAAAGATGCATTGGGGTGCAAAGAGTCCTTCTACGGACGTCACTGTACCCAAGTCATCGTCAACTGCTGCTGCAATAGCACGACGATACAAGAAGACCGGCAGTCTGTCTTTCAAAGGCTGCAATAGCCATCTTCAGAAGACGAGGCACTACCTGTCATCTCCTGTAACTCTGCTCGAAAAGTCCCCGTCGATGGAAGGGGGAAGAAGACGAATGTTCCCAGCCCAAAGATCTCAACCACTGCGACTAAAAGACTATCGTCTAGGCGGGTGCCCACCACCAGAGTTTTCCAAGGTACTCGCTCTAAGACGAAATCTGCTACAGTAGGAGATTCATCGTCCATAATACAGGAGGTTGTTAGGGCTGGGGGTAGCACCCTCCCCCCTCCGAGCCTCCACAGCAATCCGATGTTCCAAGAAGACGAGCCAGGGAAGACAACTCTTCCATCAGATACAGCAAACCTCGACGTCCCCGACGACGTCCACAACTCCCATGACGAGGCGAACTCGGAGGCTGGGGTACTGTTTCTTCCGAATCTGAGTCAGAAGGGAATATACCCACATACCCCGATGATTTCTCGCTACAGGAATACGACTCAGAGGGCACTTCCTCCACCGCTCCGTCTATCTCTCCTCATGTGAAGACGGTATTCATGACAGACAGCAACCAAGGTGGTTCCAGTGATCGCCAGGGCATCGACAGTCTCGAGGCCATATTGCCTGCTCTGGTCAAGTCTGTAGATGAGATTAAAGCGGCCCTTCCAACTCTGCAAGGAGGGACGCCTGGCCAAACAAGTGCGGGTCCCGCGGTCAATGCGGACTCGAATTCGGCGGCACCAAACCCGGACAACAATCCTCTGGAAACAACAACCCCCACTGTCGTGGACGAAGCACGCAAAGCGAGAAGAGAGGTCCAGGAGCTCCGAGCCTTGTTTCACGCTCGAGAAAACTCTCAAGACCTCAGAATACGGCAACTGTACCCTGCTGCATGGAGGGATGTTCCATTCCCACCAAGATATAAGCCGTTCAATATCAATCCTTATGATGGCAAGACCTCGGCAAGTCGGTACATCACTTACTTCGAGGTCACTATCGACCATCTGCTCCATGACGATGCCATTCTCACACGATTATTCATCAGGGCATTAGAAGGAGTCGCCTTCGACTGGTATCGTAACCTGCCGGACAACTGTATCCACTCCTTCGTCGGCTTCAAGCGCATGTTCTTGGAGAGTTCTACGAAGTAGGGCAGGACATCACCATGTCCACCCTCATGGACGTCGTCGAAGGGGAGAAAGAGCTGACGAGGAACTACATCGAGCAGTTCCGCCAAACCGCCATGAAGCTGCCCTCTGGAAATCCAGATTCCTCCTTAATTGAAATTTGCCAAAAGAGATTGCTCCCAACAATCAGTCTCTGGATGGGCGAAAGTCAATTCAAGGATTGGAAGATGTTCATCATCAGTGCCATAAGCGCCGAAGAACGATTGAAGAAGGCTCGCCAATTAGGCCTGCACATCTCGGACGGAGAGAACAAGGGCAAGCGTCCCAACAACGATAACGGGGGTAGCCCCTCCAACAATCGGGACAGCAGGGGAAAGCAGGCTATGGTGACCGACACGGCACAGAAACCTAAGCCAAAGCCGACAGATAAACAATGGCCGCAAATCACTTACTCCTTCGAAGACAGTCACGTCAAGCCCATCTAGGACATGCTCATACAAGAGGACAGAATTCAGCTTCCTCCACCAAGACGGGAACCGCGGCCGGCAGAGATGGAGAACTCGAAGTACTGCCATTATTATCGCTACATCCATCATGCTACACACGACTGCTACCAGCTGAAACGGTATATCCAAAACCTCATCTATTCGAACGCTTTGGCCATCAATTTCGAAGAGGTAACGGTGGCAGCCAATATGGTATCGGTACAATTCGACAGCTTCCTTCTGACGGAAACTCAAGACGGGGTGGTCCCTATCCCTTTGGCGACAATGGAGATTACTAATCTTCCACCTCCCCGAGATCAGGCTGCTGGTTTGGTGCCCCTCACCACATCACGAGGGAAGGTCATGTGGATCCATCCAGACTTGGTATCGGAAGTGACTCGGCCCATATCGTCTTCTATCTGCAAGAAAAAGAATAGAAAAATTAGATCCTGCCGTACAGTCTCGGCTGACATCAAAGAAGCTACAGCCGTCGTCACGCGATCTGGGGCACAATCCCAACCTGTGGTTGACAATCCAGCTGAAGATCATCAACCCACTACAACTGATGCTCCGGGACCGGCTCAGCCTACGACGACCGACAAGCCTAGGCCGAGGGAGACTTGCTTCGACAAATCCCTCCGAAAAGAGGCAGCCTAGGGATTGGAGAGGTCCTACAACTTCGATATCTTGGCACAGTTGGCCAACACACCGGCCAAGTTGTCATTATACAAGCTCCTGAGACTCTCCAATGATGTTCGTACGGCTTTGAGCGATGCACTCCAAAATGCCGACGTATACCTGGCTCAAGTTAACCTCACGGAAGAAAACCTGCCTGCAGATCTCCAAGACAGCGCCTGCACGGGAGCAATGCCCAACATCGTCTTCACTCCGCAGGACATGCTCATCAAAACTAATCTGCATGATCGCCCACTATACTACACTAGATACATCGGCGACGTAAAGGTGGATCGGATGCACATTGATCCTGGCTCTTTCATAAGTATTATCCCGAAGGGTCTGCTACATCATCTCCGCATCCCAATGCATCTCCTGACGCCTACAAATACCGCCATCAGCGGTTTTAATTCGGGCAGGAGCTACCCTATTGGGAAGATTCATCTGAAGTGTCAAATTGGCGACCTCCAATCAGAAGTCACCTGCTACGTTATCGATGCAGACACTTCTTACAACATCCTCTTGGGGCGCCTGTGGATACACGATTATATGATCGTGCCTTCCAAGCTGCACTAGTGCTTCAAATATGTCGACAAACACGGCTTCGTGAGGACGGAATTTGCTGATATCGATCCCTTCAAAGGGGTCGAATCTTACTACTCAGACTCCTGCCTGTACGAAAAGTTGAAGAAGCATCTTGATGAAGGAGATGTACAAGCTAGTACCGAGACATCCATAGGATCAGAAGAGCCTCTGACGATCCACCTCCAAGCTCGCAAACCGGGCAGGTCTGCACCCCTTACCGCCACTCTGCGTAAAGACGCAATCAGCCTCTCGGCACAAGAAGAGCAGATGATAATCCGGCTACCAAGGTCTGGCCAAGTGCCAAGGTCCACAACGAGGCTACTAATAATCAGACTGCCAAGAGTCGGCCAGCCCCAAACGGAGAAACTTATTCCCTCCGACAAACCACTGACGATACGCCTTTCCAAGAAAGGTCGTCGCCCCGATGCAAGGTCTGACACTTCTAGCGAACCAGCCACTCCTCGCCCCACATCAAGTACCAAACTGGGGGTCGCTAGTCTGCCAACAACTCCACGCTCAACTCCATCAACTGAACCGCTGACGATCAAGCTCCCCAGGTCGTCCTCTCAGTCTTCATTCACACAAGGGGTAGTCGAAGAGGAACCGGAGCTAGCCAAGTATGTGGCGGCCTACACTGATGTTTCCTCCGCAGATGATGTAATTCCCCTAGAAAAGATACCTTACTTCATCAATAAAGGACTATCTTTGAACTACCTCGAGCTTAATAAGCTTTGTATAATTTACGCTATGGAACACGGTATAGGAACGCACCTGCACACACAAGTGATAAATGTGTACACCGCGATCCAGCTTACTCCAGTAGAAGACGCTTACCAAATAATCGAGGGAGGGGACCATCCAATCATCTTCGGCCGGAAGGACGATCCGCATCCCTTCACCATAGAAGAAGTCGACCTTGGATCGGATGCCGGGAGACTGTCTTTGTATCTTTATAGCCCCCAATCTAAATATCTCATGCAGAAACAGGGGTATGACCTGGAAACGACACCAGGCTTAAATTACGGTACTGGACGATGATTACCTTTGACGCCGTCGGTCCCGACTGGCAAACCACGGGACTACTATAGCAAGACTCGATGTGGATTAGGGTATGTAACACCCACGACAACCCCTGAAAGTTCGAATGAAGAATGCGATTGACACTCACATTCGACCGGGTCACCAACTTCTGACTCGGATACCAGCATCGGAGACGTATTCAGACAAATCCTGTCAGTCAATATGGCATTTGCCGACGCTTATGAAGAAGATAAAGACATTCTGAAAATTATCGAGCTAGAGTCGTGGGCCCAACAGTTAGATGAACAAAGGAAAAAGCGTTTCGAACAAAGAGAACCTCCTACCGAGGATGAGGTCATACAAGTTAATCTTGGTGATGAAGCCTCCCTGAAACCAATCTTCATCAGCCAGAGTCTGACAGATAAAGAGCGAGAATCGCTGCTCCAACTCGTCAAAGAGTATATCGATGTGTTCGTCTGGAGCTATGAAGATATGCCAGGATTGGACCCCGAGATCATACTCCATAAACTCAATATTCGTCCGGATGCAAAACCTGTCAAGCAACAGCTACGATGGTTTTGCCCCGATGTCATGAATGCTATTGAAGCCGAGGTCAACAAACTGATAGCCAGCGGCTTCATTCGTGAAGAGCAGCATCTAGACTGGGTAGCCAATATCGTACCAGTTCTCAAGAAGAACGGGAAGATCCGAATATGCATTGACTTCCGGAATCTGAATGAGGCATGCCCTAAAGATGAATTCCCTCTCCCTATCACAGATATCATGATCAACAACACCTGCGGCTTCGAACGTATGTCCTTCATGGATGGCTTCTCAGGATACAAGCAGATCAAGATATTCCCTGACGACGAGAAGCACACATCATTTCGAACACCAATTGGTACATATTGCTACACCGTTATGCCTTTCGGTTTAAGGAATGCTGGCACCACTTACCAAAGAGCTTTAAACGTCACCTTTAGAGACCACTTGTGCAAGACAGTGGAGTGCTACGTCGACGACTTTGCCGTCAAAAGCCGTTCGAAGGAAGATCATCTGCAAGATCTCAGGATAGTGTTTGACCTAATACGAGCACACAACTTAAAGATGAACCCTACGAAATCATTCTTGGGAGTCTCCAGCGGGAAATTCCTGGGTTTCGTCATCACTTCTCAGGGCATTCACATCGACCCCGAGAAAACAAAGGCAATCATGGAGATGGGTCCTCCGAGAAATCTCCGCGAACTCCGAGGCCTCCAAGGCAGGCTAGCTTACATCAGGAGATTCATCTCTAATCTCTCCGGACGATGTCAACCATTCACCCATCTCATGAAGAAGAGAGTCTCTTTCGTATGGGATGAGGAATGCCAGCGCACTTTCGACAGCATCAAAGAATATTTGTCGAACCCTCCGGTCCTGGTAGCTCCTGTTGCCGGAAATCCATTCCTGCTCTATGTGCGAACGATGGAACATTCTCTTGGTGCTCTGTTGGCACAGAATAATGATACAGGCCACGAACAGGCAACAAACTACCTCAGTCGAAAGATGATTGGGCCAGAATATCGGTACACGGTCGTAGAGAAGGAATGCCTTGCTCTCGTGTTCGTCATCCAGAAGATGCGACACTACGTCACGGGACAAACCATCCACGTGATATCGCGGATCAACCCCCTCAGGGTCCTCATGACCAAACCTGGGGCACTCATCTCTTGCCTTGCTACCTGGGCGATATTACTATCAATATACCACATGATCTTCGTACCGCAAAAGGCTGTTAAAGGCCAGGCTCTGGCAGACTTTCTAGCAGCACATCCAGGTTCGGAGACGACCAGGGTATATGAAGAGATACTGGACGAGGTCAACAGTTCAAATGCAGTCTCCCATGATGCCATCTGGCGAATGTTCTTCGACGGCACTTCGAGAACTGTACCCAAAGGCAACATCATCGCTGGAGTTAGAGTGGTGCTAATTTCTCCCTCCGGCTTGGTGATCAATCGGGCCTACTCACTCACAGAGCCCTGTTCAAATAATGTGGCCGAGTACAATGCCTTGGTCATAGGCCTCCGGCTCACGAAGGAGCTGGGGGTAGAGTATCTTGAAGCATACGGCGACTCACAGTTAATCGTCAATCAGATTCGGGGGTCGTACGAGGTCCGCCACGAAGACATGATCCCGTATCATCGAATAGCAATCGACATCATCTCGTCTGTGGGAGGATTCTTCATAGAACATGTTCCCAGACTCCAGAACATTGAGGCTGATACACTAGTTGGTTTGGCCGCTTCCCTAGCTGTGCCAAATTATGCTCGTCATCAGGTCGACATAATAGGCCGGGAACTGGTCTGTCCTAAGGATAACATTCGATGCATTGAAAACCACTCCGTTCTTTCACTCAACGAAGCACCAGACTGGAGACAGCCGTTCATCGACTTCGTAGTATACGACATCCTGCCAGAGAATTCGAAGGAAGCTATTTTTATCAGAAGACGTTCTCTCAGATTTTTCTACGATACGGAGACGAAAATGCTGTATCGCCGATCCTATGATGGTTTACTGCTTCGGTGTCTATCAAATAAAGAAGCCAAGGAAGCCGTACACGAGGCCCATGATGGTGTCTGCAGAGCCCATCAACCTGGCCCAAAACTGCAAGACCGCCTTCGCCGAATGGGCTATTACTGGCCCACGATGGTTGCAGACGCAATAGATTATGCACGAAAGTGTAAAGCCTACCAAATCCACGCTGACTTCATCCACCAGCCATCTGAATTCCTACATCTGACTGTGGCCTTCTGGCCATTCGAAGCATGGGGTATAGACATCGTCGGCCCAATTACCCCACCTTCGTCCCGAGGACACCGAATTATACTCGCAATCACCGATTACTTCTCCAAATGGGCAGAAGCCATCCCATTGGCTGAGGTGAAAACTTCAAATGTGATCAGCTTCCTTAAGCATCATGTCATCTACCGCTTTGGACTGCCCCGAAGGATCATTCACGACAATAGGCCATAGTTCGCAAGCCACACATTTTATCGGTTCTGCAACAAGTATCGAATTTAGAACATTGCTTCGACACCCTACAATCCCAGCAGCCAACGGGTTAGCCGAAGAATTCAACAAAACCATAATCAAGCTACTCAAGAAATTTGTGTCATCCAACAAGCACGACTGGAACGAGAAGCTCGGCGAATGCTTATGGGCGTATCGCACCACAGTTCAAACAGCCACCGAGAATACACCATTTTCCCTGGTGTACGGGAGCGAGGCAGTTCTCCCATTAGAGACTCAGATCCCTTCACTCCGCGTCGCCCTCACACATCAGTTGACGACAGACAAAAACCGCCATCGCCGACTACAGGAATTGGAGGCCCTAGACGAGAAGCGCCTGTTAGCTCAGCAACGAATTGAGCTGTATCATGCCGGAATCTCCGGAGCTTTCAACAAGAAGGTCAAGGTCAGAACATTCCAAGTAGGTGATCTCGTTCTGGCGGTTCGGAGGCCGATGGTTATGACGCATAAAATCGCCGGTAAATTCCAACCAAAATGGGAAGGCCCGTTCATCATCGAAGCTGTATTCTCCAACGGCGCCTACCGCCTCACAAAACAAAATGGAGACTTGCTCATGTTGTCCATCAACGGCAAGTTTCTGAAGAAGTATTATGTCTGAAACAAAATCCTCAAGACATCTCAGAGTGTCGAGTTATGTACCTCCTCATACCACTGAACTTACATTCTGGTTCCATACGTAGAGTCATGTACCCGCTGGTACCTCTGAACTCACTCCTATATGTTACAATCATTCGAGTCACGTGCCCGCTGGTACCTTTGAACTCATTTCCACATTTTCCAATCATACGAGTCACATGCCCGCTGGTACCGCTGAACTCACACTCACCATTCTCCAGATCCCCGAGTCATGTACCCTCTCGTACCACTGAACTCACATCTACAATATCCCAGATTATCGAGTCATGTGCCCGCTGGTGCCACTGAACTCATACTTTCACAATATCGAGTCATGTACCCGCTGGTGCCTTTGAACTCATATCCCGGTCACTCTTTCAGATAGTAAGTCATGTATGATCATACCTCTAAACTTTCTGCCTATAAGAGATCCTCCTTCATGATCCACTACCCGCACTCCCAGTGTACAAAAAGGGTAACGGGTCCACAAACCTCCAAAACGACCATGTCGATGATACCTCTGAGTCGTTTCACTTCCGCCAAAAACAGATCACCCCCTACATAAAACTTCCATGTCCTCATTACCTCTGAGTCATTTTATGTACCCCCACTTCATTGAGCCCACTCCTGCCATGTCCTAATTACCTCTGCGTGGGAAGGCTCCGTAGAAGAAACCTCCATACTTGCCATGTCCTCATTACCTCTGAGTAAGTATGTCGGTTCCCTTTTAACCTATTATCTGTACCCACAACCGAAGTACGATAAGGATAATAGGTCCAAAAATGTCCTCTGTTGACCACAAATGCCCTCTGTTGACCACAAATGTCCTCTGTTGACCACAAATGTCCTCTGATGACCACAAATGTCCTCAGTCGACCACAGATGCTGTACTGGGTCTCCAGTACACGCCCATCCCTTCCCTATCATGCCTGGGAGCCCAGTTGCTCCCTGGCGTTCTCTCGAATACCAAAAACTTCTATAGCTGTCTTATCGCAAAGTTGTTCTAGGTATTCCTCTCCAAAACTTGTTACTCGTACCTAAAACCAAGGTACGCCCAGGGTGACAGGTCCACAAATAATCCTCCAGCAGGTTCAATTCCACAAATACTACGAGTACAAGAAAGAAAAGATGAGTTGAAACATGCTCATTTATTCAAAATTCAAATTACTACATCATTTGGGATCACACCCCTTACAAAAAAAAAGAAAGAAAGAAGGGGAAAATGAGCAAAAGAAAACAGAAAACCGATCACTGCTCCGGGGCACATAGCGTCGTGAGACGGTCCGTCAACAAGGCAACCAACCGCTCAAACCTCTGTTTAGCTCGATGCTCCGCCTCTTCGGTCAGCGCCGCCGCGTCCTCCAGATGAGTGTGAGCTTGCCAGTTATCCTCAAATTTTTTGAAAGCCCGCTCCAGGTTAATAGAAGAACGGGAAACCTTCTCGGTCTCCCGAACGATTGACTCCTGTTCCGCATGAGCAGCCTTCAGCTCTGACTCTAGGAAAGCCAATTCCTTCTGAACGGCGAGAATCCGCTCTTTCGTGTCATCTATTCTACGAGAAGCAGCCTCTTTCCGAGTCCTACAAGCTTGACTTCGACGACCCAGCCTGTCATATGAAGGGGAAAGCTTATCAAGGTCCCCCTTCACAACTGGCCCGGCAGTGTCTCGAGCAAGCTTTATCCTATCCCGAGCGACAATAAGGAAGCCCCGCTCCCGTTCAATCGCAGCAGGCAAGTCAGCCTGCCGTAACACCAGCAATCGGATCACGAGCTGGTCAGCCTCTGCCAACTTGGGCTCCAGGAGCGCAGCCAACCCCACTCGCCAGGAAGAGTCTTCAAAGTTTCAATCTGACCTCGAGCGCACCGCAGGGACAGAGCAAAAGGGGTCCCCCGTTCTACGGCAGCATCTACGCCCCTCTTTAAATGGCGATAGAAGCTGTCGACCACATCCTGCAATACCTCATCCAGAGCCTCCGAAGAAGCCGGCGTCAACGAGAGTGTAGCTGGCAACACCGAAGAAGACGCGACAGAATCTGCCGCTCCTGCCACGAGGGAAACAAACTCCGTACGGAAGGACGCCTGAACAGCGGCCAACTCCTCTTCAGCAGCCCGCAGAACTTGAATGCTCGGCAGGGCCGAGAAGTCAATCTCTGAAGCCGTATAAGCAGCAGAGGATGAGACAAAGACCATCGCTCCCGGAACAAGCTTCACTCCCATCTATCCGGAACTGGCGGGAGGCCCCTCAACATGAGTCGGTGAAGGAGAGGAAACGCTCCTTTCCCCCAGATCGCAGCAGGCCGAGCCCTCCCCAAGAACATCCGCTGTGGAAAGTAAAGGGTCAGGACCTGTAGGGCCAAGACAACCATGAATCGATTTGACCTGGAGGATATGTTGATAGAGCAAATAAGCCCCCTCACTAGTCAATATTTGGCTTATCTTACCAGCAAAAGAGTGTGGAGGCTGAGGTTCGCCTACGGCCACCACAACCTCTCCACCAGCGGCCTCCGAATCAAATATAATAGACTCCTCCGCCCCTGCACCCTTGGGGGGGATGCGATGAGATCGGCGTCGCCTTGCTGAAATTCAGCAATCTCGGAGACAGGCCCGAGGAAACCTTCGTCACCCCGGACCGAGGCCTCAGCAACTTGGGAGTCTCCAGCCGCCGCTGAGAGAGCCCCCGCAGAAAGGACCGCGGCACACATGCCGCTAACCAAAGCAGCAAGGGACGGATCAACTCCAGGGGCAGCAGACGATTCAGGAGAGCCTGGTTCGTCAGACACCTACAAAGAAAAAATGATTAGGTCATATCTCTAAGAAAAAAAAGCCACAATAAAGAGATAGCTCCAACATAGTCTTACCTCCGGAGCACCGTCAGCATCCTCACCCCTCTCGGTAATAAGCAACCCACGAGACCTGACGGCGGCTCTTTTCACAGAAAAGGTCATTCTACCGTCAGAAGACTCACATCTGACTCGTTTGCGTGAGGGACCAGGCACAGCGGGAGGCTGTCCTTCCCTCACTACTTCCTCTTGTGTAGCAAGCGGCGGATCCTCCACCGGTTTGTCTGGTGAGGCAAACGGTTGATCCGCTACTTCTTCACCCCCAAAAGAAAAAGAGTCTTCGCTATCATGATCATCATCCTCCTCGGCCGCCTCGGAAGATTCTGATTCAGGGAGGGGAGTCTGGAGCGCTAGTTGCTTTATAGCCTTAGCCCCCTTGGGCTTTTCCTCTAAACCGGTACCCACGATGAAACTGGTACTCGGATCGAAATTGACAGGGGGCTTGTTCGCCATAACATGATACAAGGCAGCCACGTATAAAATTTTCCTCGGCGCCTTAGTGTTAGGGACCGAGAAGCTGGCCCGAGTATGATAAGCGTCATAATTATTCTACGCCCTGACACCATCAAGAACGCTACCTTCAAAGCCCAAGCAAGGGCTGGGACAGTCAAGGAATAACTGACTATAGACAATTTGGCGAGAAAACCTACTAGGCAGGTAGGGCTCCAAGTACACATTATCGCGGTTACGATAAACCAGATGCGCGGGGGCGAATGTTGCGCAACCAGGTAAGCATCTTCGGAGATAGAAAGTGAGAAGGTCCGGTACCATCAAGGTGTACATCCCTCACTTCCTTATCAGAAAAATAAGGAACAAACACGAAAAAGTCACACCCATCCACCCTCGCCAACGCCCTCCGACAAGCTGGCATAGTACTGTACTCCCAAGGTTGGTGATGGCAATGGAAAAAAAAAGTGTCTTCGTCTGTAGCATCCTCCGTTGTTCCAGATCCCATCAAGGACTTGTAGTACATCAACAACCACCCCATCAAATAGTGGAAAGGTAGCTCTATGCGCTCAAAGTCCAGCGTCTTCTTGCGGGCAATAACCTTGGACGAGAATGTTTGAAGACCATCGTGTATGCTACACACCATAGCCAGGAGAAGAGCCAGTCTAACTCCAAATACCAGCTTAACAGCAGGGAGAATGAAGTGGCGGCTGATCCTCTCAATAGAACCTGCCCCCCTCCCCCCGAGACTACGCAGTTCCGTAGCCATATCATCAGAAATCCAGCCAGGAGCGCTTTCTCAGACATTTGCCTGGTACCGTAGTAAAAATAGCTAAGAGAGTCAGCTTGACTCCCGAATATGTCGCTATTAGACCGCGACTTCTTGACGCTCAATATCAGGTCTTTTATTGTAAAACCCCTAAATTTCTACTATACTTTTTATCGATTTCGATACTGATTTAAAATTTTGTATTATACGTCGCGTAGTCGTATTGTACGTCGCGTACGAAATTTATTTTCTTGCTCGTCGAGTGCGAATATGTGCGAGCGTACATATTTATTGAAAAACATTTTTATTTTATAGTTCAAATAATATATATAACAATTATTGCGTTTGTATTTTGCTTAAAGTTGTCTAACGAGATGACCAAAACCTTACTATTTTATTTATTTATTTATTAGTGGTAATTTAGAAAACTATTTATTATTCCTTGCATATGAGGTACATTAAATTAAATTTATATATTTCTATTTTCGAAATTATTGAATATAAATATTTTATTATTCGAAAAGATATTTAAAAATAGTTATTAATTTTGAAATTTATATTATTAGTATTTTAGAAAAATATTTTGTGCAAGATTCCATGTCCCCTATAAATTTTTGAAATACTAATTATTTTTGTCAAAAGGTGTTTCACATATTTAAATATACATACCATTTTCGAAATTATTTTTAAATTAATTATGAAAAGATATTTTATTTAATTATTATACTTTAAGTTGTGGTTAGAATTATTGGTTTGGATTAAATAGTTGATTTATGGATAAATAATTATCTATTGGATTTATTTAGATTTTAAATAGATTCAAATTTAAATTGTATTTGAATTTGGATTTGATTTGGGTTTGAATTTCTTGAATTGATTTAATTATTAGATTGGATATTCTAATTGGGTTTAAACTACTCCTAATTCATATCTAATTGGGAATTCCCACATCCTATAAATAGGCAGGTACTCCTCCAATTCATTATTCATCCACAAACAAATTCTCCACAAATAATTTTTCTCCAACCACAAACCGTGCATCGTGTCCGTGTCTCCATCTCCTCCACTAATTCCTCTAGATACAATTACATTATTTCCTCCTTCGTGTCCACATTTCGGACACAGTCCTCCTCGTGTCACGTAGGACACGATCTCTAACCCTAACTCTAATTCCCAAATCCCCACAAAATTTCCAAACCCAGCCCTAACCCTAAATCTAGCTGCGTGTCGTAATCACACAAAGCAGTTCGTTCCCGAATCACAACACCTCCACCCATCACCTACCGGACCACCTCGTCTCCACCTGCCGCACCCCCCTCCAGAACACTCTCGGCCACCACCATTGATGCATGGCCAGGTCCCCTTCGACCACCACCACACGCACACCCTCGGCCACCGCCAGAAAACACTCGGCCTCCATCCACCTGCCGCACCACCGTCTCAGCCAAACACGACCACCCCACCGTAGTCACCACCACCACCACCATCAAAATCACCACCACCAATCCGCCCACCTACGGCCGCCTCCACCAGCACAACAACCCATCGCCGGCCGCCACCCAAAAAGGAAAAGGGGAAATTAAAACCTAACCCTAGACTGACCTTGCCGACGTCGCACCCTCCGCCGTAGCAACCGCGAGCCGCTAGCCTCCGTCGCCTTCCACCCGACCGCCTGAGCCGCACCCATCGTCGCCCCTCCTTGGCGAGCCACGCCCAGCCGTCGTCCCCATGGAGCGCCTCCACCAAGAACCCCGCGCGGCACCGCGCTCCTCCGCCCGGCCGCCGCCGTCCCTTAGCCTCGCCCCGCCCTTCTCCACTCCTCTCCACGCCATGACCAACTCCACCGCAACGTCGAGCGCGCCTGGTCGCTCCCACCGCCTGAACGCCAGATCTGGTGCCTCCACGCCAGATCCAATCGGGTCCGGCGAAGCGCGCCGTATCACCCACCGCCTACTCCCTCTCCTCCCCACGAACGCCGCGGCCTCCCCACAGCGACCAGCTCCGCCGTCAGCCCCCGCCGACTTCACCCAACCACTCCGCCGCCTCATCCTCCTCCGCGATCGACCCAACCGGAGCCACTCGCCTCCGCAGCCTCGTGCGTCCCCATTCTCCGCCGAGCGCCTGGCCGCCACTCCGCCTTCCCGCTCCTCTCGTTCCCCGAGCTCCTCTCTCCCCCGCTATTTTTTTCCTTCAGTTCCCACTCTCTCTCTCCTTTATTCTTTTCTTAAGAACTAAGCAATTTTTTTTGTTTTAAGCAAGAGCAGCAGCAGTCGATGACTGCTGCAGTGGTTATGTTTTTTTTGTTATTAATTTTTTTTAATTATTTATGTAATTATTTTGTTGTTGTTTTTTTTTGTATGTATTTACTACTATTATCATCTTGATTATTATTATCATTTTCAGTATTAATATTATTATTATTATTATTAGTATTAATGCATAGTTTATTATTATTATTATTATTATTATTATTATTATTATTATTGGTATTAAAATTATTAAAATTATTATTATTATTATTATCATTGTTATTATTATTAAAATACATTGTTAAAACTTTTATCGTTATCATTGTTATTATCCTTAGCATTTTGACTAAATTGGATTTTAGCTCTAAAGTAAAATTTTAAATATTTTTAAGTATTTTAAGTGTTACCTAAATTAGTGTTATATTATTTTGCATTATTATGACCTTTTTATATATGATACAAAATTAGTTTTTATTGTTTTCTTATATTTTTAGATAATGATTTGTAATATTTTGAATAAAGGAAAAACCTAGTTTTTTTATTTATAATTGATTATCAAACATAGTTTCCAAATAAAAGGTATTTTTATGGATGTTTTATTATACGAAATTCATCGAATAGTTATTCTTGTTCATAACCAAATCCTTTCTATTCCCTTACCAATTCACAACTACCTTATGTCCACCCTAACTAAAATTAACCATCTTGGACCCATTGGAACTGTCCGTGCCACCACTCGAGGTCACCTTCTATAGTTGTTGCACAGAAGTCGCAGTTCGTGCCACCATGATTATCGTACCACACCAGGCAGCTCACCAGGCATCGCAACAGGCAAGTATACCTTGCTAATTAAACTGTCAATTATTTATTTACTGCATTATTTATTTTATTCATATTGTTAGTTTCCTTTGATATAAACTGCGCGTCCAAGCCACACTTGGGTGCAAGCGACTTTATTAGTCGTTATTTTATTTTATGCATGTTGACTTAGTGTTAGCGGACTACCTTCTTGTTGGGGGATATCCTTATATCTCCTTTGGCCGTGACACTCACACTACACGGTTGGAGACATATTGCTAGGGGCACGACTTGTGGACTGGCCCTCTCTAAGTCGTGTGACGGATAGATGATCGTGACTGCTATGACTAGGGTTTAGAGACTCAAGCAGTTACAAAGCTGGACGAGCCATGGACATGACTTGAACAGTGTGGGAAATATTGGGGGAGGACAGTCGCTAGTGCGTATGGGAAGCCAAACAGGTCAACCACAGTCACCGGATGGAACTGTGGCGATATATTTGCAGATGCCCTCTGACATTTTATACGTTACGGACGGATACAGATGACTGAATGCCAGTTACGTACACATAGCCACAAATCCTACCCATGCGCATGAAAGTTGTCCTCTAAATTGCACATTAGGCTGTTAGAATCTTCTTTGCATATTTATGTCTAGTTTTTATATATTTTATTATTATGACAGTTCATATTAGCTTGTTCTTCCTGTATCTTGCTACGTCCGTCTGAGGACCTGATTTTTCCCCAGGTGTGTGTTCATGTTTTCCACAGGTATTCTAGCCAAGGCCGTGGTCTTCTCCATTCCTTCGAAGACAATTGCGCTTGGTTCGTCTTGCTATTTTTATCGTTCGATTTATTGTACCTTTTCTTTCATTGAGATAGTTGGTAGTGGACTTTGTCTCCGCCCAACGATTATATCATAAATACTCGAGTTGATATTGATATTATTATTCCTTTCATTGTGGATGAGATTAGTTTGTCTGGGATTACTGCATTTTACAGCTTATGTATTCATACGAGACCTACGTATTTCGTATGAATACAGCTGGCATGTCTATGTTCCTAGTCCTACGTATTTTGGGACTGGGGCGTTACATGTTTTTGTGGTGGCCCATGCAGGTCAAGATAAATTATTTGGTTACTTTACCGTACCAAGCAAGCCTGCATATAGGATTAGAAATCTAGGATCTCATCCACATACTTGACCTCTTTCCTTGATTTTATCTACCGTTTGACTCATCAATTGCATCTTGCTTGCTTCCTTCCATCCCTATTCTTATCTTTTCTTCGTGCTTGCTAGAGATTGACCCTAATAGTTAGTTGTCCCAAAATACCATTAGTTTAATTCTTTAAGTTGGGTAGAATCCCTTATGAACTAGCAACCCCTTGTCCTAGTGACCTATAATAGCAAGCTTATTTAGATCCTAGAATCTAGAGGACCTAACCCGTCTAGCCAACCAAGGACTTGGACAAGAAGACTATAGGACGACTGTATGACTTAGAATCAATCTACCTTCTTTAAATCTTAATCTATCGTACCTATGTATTTACCGTTTTGACTAATGTAGCCTAGTTTTTGCAAACTTATTCTTTATCGAGTTTGTTCATGACGTATGCTATTGAGCGCTCACTAGCCTATTGTCTAATCAGAACCGGTGCATAATGGTCTGATCAACCAAGTGCACTTTGGTTCGCTTTTGTCTATTATTCTACGTGGATGGGGACATAGCTAAACTTGTCCTTTAGAGTCCCATCCGCGACTGCCTTGGCAATTCCTTTGAAATTTTCGGACGTCCTTGAATCACGTACTCGTATTCAATAATATCGTCTTGAAAACTCCTTATTACGTTCGCCTTCACCTATTTTATAAAGACAAAGGCATTGTACTAGAAACTACTCTAGCCTTCCTATCGAGTAGGACCATTATCACTCGATGTTATATCTTCATCCTAAACTGCTCGACCCTATCTAGACCCTCTAATCGCTTAATTTAAGTGAATCTATTTCGTTCTCTTAAATCGTGCCCTCGACCTTCTCTCAAGAGACCATGACTTTAAGACCTCTAATTTAAATTCTTGAACCCATACCTTTAGTTATTTCGCGTTATCTTAACCATTTTCCTTCTTGCGCTAATCCGTGATTATCTTCGCCATTATTGAAATCACGACTCTAATGCATGTTTTCATTAAAACATCGTTTTCTTGTGCTTCCTCATCGCTACACCTCGTGCCTTCTCACCCCCCTACTAATTCTTAATTTCGAGGACGAAATTCTTTTAAGTTGGGTAGGATGTAAAACCCCTAAATTTCTACTATACTTTTTATCGATTTCGATACTGATTTAAAATTTTGTATTATACGTCGCGTAGTCGTATTGTACGTCGCGCACGAAATTTATTTTCTTGCTCGTCGAGTGCGAATATATGCGAGCGTACATATTTATTGAAAAACATTTTTATTTTATAGTTCAAATAATATATATAACAATTATTGCATTTGTATTTTGCTTAAAGTTGTCTAACGAGATGACCAAAACCTTACTATTTTATTTATTTATTTATTAGTGGTAATTTAGAAAACTATTTATTATTCCTTGCATATGAGGTACATTAAATTAAATTTATATATTTCTATTTTCGAAATTATTGAATATAAATATTTTATTATTGGAAAAGATATTTAAAAATAGTTATTAATTTTGAAATTTATATTATTAGTATTTTAGAAAAATATTTTGTGCAAGATTCCATGTCCCCTATAAATTTTTGAAATACTAATTATTTTTGTCAAAATGTGTTTCACATATTTAAATATACATACCATTTTCGAAATTATTTTTAAATTAATTATGAAAAGATATTTTATTTAATTATTATACTTTAAGTTGTGGTTAGAATTATTGGTTTGGATTAAATAGTTGATTTATGGATAAATAATTATCTATTGGATTTATTTAGATTTTAAATAGATTCAAATTTAAATTGTATTTGAATTTGGATTTGATTTGGGTTTGAATTTCTTGAATTGATTTAATTATTAGATTGGATATTCTAATTGGGTTTAAACTACTCCTAATTCATATCTAATTGGGAATTCCCACATCCTATAAATAGGCAGGTACTCCTCCAATTTATTATTCATCCACAAACAAATTCTCCACAAATAATTTTTCTCCAACCACAAACCGTGCATCGTGTCCGTGTCTCCATCTCCTCCACTAATTCCTCTAGATACAATTACATTATTTCCTCCTTCGTGTCCACATTTCGGACACAGTCCTCCTCGTGTCACGTAGGACACGATCTCTAACCCTAACTCTAATTCCTAAATCCCCACAAAATTTCCAAACCCAGCCCTAACCCTAAATCTAGCTGCGTGTCGTAATCACACAAAGCAGTTCGTTCCCGAATCACAACACCTCCACCCATCACCTACCGGACCACCTCGTCTCCACCTGCCGTACCTCCCTCCAGAACACTCTCGGCCACCACCATTGATGCATGGCCAGGTCCCCTTCGACCACCACCACACGCACACCCTCGGCCACCGCCAGAAAACACTCGGCCTCCATCCACCTGCCGCACCACCGTCTCAGCCAAACACGACCACCCCACCGTAGTCACCACCACCACCACCATCAAAATCACCACCACCAATCCGCCCACCTACGGCCGCCTCCACCAGCACAACAACCCATCGCCGGCCGCCACCCAAAAAGGAAAAGGGGAAATTAAAACCTAACCCTAGACTGACCTTGCCGGCGTCGCACCCTCCGCCGTAGCAACCGCGAGCCGCTAGCCTCCGCCGCCTTCCACCCGACCGCCTGAGCCGCACCCATCGCCGCCCCTCCTTGGCGAGCCACGCCCAGCCGTCGTCCCCATGGAGCGCCTCCACCAAGAACCCCGCGCGGCGCCGCGCTCCTCCGCCCGGCCGCCGCCGTCCCTTAGCCTCGCCCCGCCCTTCTCTACTGTTAGGACCCCGATCCCTAACTCCAGTGATCAGTGGTGAACCAGTGAACTGATCCATTCTACAGGTAATATTTATTCAGAAATATGCTAAGTTATGGAATATTATTGATGAAGATCTCAAATAGAAAGAACTACAAGAACTACTCAAACGGCTAGCTATTGATTTGGGTAATTTCTGGATATTTTTCTCGTAACCTCCTCTACTCTCCTTCTCTTGCTTTATACACTTTTCTCACCAATTCCTGACACCTCACGATTTTGCTGTCCAAGGAATATCTGATGACTAGGCTAATGATTACCTGTCTATTGCTAAATGCAGGATATTTACTACTGCTCTGCTGGAGATAAGACTGATGGGATACTAAAGTAAATTAGGAATATTCCAACGCTCTGATACTACTGCACTGATACTAAGCTGCTACCACACTGATACTAAGCTGCTACCACTATGATACTAAGCTGCTACCACACTGATACTAAGTTGCTACCACTCTGATACTAAGCTGCTACCATTACTGACACTGGCCCTCTGCCCAGTGATAGAGTTGGATTCTATCAATTCCTACCCCCTTAATTTTGACCTTGTCTCAAGGTCAAAGTTAGGGTACAGCCTCGTGAACTTCTCATATGGAACCCACTCTGCCTCTTGCTCTAGCCCTTCCTTCCATTGCACTAGTAAGTCCACTGCTGCCTTGTTGTGTCTTTGCACCAGTTTTCTGTCAAGAATCCATTCCGGTTCCAGAATTGAACCCTCTCTTTGATCTGGGGTTCCAGGTTGAAGTAAAGAATGAGCCCCTAGTTTCTTCTTTAGTTGAGACACATGAAACACAGGGTGAATCAAGGCTTCTTCAGGGAGTTGTAACTTGTAAGCTACTGAGCCAATTCGTTCCTGAACTTGGTAAGGACCATAATACCTGGGTGCTAACTTCTGAGGTTTCCTGTGTGATACAGTGACCTGTCTGTAAGGTTGAAGTCTCAAAAACACCCAGTCTCCTATTTCGAATACCCTCTCTGTTCTGTGGGAGTCTGCAAATTTCTTCATACGATCTTGAGATAACACTAAGTTATCCTTCAGCAACTGCAATGCATTGTCCCTGGAGTTGAGTGCAACTGCCACTTCAGGATCTTGAATTAACTCAGGAACATATGTCAGAATGTTGGAGGGTGGTCTTCCATAAACAGCTTCATAAGGAGTGGTTTTAGTGGAGGTGTGCCAATTGGTATTAAACCAATACTCTGCCCAGGGTAGGTACCTGCTCCATTCCTTGGGTTGGTGGCTGCAAAAACATCTAAGATACCCCTCGATGCTTCGGTTGGTAACCTCAGTCTGCCCATCTGTTTGGGGATGGTAGGCTGTGCTATATTTGAGTACAGTTCCCTGTATTTTGAAAAACTCCTTCCAGAATTGACTAACAAAGATGGGATCCCTGTCTGTTACTATGGACCTGGGCATTCCATAAAGTTTAAAGACCCCTTCTACAAAAGTCTGAGCTATGGATGAGGCAGTATAGGGATGACTCAATGCAAACAAGTGAATGTACTTAGTTAGCCTGTCTACCACCACCAAGATTGTAGTTTTGTGCTTACTTGGAGGTAGCCCATCAATGAAGTCGAGTGAAATGTCCTCCCAAACTTGATTGGGTATGGGCAGTGGTTGAAGGAGGCCGGCTGGTGATGTATGTTCCCCCTTACTCCTCTGGCATGTATCACATTCTTGGACATACTTCTTGACTGACTTCTTAAGCCCTGGCCAATAGCAGACTTTTCGGAGCCTGTGTAGAGTCTTTAGATACCCAGAGTGTCCTGCCTGCAGCAAGTCGTGGTGTTCTCTAATCATTGTTGTTGCAAATTCTGAACTGGGGTCAATGGCTACCCTGTTTTTATAATAGAATAAGCCATTTTTGAACTCAAATCTTCCAGTGTTTAGCTCCCCCTTTTCCCATTTCTTTTGCAGGTCTTGATAATACTCTGAATGAACCATATGTTCCTTGAGTTGTTGTAACCAGTCTGCTCTTATGATGGAGATGGCTGAACAAGTAGCTTCTTCCCTCCTTGACAAACTATCTGCTGCTTGGTTCTCCTTTCCCTTCTTATACTCCACCCTATACTGGTAGCCATGAAGCTTCATTACCCATTTATATTGGGCTTCTGTATACAGCCTTTGTTCTAACATGAACTTGAGTGGTTTATGGTCTATTTTGATGACAAATTGCCTTCCCCACAAGTACTGACCCCACTTCTTCACTGCCATGAGGATAGCTAGCATTTCCTTCTCATAGGTAGAGAGAAGGGTAGCTCTTCCCTTGAGGCTTTGGCTCAGATATGCTAGGGGCTGGACTCCTTGCATTAACACAGCTCCTATTCCCCCTCCAGATGCATCACACTCCAGTGTGAACTCCTCTTCAAAGTTGGGCATAGCTAACACAGGGGGGCTTGTCAAGGCTTCCTTCAAATTTTCAAAAGCAGTTTGGGCCTTTTGATCCCAGTAGAAAGAATTTTTCTTGAGTAAGCTGGTTAGTGGTCCTGCTATATTGCCATAGCCTTGGATGAACCTTCTATAATAACCAGTGAGCCCTAAGAAGCCTCTCAACTCCTTAAGAGTCTTAGGTGTTTGCCACTTGTTAACTGCCCTGATTTTTCTTGATCTACTTCAACTCCTTCTCCAGTGATTACATGTCCCAAGTAGCCTACTTGCCTCTGCATGAAACTGCACTTCTTCTTCTTGAGCTTCAACTGATTCCCTTCCAGTTTTTGGAATACCTTCTCTAAGTGGCTGTAATGTTCTGTGGCAGTGGCACTGTAAATTAAGATGTCATCAAAGAAAACAAGGACAAATTTTCTCAAGTAATCTCTGAAGATGTGGTTCATCATTGCCTGGAAGGTTGAGGGAGCATTGGTAAGCCCAAAGGGCATCACTAGAAACTCATAATGACCCTCATGGGTCCTGAAGGCTGTCTTGTGTACATCCTCTTCCCTCATTCTGATTTGGTGATATCCAGATTTTAGATCCAATTTAGTGAAATATTGTGCTCCAAATAACTCATCAAATAATTCATCTATCAAAGGAATTGGGAACCTGTCTTTAATGGTGTGGTGATTTAGCCCCCTGTAGTCAATGCATAATCTCCAAGTGCCATCAGACTTCTTCACTAGGATCACTGGAGAAGAATACGAACTGCTGCTAGGCCTTATAATTCCTGACTCCAGCATTTCTTGCACCTGCCTTTCAATCTCATTCTTTTGCAAGTACGGATGCCTGTAGGGTCTACTGCAAACAGGGTGGAAGCCTGGAAGTAGAGGGATTTGGTGATCATAGGGCCTACTGGGAGGTAACTCAGTTGGTTCCTCAAATAGATGTTCAAACCTACTCAGCAACTTCTCCACTTCACTGTTTATCTTCCCTTGAGCTGACACTTCCTTGCATTCTTGCCAAGAGTAGAGCTGGATAATGAAGAACTGGGGCTTTTGCTTTAAGTCCCTGGACTCCAACTCCCCAAACTGTTTGTGGTTGAGCTTCATCCCTTTAAACTGTTGTTCCCTTCCTGCCTTTGTAAACTTCATAGTCAGGTCTTGAAAGTTCCATATAATGTCCCCTAAAGTGCTGAGCCAATTGGCTCCTAGCACAATTTGGCAACCTGTGATTGGTAAGGGAAGTAAGTCTGTGAAGATCTTGGCTCCTTGACACTCTATTAGGATCCCCCTGCAAAGCCCCCTGCTAGTGAGTTTCTCACCATTGGCCACCATCACATCAAAAGGCTTACTGTCAAGAACTGGAAGATTGAGCCTCTTGCTGAAGGAGTCATCGATAAAACTATGGGTAGAACCTGAATCCACTAGAATCAACACAGGTTTATTCTTCATTGTCCCTCTTAATTTCATGGTTGACTGAAGCAATGTACCAGATATTGCTTGTAGTGATATTTCAAATAATTTTTGTGCAGGCTCTATCACCTCAAGCTCTGTTGCTGGCTCATTAACCTCTTCCTCAGGTACCACTTCTTCTTCTTCTTCATCTGCCACTAGCATGTAAAGTTTCTTCTCCTTGCACTTATGTCCCCTGGCCCACTTCTCATCACATTGGTAACAAAGCCCCAGGTTTCTCCTCCTGATCAACTCATTTGGAGATATGGTATGGGTCTTTATCTGAGGTTGGAAGATGTGTTTTCCCTCATTTGTTGGGTTTGGTACCTTCCTCACTACCTCTGTGTGAGTACTATTACTCCCAGTTGAGAATTTGGGAGGGTACACAGGCAGTTTGAAAGTTTTTCTAATAGCAGCATACTTAGACTCATACAATTTTGCAACTTGCATAGCAGCTGGAAGGCTGACAGGGTTTGCTACTAAGACTTCAAATTTGATCTCATCCTTCAAGCCTCCAATGAATTGGCTAACCAAGTAATTCTCAGGTAATGTAGTGACCTTCTTAGATATTCTTTGGAATTGCAAGTTATAGTCTTGAACAGTACCTCCTTGTGTCAGCATTTTGAGTTCAATCATGTGGTCTGTGAATTTAGAAGGGCCAAATTCCAGGTTGATGCTTTGAAGGAAGTCATCCCAGCTCACCACTCCATTCCTGATCTTCATTAGCCAGTCAAACCAGTGGGTTGCTAATCCCTTGAGCTGTACAGAGCAAATCTTCACCATATCCCCATCTGGGACAAGGTAGTAGTTGAAGTAGTGGTTCGCCCTAAGCAACCATTCTTCAACATCCATTTCCCCATCATACTCAGGGAGCTTGAGTCTCACAGGAGGTTGTCCCCAACCTTGTCCTCCATAATTGGTGGCCTGGGGTTGATCAATGTACCCAGGTCTGGCCATGTTTGGTATATGAGGTGTTGGAATTCTGGCATGGGGTGGAGGTGGGGGATAAATGAAAGGATGGTGCTCAAAATGAAACATGGGAGGCTGGTGCTCCCAGTGATTGTTTTCAAATTGTTGGTATGGAACATTTTGCATGGGGGTGGTGCATAGTTTTGTCTATGTTCCATTTGAGGATACTGGAAGGGTGGTGGTGCATAGTTAGGTCGTGGGGGTGGGGGTGGTGGTGTATAGTTTGGCCTTTGTGGTGGTGGTGTATAGTTTGGCCTTTGTGGTGGTGGTGGTGGTGGTGTAGGTGACATAGTGGTGGCAGAAGTATCTGGGTTCAAACCCCCTCTGGATCTAGCCAGTTCCTCTAATAACAAATCGATTTTGCCCCCAAATAGATCAAATTTGTTATTAATTAGGTCAAGAACATTACCTCCCAGATTGTGGATTTGTCCTTCTTCCCCAGGTACTTGTCTTCCTCCTACCACCTCCTGTTGTGAACTGGAGCTTCCAGAGCCTCCTTCTTGACTCGCCTCGAACACCGGAGATAGTGGCTCTGATACCAAATTGTTAGGACCCCGATCCCTAACTCCAGTGATCAGTGGTGAACCAGTGAACTGATCCATTCTACAGGTAATATTTATTCAGAAATATGCTAAGTTATGGAATATTATTGATGAAGATCTCAAATAGAAAGAACTACAAGAACTACTCAAACGGCTAGCTATTGATTTGGGTAATTTCTGGATATTTTTCTCGTAACCTCCTCTACTCTCCTTCTCTTGCTTTATACACTTTTCTCACCAATTCCTGACACCTCACGATTTTGCTGTCCAAGGAATATCTGATGACTAGGCTAATGATTACCTGTCTATTGCTAAATGCAGGATATTTACTACTGCTCTGCTGGAGATAAGACTGATGGGATACTAAAGTAAATTAGGAATATTCCAACGCTCTGATACTACTGTACTGATACTAAGCTGCTACCACACTGATACTAAGTTGCTACCACTATGATACTAAGCTGCTACCACACTGATACTAAGTTGCTACCACTCTGATACTAAGCTGCTACCATTACTGACACTGGCCCTCTGCCCAGTGATAGAGTTGGATTCTATCATCCACTCCTCTCCACGCCATGACCAACTCCACCGCAACGTCGAGCGCGCCTGGTCGCTCCCACCGCCTGAACGCCAGATCTGGTGCCTCCACGCCAGATCCAATCGGGTCCGGCGAAGCGCGCCGTATCACCCACCGCCTACTCCCTCTCCTCCCCACGAACGCCGCAGCCTCCCCACAGCGACCAGCTCCGCCGTCAGCCCCCGCCGACTTCACCCAACCACTCCGCCGCCTCATCCTCCTCCGCGATCGACCCAACCGGAGCCACTCGCCTCCGCAGCCTCGCGCGTCCCCATTCTCCGCCGAGCGCCTGGCCGCCACTCCGCCTTCCCGCTCCTCTCGTTCCCCGAGCTCCTCTCTCCCCCGCTATTTTTTTCCTTCAGTTCCCACTCTCTCTCTCCTTTATTCTTTTCTTAAGAACTAAGCAATTTTTTTTTTAAGCAAGAGCAGCAGCAGTCGATGACTGCTGCAGTGGTTATGTTTTTTTTGTTATTAATTTTTTTTAATTATTTATGTAATTATTTTGTTGTTGTTTTTTTTGTATGTATTTACTACTATTATCATCTTGATTATTATTATCATTTTCAGTATTAATATTATTATTATTATTATTAGTATTAATGCATAGTTTATTATTATTATTATTATTATTATTATTATTATTATTATTATTGGTATTAAAATTATTAAAATTATTATTATTATTATAATTATTATCATTGTTATTATTATTAAAATACATTGTTAAAAGTTTTATCGTTATCATTGTTATTATCCTTAGCATTTTGACTAAATTGGATTTTAGCTCTAAAGTAAAATTTTAAATATTTTTAAGTATTTTAAGTGTTACCTAAATTAGTGTTATATTATTTTGCATTATTATGACCTTTTTATATATGATACAAAATTAGTTTTTATTGTTTTCTTATATTTTTAAATAATGATTTGTAATATTTTGAATAAAGGAAAAACCTAGTTTTTTTATTTATAATTGATTATCAAACATAGTTTCCAAATAAAAGGTATTTTTATGGATGTTTTATTATACTAAATTCATCGAATAGTTATTCTTGTTCATAACCAAATCCTTTCTATTCCCTTACCAATTCACAACTACCTTATGTCCACCCTAACTAAAATTAACCATCTTGGACCCATTGGAACTGTCCGTGCCACCACTCGAGGTCACCTTCTATAGTTGTTGCACAGAAGTCGCAGTTCGTGCCACCATGATTATCGTACCACACCAGGCAGCTCACCAGGCATCGCAACAGGCAAGTATACCTTGCTAATTAAACTGTCAATTATTTATTTACTGCATTATTTATTTTGTTCATATTGTTAGTTTCCTTTGATATAAACTGCGCGTCCAAGCCACACTTGGGTGCAAGCGACTTTATTAGTCGTTATTTTATTTTATGCATGTTGACTTAGTGTTAGCGGACTACCTTCTTGTTGGGGGATATCCTTATATCTCCTTTGGCCGTGACACTCACACTACACGGTTGGAGACATATTGCTAGGGGCACGACTTGTGGACTGGCCCTCTCTAAGTCGTGTGACGGATAGATGATCGTGACTGCTATGACTAGGGTTTAGAGACTCAAGCAGTTACAAAGCTGGACGAGCCATGGACATGACTTGAACAGTGTGGGAAATATTGGGGGAGGACAGTCGCTAGTGCGTATGGGAAGCCAAACAGGTAAACCACAGTCACCGGATGGAACTGTGGCGATATATTTGCAGATGCCCTCTGACGTTTTATACGTTACGGACGGATACAGATGACTGGATGCCAGTTACGTACACATAGCCACAAATCCCACCCATGCGCATGAAAGTTGTCCTCTAAATTGCACATTAGGCTGTTAGAATCTCCTTTGCATATTTATGTCTAGTTTTTATATATTTTATTATTATGACAGTTCATATTAGCTTGTTCTTCCTGTATCTTGCTACGTCCGTCTGAGGACCTGGTTTTTCCCCAGGTGTGTGTTCATGTTTTCCGCAGGTATTCTAGCCAAGGCCGTGGTCTTCTCCATTCCTTCGAAGACAATTGCGCTTGGTTCGTCTTGCTATTTTTATCGTTCGATTTATTGTACCTTTTCTTTCATTGAAATAGTTGGTAGTGGACTTTGTCTCCGCCCAACGATTATATCATAAATACTCGAGTTGATATTGATATTATTATTCCTTTCATTGTGGATGAGATTAGTTTGTCTGGGATTACTGCATTTTACAGCTTATGTATTCATACGAGACCTACGTATTTCGTATGAATACAGCTGGCATGTCTATGTTCCTAGTCCTACGTATTTTGGGACTGGGGCGTTACATTTATCTCTCCCTGGGTTTGAGGGGTTCGAGGAATAACCTCACCAGAAGGGCCAACTTTAAAAAGATAATTGACCTAGGATGTGGTGTGGTGAGCGTTCCCTTCTGAGCTATCCTCCTTTTTTATAGACATCTGGTGGCAAGAACTATGATGGCATAGCAACTCCTGGTACACCGCAACAAAACCTGGGAGTCATCAGTTCAGGTCCTTGAGCTCCTCGTTCGACGGGGTGTATACCTCGAAAGGCTCGTTCCCCCACGGAAGCTTACAGACAGTATACATCTCATGGAGAGCAAGCCCCAACTCCCCTCCGGGTGCGAAGAACGTCCCCATTTGTCGGTTATATATCTCCTGGAGCGCCACGAACAATAGCTTATTGATAGAAAGCCCGTGACAGGTGCCTCGGATGGCATGATATAGTCCCACCTCCCGCAGAAATGTTTCGTAGGTCTGCAGAACCCAAGTGGTCAAGTGGGCCCACATAGAAGTGGGGTTTATCCAGTTCAGCAATGCCAGTCTGCCAATGGGATAAGAATTTTTACGACAAGCCGATTCAGGAATGTATCAGCTTGAGTGAATGTGAAGTTGGGACCATATACGTTTATGAAAGTACCTGGGCCAGTCCCATCATGTACCGGAGGACGGAATCCTTACCCACGTACGCTGACCTAATGTTCGGGTTATAATGGATGTCGCCCATCAACATCCCTGATTGGGTAGGAGTTAAGTTACACACTATCTTTCTGTCCAACAATACCATATTGAACCACGACAGAGGATAATGACGCTCCATGAGAGGAATATGGATCGCCATCCCATCCACAGTAAAGTCCCAGTTCTCGGAGATCTCTAATACTCGAGGATTCTTTATGATTAAAGTGTCTCCGTAGAGGAATGAGGGCTTCAGGTATGATCCATCCAACTTCCCAGAATTCATCATGGCACGGAGATAATGGAGGGTCTGATTCTCGATGGCGTTCAACCTCCCCGAAGGCTCATTAGCAGGAAATTGATTCAGCACGTACTTAACTAAGTCATCAAGACGCACGCCCAAGGCAAACTGATTCGAGCCCACTAGGAGTTCCCCCGCAGGATTTACTGGCAGATTCACTGAAGAAAGACGAAAGAAACAAGATTAGAAGATAGTCAAACAAAGAAGCATTTAAAAGATCATTTAAGTCTATACAGCTCTGGTCGTCGCAGCCTTATGCGGCTCAGAATCAGATGAGTCCATGCGGTTCGGTTCATCATAGCCTTATGCGGCTCCGAGTCAGACGAGTCCATACAAATCAAGTTCAGATGAGCTTATGAAGCTTCTGCGGTTTAGGTTCAGAAGGGCCTATGCGGTTCAAGGTTCACATGGACTCAGCAGACAAAACTAGGCGCTGATGCGGCTCGGATTCAGGTGAGACTATGCGGTTCAAAGTCCACGTAGACTCATGCGGCCCTGAACAGATAGACTCATACGGCTACAAGCAGATAATCTTATGCGGTTCAAAAGTGAACTACACTCATGCGGCCCAAACCAAAAATATACATGCGGTTCAGATCGAGTATGACAAGCTCATGCGGCCTCCTGGGCGAAGTGCTTATGCAGTCATATCGACGAACCTTGTACATGCGGTTTGTGCATAAATTATGCAGCAGAGCCATGGCAGTTAGGGTTCTAAGGCAACGCCCTTACCAGCAATAGGCGGATGAACGTCGGGATGAACAGAGTGAACAGCGGCCGGCGGAGGAGTAGCCATGTTCGTCGCCACAGCCGCTACAGAAGCGACTGCCTTGTCCTTCGCAGCCTTCGACACATCAGCCTTCTTGGAAGCCATAGATGCTTGGGAGAGAAAAGAGTTAGAGCAGCGAAAGATCGAAGAAAGAAAAGAAGACTCCCCAGAAGGAAAGTGTTCCTATTTATAGACAAGGAAGGAACGCCTCGATCCGTATGCAATATGATGACCGACTCTTCGGTCATCGAGGAAAAACGGCTTAATAATATCCTAACTCTTGGGATCCTGGCCCAAAAAGCGGCTCTTAAAATCTGACAGCAAATCAAGAGCATTAAATGCAGAAGATTTACAAAAGATTTACAAACATGGCAGGAAGAAGTGGCAAGAAGCTCATGCGACCAAAATGGCCCATGCGGCTCAGAGAGTCATACGGTTGAGGTAATCACGTGGCTGGCCAAATCCATGTGGCTAGGACAGAATACATCCATGCGGCTCTGGCATAATCATGCTTCTTATTCAAAGTATTTCAATTTTGTAAATTGAAAACTTTGAAGGGGGTCTTGTAGAAGCATGAAAAAGAGAAGAAAAATGATCCATGCGGCCAAGGAGCCACATGCGGCTCAAGAGTCCCATACGGCTCAAACACAGAGTGGACTCCATGCGGCCAGCAGAGGGAAGCCACGTGTCTTTTTAGCACGGCTGTACCCAGCGTCATTCAAACGCAATTAATGCTCTGACGGCTGACAATTAATGCTCTGACGGCTGACAGCTGACAGCCCTGACGTAAAGTAGTCATGATGACTGACACAAAGAGCACTATCTTTCTAGGAAATTGGAGAAAATCTTTACAGCACTCGAGGCAAGTTTATGCGGCCAGATTAGACAAGTTCACACGGCCAGTACAGAGAAGCCTATGCGGTTCAATCATGAAGGTCCCCCATGCGGCTCGGCCATGAAGAAATCCATACAGCTCGGTCATGAAGACTCTCATGCGGCTCGGCCATGAAGACCCCCATGCAGCTCGGTCATGAACATATTCATGCGGCTCGGTCATGACAACCTTCATGTGGTTCGAGTATAGAGACTACTCATGCGGCTCGGTCATGAAATCTTTCAGGCGGCTCGGTCATGATGACCTTTATGTGGCCCGAATATGAACAATCCTCATGCGGCTCAGCAATGATGACAGGGCACGTGTCCTAAAGATAATCAAATTTTGGGTCAGATCCCTATAATTTGGGACACGTGGCAAGAGAATGAATTAAATTGATTCATTTAGATTTGCGGATGTCAGCAAATCATCATGATGGAGATTTATTGCAATCAACATTAATGACTGACAAGATTTGGCATAATCCTCATTAATGGCCCAGATCCTTCACGCTCAAGATTAATGGCCCTGATTGGTCATTTACCAGACCGCCGCCACTTTAAGAATGGATAATCATTACAAACCCTAATGATGCCCCCCACTATTATAAATAGCAAGGTGCCATTCCCTTGCAAAAGGACGCTTCCCCAAAAATCAGAAAAAAAATACACAGAGATTAATCCAGAGAGAGAGAAGCCAAAAGAGCAATACGAGGAGAGCAAGAAGAGCATTTCTTCGTCAACGCCAAGCATCTCGTCACAGGAGCCAAGGCTAGGTCCGATCGTCCAAGGAGTAAGGCAGAGCTGTCGTCGCTTTTTCGAGCCTCTATCGTCACCCCCCAGAATCAAAAATAAATAATTGTACTTAGATTGTTGTACCTAGGTTTTCGTCCCTAGGCTTTCTTTGTACAAGCGAGTTTATAACGTAAAGTAAAAGTCCAGTCCTCCCATAAAACTGTTCTGCTCTTTTATATTTCATGGCAAACAAGCACATCTACCTGGGTGAATGGCCAGTCTAGGGTAGATCGGCAAGGGTCTTGTCTGGATAGATTGCTCGCGACGGGTAGTTGGTTGGATGGAGTCCAGGTTTCCTGCGAGCATCTCAACCGGGCAGAATCTGATCATGCTCCTCTTTTGATTTCCTGCCTGCTAGCTTCTTTTATTAAGCGTCGAGGCTTTCGGTTCCTCAATTTTTGGACGTCCCATCCTGACTTCCTTATGGTGGTTGCCAGGGCATGGGAATCCTGTTAGCATTATGATGCGCTAGAGCGTATGGGCATGCGCTTGCGTACTACGGGGCAGGTCCTGGCCGGCTAGAGAGGTCTACTTTCGGTGACGTTTTTCAGGAGGTCCGTCAGGCAGAGATCGTTGCTTTGGCGGCGGAAGAGGATTATGATCTTCACCCTTCGGAGAGGGAAAGGGCGTCTTGGATGGAGGCTGTAGCCAGACTGAAGAAGAAGGTCCAGGTTGAGGAGTCTTTCTGGAAACAAAAGGCCAGACTGAAATGGGATCTGGAAGGGGATAAGAATACTCGGTTTTTCCATGCGTGCACCCGGAGCAGGCAGCGAAAGGCGGCTATTCAGAAAATTATTCGTGATGATGGTTCAGAAACAGGTTCTGATGCGGAGGTGGCGGTAAAGGCTTCCTTCTTTTACTCCAAGCTGTTCCGGGCTGAGTCGACTTCCGAGGATGATGCCTTCCTTGATGTCATCCCCAGCATTATCTCTGTGGAGGATAATTTCGATCTCGTCCGGTGTCCGAATAGATCAGAATTGTTGGAGATTCTTCGTGGGATGGACCCGTCTAGTGGTGCAGGGCCGAATGGATTTTCTGGGCGATTCTTCTCTTGTTGTTGGGATATTATCGCTGCTGACGTGGAGGAAGCCATTGGTTCTTTTTTCTTGGGTGCCCGCCTTCCGGATTCAATATCTGATACTTACCTATTCCTTATTCCCAAAGTCGAGCACCCGAGGAATCTTTCAAATTTTCGTCCTATTAGTCTTTGCAATTTCTGTAACAAGATTATTTCTAAGATTCTTGCTTGCAGGTTACGGGACATTCTTCCCAAAATCATTTCTCCGGAGCAAAGTGCTTTTGTTAAAGGGAGAGAGATTGTTGACAATATCATCATTGCCTAGGACATGGTGGCATCTATGAGGGAATCCAATCATGGTGGCAACGTTGCAATCAAGCATGACATGCAGAAGGCTTATGACAGAGTTAATTGGCATTTCCTCCTGCATGTGCTTCGGAGATTCGGTTTTAATGAAGCCTTCTGTGATCTCGTTTATCGTCTTCTGGCGGACATCCGGTATGCGATTCTTCTCAATGGCACTCCTACTAATTTCTTTCCGACGTCTAGAGGGATCCGGCAGGGGGATCCTCTCTCCTCCGCTCTTTTTATCATTGTCGCGGAGGTACTTTCTCGGAATCTTAAGCTTCTACAAGACACTAATAGGAGATCGTCTTTTCATACTCCGATTGGGGGACCGCGTATCTCGTACTTGGCCAATGCGGATGATGTCATTATCTTCACTTCGGAGGATATTGCTGGCTTGCGTGCTCTTGAGCAGGTTTTGCATCGCTATGAGGCTGTTTTAGGTCAGAAGATTAATTATTCCAAATCTGTCTTTTATACTGCTAATTCTTTGGCAGAGGCTCGTGTACGGACTATTTCTACTCTGTTTGGATTTTGCACCGGTACTCTGCCTCTTATTTATCTGGGTTGTCCTTTAACGTGCGGGAGACGGAATACGGGGATGTTCAGTAATTTGCTTGATAAAATAATATCGAAGCTAACGGGTTGGCAAAACAAGATTCTTTCTCCTGGGAGAAAGCTGGTTCTTATTAAGAATGTCCTCACCTCTATTCCTATGTATACGTTGGCAGCATTTTGCCCGCCCCGGGCCGTTATCAGGACGATTGAGAGGATGTTTGCAGCTTTCTTTTGGGGTAGCAAGGATGGTGTCGCTAAGAGGAGTTGGTTGGCGTGGCGTTTTGCTACCCGGACTAAATCTGAAGGAGGTCTTGGGATCAAGTGCCTGAATGATATTATGGATGCCTTCTCTATGAAATTATGGTGGAAGTTGCACCATGGGAGGGGACTTTGGGTGGATTTCCTTAAATCGAAATATTTTCATAAGTGGCATCCTTGCGAAGCCTTCATGAATTACAAGTGTTCTCCCATTTGGCGACGGATTTTTAGGGGGAGGAAATTGGCGGAACCGCATATATTTTTCAGACTGGGACGTGGTGAGGGCTCAGCGAGGTGCGAAGCATGGATCCCAGGGGGTATCAGGTTGGGTCGTATTGCTGACCCGACGGTCGATGAAGTGGCTACAGGGGCCAGGAGAGGTACGGAGAGGCGGACACGGGTGCGGTTGGGGGCCCAGGCGCTGGCGCCTGGAGTTTTCGGACTGGCGGGCCAATCCTCGGCCAGCAATGGGGGGCGGGCGCTGAGTCGGCGGCTCCTTTGGAGCGGCGGGCGCATCCTTCGGGGCGGGTAGCGGAGGGTAATGGCATCGGGGAGCTTTGACGGTCGGCCAGATTGGCCGGGAGGACGGTGCTTCATCCTCATCGACCGGTGATTGTGAGGGCTCTATCGAAAAGGGGAAGGAAGATCCGCGATTCTAGGGCGAGGAACTCTCACAATGGCGGTCCTGCTATCCGATCGTTCTGGTCCGACGCGGGCTGGAATTTGCCTATGATCTCAGAGATTTTTGGGGATGAGGCAGTGCGGCATCTCATTGCGGCAAATTTGACTTGCACTTCAGTTCCTGATTCTTTTGTCTGGGGTGATCGACATGGATCTTTCTCGCTGGCAAAGGCATGGAGGGTTTGTCGGGTCCACCATCCAACCTCCTCCTTATTTTCTCTTATTTGGGGCCAATGCATTCCGGCGAAGTGGAGCATTCTGATGTGGCGGGTCTGCCATAACCGGCTTCCTACTGATGACAACATTCAAAAGATTGGCTTCCACCTGGAATCCAGGTGTCATTGCTGTCAGGCTGGGCACGGGGAGAATCTTCAGCATATTTTCTTCCATGGGAATCTTGCTTCGGAGGTATGGTACGTATTTAGGGGCTTTTTCAAAGCACGGATGCATCGTGATTTTCTGGTCTTCATCCGAAGGTGGTGGCGTGGTCCGGACAATCACCATAGAAGATCCTTGGCCGGTGCGATTATATGGGTGCTTTGGAAGAACCGGAACAAGCATCGTTATGAGGGGCGTAGTGCTGGTGTTGCCTTCTTGGTCCGGGAGGTGAAGCGGCAGTTCAGGAAGTCGCTTTCGGGTTGTCGTCACCTTCCGCCTATTCCGAAATGGGCGTTTGATTAGTGTTGGTTTGTTTTTTTCCTTTTCTTTGTTACCTATGAGGTTGGATGTACTCATTACCCTCTTTTTCTAATAAAGGTAACGGTTCCTTAATATATATATATATTTTTTTTTAATATATATATATATATATATATATATATATATGAGAGAGAGAGGAGGTTGAGCGCAGGTGGGCCCGCCCCGGTTGGGTGACTATGTAATTATTTATTTAATTACAAAAAATGATTTAAAAATTATTTTAACTCCAAATAAATTGCAAAAAATTTCAAAAAATTTCTAGAAAATTCTAGGAAACATTTCTATGTGTTAGAATCTTAACAAAAATATTTTAACTCAAATTATCATCGTGTGACGCTACAGTAAATTCCAAAAGCCTATGAAAAATAAATTATATAGGTTTTAATTATCTAAAAATTTCCAAAAATTCTAAAAAAATCCAGAAAAATCCTAAAACATTCAAAAATATAGTTTTAGTCATCTAGAGCCCAAATAAAAATATTTGGTCCAGAAATACACCCGAATGACCTTACAGTAATTCTTAAAAGTCCTTAAAAATAATAAACCCTTAAATATTAAATACCTAAAAATATCCAAAAATTATAGGAAAATATAAAATAGCTAAATAATACTTATAAGATCTCTAGGGGCCATATGACCTTAATATGGTCATAGCTCACCTACAAGCTTCGACATGACTCTCACTGATCACAAAATTAATCAAAATCAAATAAAATAAAATAAAAATTAAAAATTCAGGAAGTGGGCTTACAGTCATGTATCCTTCATGAATATTTGAGAAACTATCACAATTCAAAACACATATAAATATGCTTTATTAGGCAAACATATAATTAATTCACAAAAAATTAATCAAAGTAAAACATAGGAATCAATAGTGAATATATTATGCAAGCACAAGGTTAAAATAGAGTATAAGTATATACTTTTCAAGTAATAAGAAGCTTGAGCTAAATACATATATTCACAAATGCCGATTAAATCAAATATGATAAATTAAAGACAAATCGACAAGATGTAACTATTTCAAAAATCTTAAAGACAGAGAGTTAAAATCATATTAACTCTAAACAAAATCAAGCTCCTATGGACTAGAGTGATATGCATGCATAAATAAATGTGTCATGCTAATAGAAAATGAGTGATAGACTACATAATATGAACTATAATTTAAGCTAAACAACTAGTTATGCTAGACTAAAAAAATTAAAAAAAAAGAATTTAAGCACGCTAGTAACATATCTCATATTGATTTTGATAATAAGCAATTGAAAGATATCAATATGAGCTAGTAGAAAGACATAAATAAGAACATACTAGAATCTATAAATAAAACTGTTTAGTAAGAATCGTTTAGCATATTACCAAAGTGGCTCTAGTGGCCACATTTTGTGTTGGTGCAATTGCTTGAAAGATGACCTTTGTAACTTTGCAACCACCAACACACTCCTCGGTGCTATATCCCAATACAAGAAGCTCCACCTATAACATCAAGCGAAGACTTTGGTATCCAAATAAACTTGGATCCACATTTGTTAGCTTTAGGGACCCATATAGCATTTACTCTAGCATTGGTAGTAGAAGTCCTACGAATAGGGCATATTACACTCATCTTTCTAATGCGAGAGCAATAAAATCACCTAATGCTAGTGTGTGCATATGTATCAGAATGAACATGATCATGGGCATGTGACATACTATAATGATGCTTATCTCTAGAGTGAGCATGAGAAGATTTGGTTTTAAGAATATCATGTTCTAGCAACAAATCATCATGCATACAAGTAAAAGAATCAAATTTAGCATTTAAAGTATAATTCTCTTTTTTAAATAAAGCAATTTTAGAGATAAAAGCATCATTTTGTTTTTTTAAAGAACCAATAGAAGAATCATGCAAAGATGTTAACACATGCGTTTGACTCTTGAGATCTTCTATAGATGAGGAAAGAGATTTGATTTTCAAAATTAACTCTTTAAAGAAATACATGAGTTTTGAGAATCAAATCTAGATAATAAATCATTGTTTTTATTTCTCAACAACTCATTAGATTCTTCTAAATGAATAACCTTTTTCGAAAGTTCTTCATTTGTAGAATAAAGGTTATCAAGAATCTCTAAGGATTGCTCAGCCATGGCTTTCCACTTAGAGTATTTCTTGTATTTAGAAGAAACATGATCGTCTATGCTACAAGAAATAAAACTCTCTTTATCGGAGGAGGAGGAATACGATGCCATAGAAATAATAACAAGGATCTACTCTAAGGATGTTAAGCCTAATATTAGAAGAAACATGATCGCCTATGCTACTAGAAATAAAACCCTCTTTATCAGTGAATATTTTTACATGCCTGATGTTGGCGAGGAGTTAGTTGATATTCACAAAGTCCAGTTTCCCGAAGACATGACCCTCGACTCTCTCAAATTCTATATGTGTCATCCTAACCCTGTCCCTCGCAGTGGTAAGATATTTGCAAAACACCTGAACTAAAACTTTTATGAATTACATCGCTTTGTTTTCTCTGCCTTGCTTCCCAAGACGGGATCTTCTGACAAGATTACGTTCCTTGAGATGTCCGCAATGTATCATCTATATTTTGGTGTTCTATTTTCTGTTCCCAAAACCTTTATGGCTTGGATGATCGGTTGCAGACGGGTGGGGCGTAACCTTTTATACCCCATACATCTGACAGCTATTTTCAAGAGATTTTATATCAATCTCTCTCTCTCTCTCTCTCTCTCTCTGTCCTATTTCTTCGTCATCTTCTGAGCTGACTAGATCTAGGAAGTATCCTATGCCTCCACCTCCTCCCAGTGTTCCTCCTGTTGAGCCCCGGGCCGATCTAGATGCTCCTACTCCTGCACCTGTCGCTTCTGCTCCAGGCTTCAACCCCCAGTTCTATCAGCACTTCGATGACTTTGTCACCCTCTCCGGGCAACGTCATCAGAGTTATGTAGATGCTGAGTTCCGACATACCTCTCAGGCTCAGGTATTGAGGAACACTCTTGCTGATCTATACTGTAGTTTGCTGCATCACCCCACTGCTCCCGTTCTGATGATCCATCATCCAGCATTCGATGGACCGAGGTTCGACGACTCGACTACTGTCGGACACTTTGATCCGACTACAGCCTATTTCGACCCTCAATCCTTGCTCCAGCTGATGATGATGATGCTCATATGTGAGACGAGCATTTAGTTAGTGTTTTGAGTTTTTATTTGTTAGTGATGATGATCTATGTAGCTGCATTATGTACCAGTCCAAACTTTCTTAGTTGGACATTTTTATTAGTAGTTTCTTTTTAGCAGTCATAAACTCTTCTAGTTATGACGTTTATGGGCTTATGATGTACGTTCTTCAGTTCATTAGCTTATTAGTTGAGTTTATCAGTTTTATCTACTACTACTGCTAGTTCTACTATCTTCATACTTGTATCTTGTGACTTGTATATTGGATATTACTCTTTTTCTTTCCTTGTCTGCATCTACATTGTTGGCCTCACACATTATGGGGGAGCTACTCATTTTGTACATAACAAGGGGGAGAAGAGCAATACCAAAATAAAATTTCAAACGATCAATCAAAGAACAAGTCAGGTATATTATTTCAAGTTATATTTTAGCTATATTTTGGTATAGACTCAAGTTTGTCAATTATCAAAATGGGGAAGATTGTTGGCCTATTGCCTAAATGGTCACATTTGATAATCAATGATGACTTAAGTCGATACGCAAAATATACGAACTGCTACTAATGTTTCAGGTCAGTGAAATAAATATCAAAAGAACGGATTACATCTATACAAGCTTACAAGTCATCATCCAAAAGCGATTTGTACCGAAATCAATATCGAGTCAAGTTTTACATTTCTTCTGTATTTTATTCTTATTGAGTCTAGGATATGAAATATAAAATCGATCGGTTATTACTGGCTTAGGTTAACACCAGTCCACCTTTTAAAAAGCCTACCTATTTTTCAAAAACCCTACATATCCAAAAAGCTCAAAATTCTTATGCAATTTGGCCTTTTTAAATTGAGTTCTGAAATGACAGAACTCTGGCAGAACTCTGGCAGAACTCCAGCCGAGTTCGGTCTGAGTTCTGACCGAGTTCGGTCAACTCAAATTTAAATTTCAGTTGCCTCCAAATCTGCATTAAATATTCGTTTGCGAGATCTTAGCATCCGAACTCTGCCTGAACTCTGTCCGAGTTCGGTCAGGAAAACACCTATAAATAGAGAAGGATTTTTCATTTCTAATCACTCATTCAGTCTTCTCTCTATCTATTATTCAAAGTGTTTTTCAATTATCTAAAACTTTTACATTCTACCTATGTATCTCTTAGCCAAAGCTAGTAACATCATGTTCGATTTAGAGTCTTTGGTCTGCAGAGTTGTAAAGAACTTACAAGTTCAAAAAATATCTCAGTTTTCGGAGTCGGTCGTGCGCTCGTTACCAAGCACGGTGCTGTGAAGTCGGTCGTGTACTTGTCACCAAGCACGATGTTGTAAAGAGACGGCAAGCTCTCATTTAGCTTTTGACTAGTAGATTAACAGCGGACAAGAGTACTCGCGATTGGATTTGTCCTCTCAGAGGGAAACCAGTATATATCGCGGTGTTCACTGAGTTTAATCTTCTATCTCTTACTGTATTTATATTATTGTTTCTTTATTCCGGCCATAGATTATAACTATTAAATTTTTAATTGGTGATTATTTCCGCTGCACTCTCACACACTCTATTCACCACCACCACCACCACCCCCCTCTAGAGGTGCTCAATGGTCCTACACCTTGAATGAAGGGATTCAAGGCTATTTATAACCAAAGCATTGAAAAGAGCTTAAAGGAAACTTTTCAGTCAGCGACCGATATACCGTCGGTACGAATCGGTGTACCGTCGGTATACCGATCTGGAATGCAACGACTAGAAATATAGCCGTTGGGATCTTTAAATTCTCAAAATTTGACCGTTGGATTTTCAATATTACTGAAACGATATACCGACGGTACGAACCAGTGTACCGTCGGTATGCCGGTGCATTAGGCCGAGAGCAGATTATATATAAAATTAGTATGCCGTCGGTACGAACTGGTGTACCACCGGTATACCGATTTCTATCCGAAAATGATACTCGACTAATTTCTACCCTAGATTTCAATTTTACCATCCATTTCTTGTGTTTACAAATATTCCTAAAACTCATTACAGACTCCAGATATACTTGAGCAGGTGCAGGCTTCTTAAGAGTCTTAAAATGATGATGGCATAGCTTGACTTCTTCACTTGATAGATGATGGCTTCGTCCTTGATGGCAGTTGTCCAAAGATATCCAAAATGTGAAATCTGAATACCTTTCGGGGGCTTAGTTTAAGTATAATACTATAGTGATAGCATGAGCATTAGTGATAATAAAATGCTAAACTTAATTGATTAACCATATTCAAAAATATGATACAATCATTGGGCCAACAAGAGAGAGACGGTTGTTGGACGACGACAGGTGGGCCAGCCCGGGTGGGTAACTGTGTATTTATTTAATTAAATCATAGAAATTCAATAAATATCCAACTTAACTCCAAATAAATTCAAATAAATTCCAAAAAATAAGAAAAATTCCAAAAAAAATAGAAAATATTTCTAAGTGTCTAGAACCTAAATAAAAAGTTGCCTCAAAATATTATCGTGTGACCCCACAGTAAATCCCAAAAATCTATGTAAAAATAAATTCTATGGATTTTAATTATCTAAAAATCTCCAAAATTTTAGAAAAATTCAAAAAAAATCCCAGAATATTCTAAAAATAGTCATTTAGAGCCCAAATAAAAATAATGTCTCAAAATAACACCGAATGACTTTACAGTAAATCCTTAAAGTTCCTAAAAATAATAAACCCTTGAATATTAAATACCTAAAAATATCCCAAAATTCTCAAAATAAAATAAAATAGATAAATAATATATTTAGGACTACCTGGAGACCATAGTGACCCTAAGTGGCCCTATAGTAGCATACTGCACCTATAAACTTAGGTACGACCTCCTTGTGATTCCAAAACAAACCCTAAATAAAATAAAATAAAATCTAGGAAACATGTGATGCAGTATTATATCATTAGTGCATATTAGGACTTTGTCAAGTTTAAGTATAAATACTATAGTGACTGTATGATTATTAGTGATTTCATAACACTAACTTAATCGATTAACCATAATCAAAAACTCAACTTTAACAATTGGACTAACAATATCCTCTTTTTTATTATGACAAATCTATTAAGTTTACGATTGATATAAATGAAGCCTATATCAGTAATATATAAATCTGTTAGGACTATGCCAAGTTCAAGTATAAATACTATAGTCATTGCATGATTATTAGTAATTTTATAATACTATACTTAATCGATTTATCATAACTAAAGACTCAATTTTAACCATTGGGCTAACAAAGTTATCTTAAGAAAGTATTTGAAATGAAAGGCTTGGATGAAACAAAATTTTGCCTCGGCATGCAGATTGAGCATAGTGAAAATAAATGTTACTCCATCAAGCCAAATATGTCAAAAATTTCCTAAAAGATTTAATAATGAGTAGTTATTATTTATTCAGTACACCTATATTGGTTAGGTCATTTGGATCTATTTCGACTGAAAGAGGAAAAAAAAAGATGGTCTGGACCCTGAAGTACCCTATTTAAATTAAATAAGTGCACTTCTTTGTTTAGCACAATGTACTACTTGATATATATTTACAGAGAACATGTTGACTGGATATAGATCTACACATATACATAGACACTGGAATGACATAAAAACACATTTTTAGATATATCAAAGGAACCATTTATCTTGGTTTAATTCATATGAATGTGCTAACATTATTGGATATGTTGACGCATGTTATTTATCTAATCCCCGGAAGGAAAGATCACAAACAAGATATATGTTTCTTAATAATGGTGTAGTTATTTCATTGAAACCAGCCAAATAATTTGACCAATCATTCAGAAATCTTGGTAGTTCATGAAGCAAGCAAAGAATGTGTATGGCTAAGATCACTAGTTCAGCACATTAGGGAGAGTTGCAAGCTTCCAAAAGTCACAACTACAACCATTTATGAGGATAATATAGCATGTATAGAGCAAATTCAAGAATGCTTTATAAAAGGGACATGCATATAAATGTATAGGTTGACAATAAAATATTGGTGTGGGATGTAATAACTAAATGTATTAATTGGGGGTGACTCTTTATCTAAGTAGATGTAAAAACTAAATGTAATATTTTTAAAGTAAATTTGAGGAGGAATATCATGTAGATGCAAGCATCCTGAAGATACTAAATGGAGACATCCTAAATAATGTCTTTGAGCATTGTAAGTTTTTTCTTCAATGAGGTTTTTTGTACTGGATTTTTCCTTCGAAATATTTTTAACGAGGCAGTATAAGTTGAGCCAACTTTGATCCCTAAGAATAAATTTTACTCTTTTCTTTCACTATGAATTTTTTTTTTCTCAAAGATGGTTTTTCCTTAGAAAAGTTTTTAACGAGATAATGATTAAAGTTGGCATCCAACGAGGAGTGTTGTAAATCATATATTAGTAAGTTGCTACCATTATCCAAATACACACAAATCCTAATCATTTCCACTTTTGTGTGTGTGTATTTTTTGCAATAAGAGAAGCCTTGGATCGATTTTTGGCTACAAAATATTCTCCCTTTCTTACTTTCACAACACAAATTTTTTTTAGTACATTATACATATGTTTCCGAAAGAGTTTTAGTTCAAAATATTCAAGGGCACCAATTTTTTTCTTTGGAGTTTGTTTGACTATCTATAGTTTCTCCCTCCTTCCTTCCTTCACGGCAATAATAAGTTGGCTCTCCAATCTCCACAGAATGACCGGAAGTATATGTAAGGCTAATTTTAAGATGTTGCTTCTTAGTTGTTCATAATTGAACATTATTCTTTAATAAATTGGAATATAATGCTTGTTTCGATCAGGAACCCCTCATTTTACATCAACTGTATTATCCTTTTGGTCACTTGTTCTCAAGTTGTGTTCTTATGTCCACTTAAAATGCATTTGTAAAATTGTATCATCTTATGGCAATACGGTAAATTGGATTCTTGGAATTGCATATGGTGAATACCACCTCTTCTTGGGGTTCTGATTCTACTATCTGATTGCAATTAGTATAAGTGATTTCTAGTATTCTTTTACGGCTCATAATTTGATAGGTATGATGGATGTTTTAAGTATAGTGGGGTTTCTCTTGAAATTTAAGATCGCTTCTTAGTTGTGCATTGTTGAACAGGTTATCCTTCAGGAAGGTCGGAATTGACCTTGAGAATAATGATACTCTTGGCTTACATATATGGGAAATATAAATTGCTTATATGAGAATGGGCACTCTTTTGGTTGTGATAATTAAGTGTAAAGGAAAAAAAAATTGGAGTTTGTAACAGGGCCTCATTCTCAGTCTCCAGACTGCGGATTCTACAGTTATAGCTGAGATCAGGTTATAAATAACGTCCTTAACCTGAAAATGCCTTATATTTTCAGTTTTAACGATATCATTGTTCTAGTTGTAGGTTTTTCCTGGAGTGCGGTGAGGGAAACGTGCCACGGGGAGAGGATGGCTAGCATTGATCGGGTTGGCTCTGTACATGGATTGTCAACTCCGAGATATACCCTCTAAGGTTTAGGGGAGTCTGTGGAAGGATCGCTGCTCTACAACATCTAACCGGATCAGATCTCTAACCACATTGTCGTACAGACCTTCCTACTCTTCGGGGTGGTATATGTAATCTCCGCGAGGAGATGATCGAGACCATGCTCCAACAGAGGTCTCTGTACCTCAAATTTTGGACAAAAAAGATAAAGTAGCAAAGGCTCGACCCTGAATAGGCAATGATGAAAACATTCAAGTATATGAGCAATGAAGAAGACATTCAAGTATATGAGTTAGAAGTGTGAAAACAGTGTCTATCTACTATGAATAACGCAGATACTTGTTGAGCGACATTCTTGGCAGGTTAAAACAATTGTTAGTTACAGGTTGTTCCTAAGACGAGAAAAGAAAGAAAACGAGAGAAAATTTGCAGCTTCAATTTGATTTTTTTTTTTGATAGTAGAACAAAATTAATAGCTCATGATGGGTTTACTTGCACAAAGAACGCAAAATATGTGCATTTTAGACTTTGTATAGTATTTAGAAGAACAAAGATTGTTATCTACTAAAGAGACTGTAGAATATAAGGTGTGATGAGACTGTTCTATGAATTTGGAGTTTGACCGTGAAAGAGATCAAGATGTAGGATGCTCCTCAAGATGTAGCTGATGGGAGTCCTGATGATATTTTTTTTGAAAAAAGGAGACGTTATTGAAATAGAGGAGCCTAAGCTCAAAGATGGCACCGGAAGATAGCCCGACGACCTACAAAAGTATATGTACCAAGCCAGAGGCCTGGCCAAAAGTAGAAACTATCCTCCCGGAGGATACCAGGGGTAACAAAGGAAAATAAAACTATCCACCTTGGAGTTTCCAGAGGTAAACAAAAGTACAGAAGGACCAAAATAAGAAATCTCTAACGACCAGATAGGTCCTTAAGTAGGGCGTTGCTGGCCTCAGATGGTAGATCGCAGGTGTGGACGAAGATCTGATCAGTTCTGGAATGATGTGCCAGAGATGCCAGAGCTTTGGCCACGCTATTAGCAGTAGGAGGAATATGTGCAATGACGATGTTCGACCCTATCAATTGTTGGATGTTACGGGTCTTGTATCTGAGAGCCCATGGAGGTTTGGATTTATTTGCAATGATGTTGGTGAGAAGTTCACAGGATGTTTCGATTTCACTGAACTGGATGTTCTGATCATTATACCAGTGAATCATCTTTAGAAGAGCGTTAATTTCTGGAAGAGGGCTGGTGATATCAGTCATGAATATGGAGAAAGCATAGAGGATGTATCCTTGGTTGTCTCTAATGATACCGCCACACGCAATTCCTAGCTGATCTCCGTTCTTAGTTGCCAAGTTCATCTTCTGACCCGTCCTCGGAGCCACCCATCTCGCGTCGTTCCCCCGGTCGACAGAAAGCAGTCCCAAGCCATCTGTACTCGGATTATGTACCGAAAAGGTGTGTTGAAACTGAGTGGTAACCTGTCGGATGATGTCACGATAGTTTCTCTGCCCATTACCGAAAACAACAGAGTTCCTTTGCTTCCAGATCTCCCATAATCCAGATGCAAAGATAATGTTCCTGCTGATGACCAACGGGGTGGAAAGAGAAGAGGGAGAAGAGTTTAGAAGCCATACCTGAGCAAGTTGGTCGATCGATGAATGCGTGGTGGGGAGATTGAACTTGATACCGAAGTTCAGCCAAACCATCTTAGCCATCTCTCCCAAGATGAACAGGTGATCATTAGTTTCAGAGTCCGGGTTAACACAGCACACACATCTCGAAGCGAGATTGATCCCCATGGAAATAAGTCTGGCCTCTACAGGAATAGCGTTTTTGCGAAGACGCCAAAGGAAAGTGCCTATGCACGGCTGAATGTACTTGTTCCAGCAAAATTTACTCCAGGAGTCGATCGGGTTTCTCCTGCGGTGTTGGTCCCAGTAAGATTTAGTAGAGAACTCTCTGTGACGGTCAGGAGTACAAACTATTCTGTCCCTCTCATTGTTGAGAATAATCCCATCCAAGCAGGCATTGGCTTCAACAGTCAGAAAATCTCTAATATTAACCTCCTCCTCTGTAAAACCCCTAAATTTCTACTATATATTTTTTTTATTTTTTTTGTACTATTTTATTTTTTGTAGGCCGCGTAGTCGTATTGTACAGTGCGCACAAATTACGTTTATTCGTGAATGCTCGACGAGTATGAATATGTGCGAGCGTACATATTTTTGGAAAAATATTTATTTTAATATTTATTTGTATTTATATATTTTTAAAAATTATGAAAAGTATCGTATTGAGATGGCCAAATCTTATTATTATTTTTATTTAATTATAAAAGACTAACATATTTAATAGTAGCAATTTAGAAAACTATTTTATGTAAATATTCTTAACATGAGGTACATGAATTTTATTCCTATATATAATTTCATTTTTGAAATTATTATATTAATATTTTATGATTCAAAAAGTTATTTAAAAATATTATTATTTTCAAAATTATTATTATTGGTATTTTTGAAAATATATTTGAAATTATTGTGGCCATTTTAAATCTCGATTTAATTTCATGGATTTATTTTAAATAGTTAAAAGATAGAATTTATACTTAAATTAAGTTAGATTGTCTAGTTTTAATTTGGAATTTAATTTGAGTTTGGATTTGATTATTGTTTTAAATTGGATTTTTTTTTAATCCTAATGTTTATCTAACTAGGTATTCCCACCTCCTATAAAAGGAGAGGTACTCCTCCATCCACAACCAAGCCTTGTGCATCGTGTCTGTGCCTTGTCCTATCCACTATCACTTCTTCTTACAAATACATGTTTCCGTATCCGACAATCCCGGATACCCCGTCCGTGTCTCACAGGACACGACACCACTAGTACAATACCCAACTACAACCGACCCAACCCAAAATTTTCTAGCTACCTCTGTCGACCACCACCCTCGTCCCGTCGCCATCGTCGCCAAAATGGCAATCTAATGAGAAAAATATTTTTTATTTTTATAGTTTCAAAATAATATATGTAATATTTAATTAAGCTATCAAAATTTCCTAAATTTATGATTTTATTTATGAAAGGCCTTTTATTTGGAATAAATAATATTATTCATGCATACATATATTTCATAAATATTTGCTAGTTTAATTTAAATAAAAATATAATTTTCGAGATTTATTATTCAAAAAGATATTTAAAAAAATTTATTATTTTCGAAATTATTATTATTGGTATTTTGAAAAATATATTTGGAAGTTATGGTGGCCATTTAAATCTTGATTTGATTTTTGGACTTATTTAAATAGTTAAATATTCGAAATTTATTTATCCCATTTGATTTTGAGCTAAAAATTTAAATAGATTTAAATTGGATTTAATTGATTTGATTTTAAACTAAGAGAATTTGATTTGATTTGATTTAAATTAGATTTGGATTTGGATTTGGATTTGGATTTGATTATTTTTAAATTAAATTAGGCAATATCTAAATTGAGTTTAAAGGAATCCTAATTCTTATCTAATTGGAAATTCCCACATCCTATAAATAGGCAGGTACTCCTCCATATTATTTTTACCACAAATCATCTTTCAAACCATTCTTGTCAAAATTTCTCTTTTTTTGTCATAAATTCAGCCTCAATTTTCAAAGGTTGTAGCAACTTCGAATGACCATAACTCCCAACTCCGGACTCCTTTTGACCTCTAGTTTTTTTTGTTGGAATCATATTGAGGTATATTTTCTGAATGTAAATTTTATTTTCATAAATTCGGAACTTAATTTTTGGAAAATTTGTGGAGTGTCAGTGGTCCGAAATCTGACACGTTTTAGTGTTTTTGAGATTCTGGGAGAACCAGGAATCAGAATCACGATCCGTTTGAAGTTTCAGAATACTGACAGAAAAATACATATCATATATTTTTTTTCCAAAAATTTTCCAGAATATTTTATTTTTGGTTTTTATTTTAGAAGTTTATCACATCGTCTGAGTTATCTTGTGTAGCCCTGTGACTATTCTGTACCCAACGGGATTATCGGTTTCACCAGCAAGGACCTTAGGCAAGATATCTTGCCACAATTTACTGTTTATAAATTAGTTGCATTTTATTTATTACATATCACTGTTCAATTATTTCTAGTTCATGATTACTGCCTGCTCAGTGATATTAGTTGTACCTTGTTATTTACCCTTTGATTGCATATAGACTTAGTGCATTTTATTTATTACATATCACTGTTCAATTAAGGGACTACCACTAGCTTAGTGCATTGCATAAACTTTGACACTGTTGTGCCACGAGATGTGTGAGTTATGAGTAGCATATAGTCTACGGACTTGCGTGTTGGCTGATCACTGATGCGTGTAGGACGTGCGTTAGGTCTAACTATCAATAGTTGTGTGTTAGAAGACTTGACGGTTAGTAATGTCACATGGTCGTGGATGCGACATGATAGGTACATTGGGTGGGGAGAACATTTCCTTATCGTATGGGCTTCTATTGCACTTCCCTTGTAACCCGGAAGCTCCGCTGGAGATACGGGTATAAGCCTCTCAGGTTGGCCACTGTCGTTTTTGAACGTCATGCTCTCGGTCACTGGTGCCCATGTGGGGACTATACCAGATCCCATTTACAGCCAGGGCTCATGCTACGAAAGGTTTGTTCTCACTGCATGTTCACTTTAGTTTGGTTAGGTTACCTTAATTGTGTCTTATCACTTTCTCTGATTGTGGCATATTTTATATTCAGTATTTTATGGCATATTGATGTATCTTGTTACGTCCCTCTGAGGACCTGGTTATCTCGTCAGATGTGTGCTCTTATGACTTCTGCAGGTGCTCTAGCTAAGGCCATGACTTGCGCTCTGTTTATCGAGATGTTGCTCTTGGATCGTCATCTCCTTGCTCTACTAAATTCCTTTCCTTGTATACTTCGTTCTTATTAAAATTAGTTGGTAGTGGACTCTGTCTCCGCCCAACGATTGTATACATGACAAATTCAAAGTTGCTTTTATATCATTATTTATTTTGTGGATGAGATTTAGTACCTTGGTTACTGTATTTTATAGCTTATGTATATATACGAGGGTCCATATACTTCGTATGTATACAGCTGGCATGATTTCGTTCTAGTCCTATGTATTTTGGGACTGGGGCATAACATCCTCCAAGGATCTACGCACCATAGGTGAGACCAGCACCTGAAGGATGAAAGGATTGTAGATGAACTCTGGCGGTTTGGGGATAGAAGTACCGTACCAGTTCTGACCCCAGATGGGTATGTTGCCACGACCCAGAACCCGTTGGCATTTGGAGTAAACATTTCCAAAAATCTTCATCATAGATCTCCAGAGCCGGGAGGGGGAGTAGGGTAGGGAGTATCCGGGAGCGGTCGGATCCCCATACTTCTTGATCATGTACTAGGCCCAAACCGACTTGTCTTGAATCACCGCCCAGCATCTTTTAGCATGTAAAGCAGTCATAACCTGGTCAAGAGATCTAATGCCAAGTCCTCCCTCATCCATCAGCTGACACACATTGCTCCATGAAATCTATCTAGTCCGATGTTGATCTTTCGAGTTCCAGAGGAAGGCTGCCATCAGCTTCTCTAGATTCTTGAGAAGTTTGTTAGGGGCTTTGATAACCGACAGGGCGTGAATAGGTAGTGTAGTAAGCACACTTTAAAGGAGGGTAATCTTTCCCCCGAAGGACAGAAGTCTCCCTCTCCATCCCGAGATCCTTTTCTTAAATTTCTCCAACATATTGAAGAAGTACTCCTATTTGGCTCTGCCTTTAAAGAGAGGCACCCTCAGGTAATGAATCGACAGATAAGTAATCGAGAAACCCGTCCTCGTAGCAATCTCCTCCGTTCGGGCGGACATATGATCCTTCTGGAAGACAATGAGCGCCGATTTACTCATATTTATCTCCTGACCCGAGGTCATCGAGTAGTCCTGAAGCGTCTTCAGAAGAGTGTCGATACTGTCACTGCCCCGTTGAGAAAGACGAGGCTGTCGTCCGCATAGAATAGGTAGGATATGGGAAGGCTATCTCTATGCCCAGAGAAGTACTTGATGTGGCCATGGAGGCAGAAATTAGAAATTTTCCTGCTTAGGGCATCGTGGGCTATAATAAATAAGGCAGGGAAAATGGGGTCACCCTGTCTCAGACCTTTAGCAGAGTGGAAGAATCCTCCCGTTTTATGGTTGATGTAGACAGAATACCAGCAGTTAGAAATATTCCTAAAGACGAGGTCTATCCATGTTTGGCAAAAGCCGAATTGACGCATGACCCGGATCAGGAACCTCCAACTGACCCTGTCATAAGCTTTAGACATGTCGAGCTTTATCGCCACGTTACCTCCGATGATGTTGTTATCAATGGTCCCAATGACTTCGTGCGCCAGGCTAATATTCTTATGAATGCTACGGCCTCTGACGAAACCCGATTGCTCCATGGATATAATAAAAGGGAGAACTCCCGCAAGTCTTTCCGCCAAAATTTTGGAGATGATTTTGTGAGAGAAGTTGCTAAGGCTGATAGGTCGAAATCCTGAATATTTGTGGGCTTCGACGTCTTGGGGATGAGAACCAGGTTAGCCGAAGTGATGCCTTTGGAAAGTTGGATTCCTAAAAAGAAATCTTTGATAGCGTCCATAAGGTCCTGTTTAATGATATGCCAACATTTACAATAACCCCTGTGAACCCATCCGATCCTGGAGCTCCTTGCGGGTTCAGTGACAAGATCGCCATCTGATCATCCACAATGGTCCCATCATGATCGTAAAGTCACACTCTGTTCGAGTTAGCCCGCTCTTTAATGACGGCATAGAAGAAAATAGAGTTACGGTCCCCATTTTTGACCCAGTTAATCCTCGCCTAATCCTGAAGAAGCTGTTCTTCCAAAGCCAAGATCTTGTCCAGACTATGTTTAACCCGGAGCAGAACGTCATCCCCAGCATCGCTCTATTGAACCTGAAGGGACGCCTCTAGATCATCAATCTCCGCTTGCAGCTCCCGCTTCTGTTTTCTAAGATCCCCAAAGACATTCCAATTCCAGTCTCTCAGGGCCGATCTCAGTCTATGCAGTTTATTATATAATTTGAGGAGGGGCGGGCCATGGCAAACCTCGTCCCAACTTTCATTAACCACGTTCATGAACGTCGGGTGATCGCACCACATCCTTTGGAAGCAAAACTGGCCCGGGGTTGATAGAGTATCCAAGGAAGTGATGAGGAGAGGGGAGTGGTCGGATTTCATGCGGGGGAGGTGCATAACGGAGGTAGGGGGCTATTAAGAAGGTATTCAGTATTGTAAAAGACCCGGTTCAGACGCTCCCATGTATTGGGGTTGTTAGTGAGGCCATTACACCAAGTATAAATTGGACCGAGATAGCCAGCATCAAGAAGCCCGATATCCGAGATGAATCTGTTAAAGTTCGCCACCGCATTCACATTAATGGTACCCGGCCTAGCCTTCTCTTCTACCGACGTGACCACATTAAAGTCACCAGCCAGCATCTACGGGCAGTTCATGTTGTTCGATATAGAAGTAAGATTCTGCCATAGCTTCTTTCTGGTATTAGCCACACAGCTAGCATAAACAACCGAGAGGTCCAACATATTACCCGATCTATTAATCCGGATGTTATAGTGGATAAACTGTTTGTTGGTCTCTTTCACCACCACATCGATATCATTGTTACAGAATATCCATATATATGTGTTAAGGTGTCCCCCAAGAAGTAAAACGGCATATGAATATCTATGGCAAGGTCTTGTATGTTCTCTCCATCGATCTTAGGTTAGAGAATGGCTATAAAAATCAGGAGAGTATTTATTGTTGAGAGATTTGAGGTATGTTCTGGTAGGTTGATTCCGTATGCCCCAGGCGTTCCAGCAAATGGCTTTAATACCCATTCAGTGAATCACAGACTTGTTGGCGTCCTTCCGTCGCCTTGTTTCTATAGTTTTGGGCGTAGAGTTGTGGTTAGCAGACTTTTTTCTGGTCAGTCTGGTGGGGATCGATAAGTTGTCCATCTCTGTCTGGTCCTTGAGGTATTTAACCGGCCCAGCAGCTTTTTTTCTATCCTGTCTTTTATGTTGCTTCGACCATGCGATCTCCTCATCGCATAAGTTCTCCTGTTGATTAGCCAAAGCTATTTCTTCGTCTGCCATACGATCCAGGGAGCTAGAACCAAAGGTGTTATCATCCTCCTGGTCCGACATTGGGTCATATTCAGAGCCATCTGATTCAATTTTATCCCATAGTTTTCCTTTGGACTTGAATGCCATGATACTGTTGATCTTTGTGTCTGTGGGTTCCCCGGAGTCCAGAGATTGTCAGCCTGCCAGGTCGGTCTTGAACTCAGCAACAGCGGCGGGAATGCTGAATCGGCTGTGCTCACGAACAAAATCCCCATCTGGGGCTGCTGTAGAGGTACCTGTTGGTTGGTTGGGGGCTCTGGCAGTACACAGACGGTTGTGGGTCCACACCCTGGTCATTAATCCCTTTATCTATAGAGGTAGGGGTCTCAGAGGTGTCAAGGAGAACAGCCCCTGAGGGCTCCCCTATGGGTGCCATCTCCTGAGTTCCATCCTCAAAGTAATTTGCCTCCGGTTGGGTTGCCGCTTCCTGGGTGCCGGTCTCCTCAATTAGTGTGAAGGAGGCGGCCGATTCAGCAGTCTTAACTAATGGTTCTATGGGAGTCTGGATCATCGGTTGGTTGGCGTGCTCGATGGGTTCAACGGGAATTGTGTCAGAATCTTCCTGCTCAGAGGCGAGATCAAATTTATTTGTCAGATTTATGTTGGAAGTTTTGATGTTGGAGTTAGCACTTTTCAGAGGGGAGGTGGTGATCTTCTGCCTGCAGTCTTGATCCTTGGAGTTGGAGTTGGTTGTGTTGTCCTTGAACCGTACATGGGAGTTAGGGAGGGGAAGCAGGGGAAGTTTGTTATTAAGTATTGTTGTCTGAGGAGCATCTTCTTTGAGGGTAGTTTTCTTCTTCAGAGATGGATGTGTCCTATAGCAAGTTTCCCTAGAGTGTCCACGGATGCGGCAGTGGTTACAGTATAGGATGTTGTTGTCGTAGATGATTTGTTGAGTATGGGCCTTATCTTCCAGTAGGATTTCTATAGTCTTTGGCAGGTCTTTGGAGACATCAAGTTCCATACAGATTCTGGCATAGTTAGCTTTAGTTAGGTTTCTGGTTTCCTCCACCATAGCCACAAAGGTACCAAAAGAGTTTGCCACACGCCTTAGAGCTGCCGGCACAAAGCATACTAGGGAAAGATTGGGGAAAGTAACCCAAACAGACACTATTGGAGATTCTTTCGTTTTGTTGAAGTCTTGGGACCATTTGACAATTATAATAGTGTGTGCGTCGACTTTGCATGATCCCTTAGTCCTGACTATGTTGTAGTCAGACAGATTTCCTAGGTGAAGGAGGATGTATTTTGGGTCCAACGGAGCAACCCTATAAGTAGTCCCGAGTTTCCAGGTGGCCACGACTTCTTTGACCCTATAAATTTTGGGACAGCAGTCACACTCACTTTTCAATTTCAAGGGTATTTTAGTAATTGTGATTTATTTGAATTTTTATGATTCTTATTTTTAATTTTTATCTATTTATTAATTAGATTGATTGCAGTGTGATTTGATTGATTGTAGACTGGTGACTTGGTAGTTTGACCTTAGCCAACCATGACCTAGAACCTTAATGCTATATCAAAAATTAGATTTATTATCATTAGAATTAATTTAGATTTTATTAGTAAATTTTTAGAGTGATTAATTGATTTTTAACCATTTTGGCCTTTCTGTGATTTTCTGAATATGTTGACTTATGACTGTGTTAGCAATTGGTTTAACCATAGGGGACATGTATAGGGCCTAACCATGCATTAGAATTTATTATTTTCATTTTTAGAATTTATTTTGTGCATTAGATTATTTTTAAGGCTTTTATTTATTTATTTAGCCTTTTTGCATGTAGGCCTTTGAGCTTTTCGACTTGGGCCCATTTCTACTTGAGAAAGAGTTGGCCCAAGTGAAACCCTAACCCTAGAGAACCCCCCCTTGGCCGCCCAACAGCAGTACCCCCTCCCATTGTTGCATTCATTCGTAGTTTGTAGCCTCCACAAGGAAACCCTAAGAGATCTAACTCTCCAAAACACTTTTTTCCTTCATCCGGAGTCCGTTTCATCCCAAAAGAAATCCATTGTGCTCGTCGAGGAGAGGAGGATCTGTTGGACCACTTTTGGAGTGGAGACGGAAGGTTTTGCTGGAGGGAAATCAGCCGACACGACAACCGAGGAGCCCCGATCATTGAGTTTTGACACTCAATAGGTAAAACCCTAATCTACCATTGCAAATCTGGTTTTTTCTTCATTTTTGCATCCATATAGGTGCCCTAGCCTTGCCCACGAAATTTGGTGGGATTTCGACTGCGTTTGATGAGGGTATCGAGCCCGTGTCGGTCCCTTAGGCACGTGTTCGACGAAATGCCGCTTAGGATTGAAAGTTGCTGTTTTTCGATTCTGACTTCATGGATGTTTAGATAATATAATTTCAATAAACTTTCGTGAAGGCGGATTGGAAATCGATTACTTTTCGGCGACGTTTCGGACACGGACACGTGTGCACGAGATCCCGTGCACGGTCTCGTGCACGTCCTGCAGTCCATGCATCATAACTCGACGCACAGAGCTCCGTCTTGTGTGAAATTTTACGAACATGTAGGGGCAACCTCTGTCCACATGTTCGTAAAATTTCACGACGTTTCGTCGAGCGAGCGCGGAGAAATCGCGCGTGCACTGGTCAGCCACACGGTGCACTCGGGCTGATTTTTGTCGCTGAAACGGACTTCGTATGCGCTCTCGACGTGACGATAATCCGTTCCAGGAGTTGGAACACGTAGCCCTATACCTAGACTACCCAGGGACTCGATCCCGAGTCATGGCGTGGCCCGACGAGCGAGCCGCGAAAACCGAACCGCGTGCACGAGGGCACGCGCGGGCGCGCGCGCGCAGCAGGCCGCGCGGGTGCGGGGCTGCGTACGCCGCCTCGACACGACAAGTCGCCGTATTCCCATGTCCTAGACCTACCCCAGGACCCCCCAGCTATGTGCACGAGCGTCTGGCTTTTTGTTGGGTGTGCGGCGCTCAAACGAGCGAGAACGCACGCATACGTGCTTATTGTCACGCGATATCGGGTTTTCCGATATGCGTTCTGTGGGCACGACACGAACATGATTTCGAACTCGGGAGTACCCGAGCGTATCACGTAGGTTGAGACCAGCTGTATGCCGAGTTTCGCGGGTTGATTTGGTGTATTTTGCGTTTTGAGTCGTTTTGTCAAAATTGGTTTTTTTGGGTTCGTTTTGAATAGAAATATGATTTTTCGATCCTTTGACTTTTAGTCCGTATTTTCTGAATTGTTAGTTCATATATGATAATTAGAACTTGCGGGAAGTGATCCGCGGAATTATTACCTATTTGTTTGCCTTTTTCAAGCATAATTGGGTTTTCATTGAATTAGAAAATTTGAGATTTGTATGATATTTTGATTTCTGAGTTTAATGGTGATAATTTCTGAGTTTTTGGTCCTTGGACATTGTTTAGGACTTGTGGGAATCGACTCTCGGGGTTGATTCATATTTTCTAGCCATTTTTAGGCAATTATATATGGTATTTTACCTATTCAATGCATATAAATATGTATGTGTGTATATATATATTAAATCCTTTAAATGCCAAATTTCGAAAATGTGTATTTGAGAGGGTCAAGACTCTGATTTCAGACCTGCGAATTCACTCCAGGTTCGAGTACGACCTTCATTAGCTTCATATTGGGTATATACCTATATAAGGATATATGCCTATATATGTATATATGCCTATATATGTATATATATATATATATATATATATATATATATATATATATATATATATATATATAATATTTATATTTATATATATATTATATATATATTTTACTATAGATTGTGGAATGTTATATAAAGAATACTCTTGTAGGCTCATATTGTTTTGTTCTCAGATTTTAGACCCTCTTCCAGCAGCCCAACATCATTGTTCACTCACAAACCATGTTTCCTTTTCCAACTTATATATATATATATATATATATATATATATATATATATATATATATATATATATATATATTTATATATATATATATATATATATATATATATATATATATATATATATATATATATATATATATATATTAATTGTGATGAATGTATAAATATAAGTAATATAATATATTCTTGTGATATTACTATAGGAAGTGTTTGGACAGATTTGGTTTGTCATCTTGAGCCTAGTTTAGTCGAATTGGCCGACAAGTTGACCAAATTGACAAAAGTCAACTTTGGGTCAAACTTGATCCAATTCAACTCAAACGAACTCCAAATGACCTAGAATTTTGTATATGACCTAGAAATTAGTAGACGGACTAGTTGACCCAGGTTTGACCAGCATTGACCAGGTTTGACTAGAGTTGACCGAGGGTTGACTTTGACCAAAAGGGACCTAGAAGCATGTAGTCTTGCATTGTAGCTATTTCTTTTGATATTTTAGACTTGGTTGTGACATGTGTATACTTTAAATAGGTTTATATTGTCCCAGTTTAGCTACACTTCATCATCAGCAGTTCAGTTTGCCAGGCGAGTACATTCTCTGATCTTTTCATACTTCTTTGGATATGTTCTCTTGTTATAGACTAGTATACTTGATGCTGACACGATGTTCACACGGATTAGTACCCTCTGGATCTTTCCATGCGATGTTATCCCCTCGGATATATCGAGTATGTCATGTTCATGTACTTTATCATGGCCATCATATACTCCATGTATTCATATTTATCCATGTGCACTAATATGTTATTCATGTACACTCATGACCATATGAACTCCATGTATACAGTAGTTGTTATCCATGTGCAATAACATAACATGCATTGATCCTTGTGTATTGATTGGGGGCAGGAAGAGTGTAGTTGGTTATGTGATCATTATCCCGAGTAGTTGTATCCATGTGCACTCCATAGCTGTATCCATGTGCAACCCAGACCGTTTACATAACCAATTCATGCTCTGATTCACGTAGAAGGTTATATTTCTCTATTATCATATTATATCTCATTTTATAGTCTCTCTCTCTCTTGTTGAATTCCTTTACAGCGATTCGTGTATAGTTTTCTATAGCTTACTTTATATGTCCATTCCTGCTATGAACTATTGTGAGAGATATGTGCTCGTTCCGTCCTGACTGGGCATGTTGAAAATTTTACAGGTATTGATGAGGAGTACTGCCCTACTTATTATGGCATTGGCTTAGATGACACTGGCGACGTGGACCCTCAGGAGGATCCAGCAGTCGCTGAGGACTTGCCTATAGTCTAGCTGAGACTTAGTACTTTATTTGTATTTCTGTTTGAGACATTATGAGTTGTACTTAAGTTTTATTCTGGTGGTTTATACCTAGACCTTTATCTGTGACTCTCTTGAGATTCTTTCTTCTATTCCATCTTAGTATTGTGATTGAGTTACTTATTATTCTACTCTCCATTCGGAGTTTATTTTAGACTGTGTTAGATACTGTGACTCAGGACAGCGTTCTACCGCCTACACTGCGGCATAGGCTGGACGTTCGTCACTTCTTGTGCCCTTGCACTGGGTGCGGGTCGTGACACATTTTTAGTGGTGGCCCATGCAGGTCCACAATCACAACTAGTGTGATTCGTAGTGGTACTCGAACTAGAGTATCATTACAGCCTGCAGTAGGATGTAGGATAAGTTAAGGTACTCAATCACATTAGGAAAACTCTTCTCAAATTCTTGTTGTTAATTGTCTCCTTTTGAAAACAACTGTCCTCCTTGATGATTTTGTTTCTTTTTCAGTAATTGATTCCTTGTTGATCTGTCTTCAAGATAGTTAAGGCGACACGATTTTATCTCTTCGATCCATGCAGGACCAGATTCGCATTAGTGCGATGTCGTGATAGTACGGCAATTTAGTTATACTACTACGAGCCTGCTATAGAGTATAGGAAGTAAAGTGTTAGAATGAGAGGATACTCAATCACTATTAGAATTTCTTGAGAGATTTCTGGAACGACCCTTGAGAATCTCATTTTGGGCTTCGATTTAAATTTATTTTCCCTTATTTTAATCCACCTTCCTCCCTTGATTCTTGCATCTTGTTTGAACTCTTTTCACGAATACCCTTACTTTCTTATGTTTAATAATAGTTATGAAGATGGCTACACTGCTATATACTCATTGGTCAAATACATGGCTAGAAGGATTACATTAAGGAATTGGAATACACGGAGACTTTGATTAAGTTATAAGGGCATTTTTCTAAATGGATGATTTAATGAGTAGTAGTTTGTAAGTTGGAATATTACCAAGGAAATTTATCTTGAAGATTCTAAGTAGTAATCACCAGAGGATTATAAAATTATATTTTGATACTGGAGGAAAAATAGTTAGAATCTATATAAATCGATTTCAGGAATTGATGTGATTCATGAATTATTGGATTATGATTATACATCTTTGAACGTATATAGAGTGGTTTGATAATGGAAAAAAAAAGAGGGTGGCAGTATGAACTATTAAATTGAGTCGTACAAGTTGCAATGTATATGTTTATTGAATTTCAAATTTAAGTGGAAGCAATGATATTAAAATTTGGGTTTAAAAGATTGGGAAGATATAAAAACGATTTTTCTTTTTGGAAAAAAAATCTCAAATTTGGAATCGTGTCAATTGATTGAAGATTTAAAAATCTATTTAGATTTTGGTTTAAGAAGTAGTGATTATGTTTCAATGACTTGGAAAGAGAAATTATGGTTGATAAGTGCGTTAAAATACTGAGTTGTACTGCTAGATTGCCGTGATATGCTGAGTGTCTATTTTGAGGATTATTTGAGACAAATTGGAAGTTTTTAAAGTTATGAAGTGATATAGAATTTTATGGATTCATGATTCATTAACTCTAGAGTTTAAAGTTGGATTAAAATGTTAAATTTTGGAAAGGTTAGTAGTAATGTGATAAAAGTTACTATAAGGTTTATGAAAAGGATTTAAATGTTAGTCGTGATTAGATTGGAAGGCTTAGAGTGAATACAAATTGAGGTAGTTATTTTGAAATTTCTTTTTAAAGGAATGTAATGGTAGGCCACCAAGGTAACCTTAATGAGATAGAAGTGTTCCATACTAATCGCCATATCACTCATGACTATGATAGTAGTATATACTCCAGTGTTGTTAGTCGTCTGCCAAACTATGTGACTGTATCTCAATCTTGACTTACTCAACCTTCCCTCAAATCTAGATCTTTTATTGTGACTTTTCTAACCGTTTGTATTTGATCGTTCCTTAACAGTATTCGCCTTTAGAACTGTGTCCCTAAATTATGTCACTGGATTCTTAATTAAATTTATTTCATGCTTCAACTTGATTTCCTTTATTCTTGTATTAGTTGTCACCTCTTGAACCCTTACCATGATACTAAATTACTTTCTGACTTAAATTCGAGATCCAACTATGACTCAATTCTTTCGACCCAACATGTGATGGTGTTCTTCTTGTTTCCTTAAATGCTTAACCTTGTACCTTATCTTGATTGCTTGACCAGCTTAGCTAATGATCTTAGACTATTTTTCTTCTTCATCATTACCTCCCTTACTTATATTTTAACTACCTTATGTTGCTAATTTAGCCTTAGTTTTGCAAGCTTATCCCTTTTTCGAGCTTGATCATGACATATTTTATTGGGTCGACCCACTAACATATTGTCTAATCAGAACCGGTGTATGATGGTCTGATCAACCTAGTGCACCTTGGTTCGCTTTCATATATTACTCTACGTGGATGAGACTCTAGGGCATATGTCTCATCCACGACAGCTTTGGCAATTCTCCTTGAATTATTTTCGTCGTCTATGAACCACGTATTGTACTCAATAGCATCGTCTTTGAACTCTTTTTGCTTTTGTCTTTCACATATTTCAGAAAGACAAGGCACTGTACTTAATAGGTCAACCCAGGGTATCACGTTTAGCTACCTTATCAAAAGGAGGATATTGACTTATTTCTATATCCTCGCAGTATTCTTTAGGATTTCAATAGTGTTGAATTCTAAACCCATGATCGCGACCAGTCGACTTGGTCATTCCCTTATCATCCAATGTTTGGAACCTTATTCAATTGAATTAATTCAATTGTGACATGGATTTCAAGTCTTGGATACTCGTGCCTAGACTTCAATGACCTCGTTCTCCATCTTGCCCAAACCTCGATTCATCCTGGATTTGATCAACTTAGATCATATTGAGACTAAAATTTCTTATAGATATATATATATGTAGTGTGCTTGGATTTCAGTATTATTGACAGTCGTGCTTTGAACTTTCAATTTTGATCATCTTTAGAATAGTAACGCTTTATAGTTAATTTCAGCTGTTTTTTTAATCACCAGTTTTCATATAGGATGATAGACTGCCTTACAGCCCGATGATTTATTTATTTTCCTTACCTTTTCTAGAATGGCACCCATGACCAGAGTCTGTCCCCAGTGCACAGCTGCAATTTCGGATGAGACCGAGATTGTACTTCCCCCTTCTATTGCTCAGGAGGTGTTAGTAGCCTCATCGGAGAATTTTCCTCCATCTTCTATTCTTTAGGAGAGGACTGCAGTTCAGTCGGAGACTGAGGGCCTTCCTTTGCCTCCTGGAGTGGTACCCCGTGCCATCCCTGATGGGGCTCATATTTACAGACTCCTTCAGGACGTGCAGGAGGTGCAGAGACTTCAGGCTGAGCTTATGAGAGAGCAGAGTCTCAGTTTTCAACTGTTATGGGATTACATGCATACGAGGGGAGAGCCTAGTCCTAAGAGAGCGAGGAGCAGTTTATACCTAGAGCATCAGGAGTACCCAGGCTTTCAGCCTAGATCAGTCTATCCAGTTCAGATTCCTGTCCAGCAGAGACCAGTTGAGTGGGTGCCTACCTGTGCCTTCTGTAAGAAGCTTGGGCACGTATGGAAGGACTGTAGGAAGAGACTAGGATTGTGCCTATTTTGTGGGTCAGCTGCACACAAGATACGAGACTGTCCTACTACACTTGCCCCTAATCGAGGCCTACCTCCAGGAGAGAGTTCCAGCTACCAGACCTAGTAGAGGTGAGTTCTTGACCCATACCTTATCCTATCTTGATGATTACTGTACCCTACCATAATGTTTGTATGCTTGATACCTTATGACTACTTTTGATCTGGTATGACTTTAGTGGCTAGATGAGACCCCAGACTGATTACCTGCCATAATCATGTATGATATCTTTCCAACTGCATAATTTAGATAAGTTTTCTTAAGACCATGATTGTTGGAGATTTTAACCTAGAAGGGTAGGATCATCTTAATTTCGAGGACGAAATTATTTTAAGGAGGGTAGATTTGTCACACTCACTTTTCAATTTCAAGGGTATTTTAGTAATTGTGATTTATTTGAATTTTTATGATTCTTATTTTTAATTTTATCTATTTATTAATTAGATTGATTGCAGTGTGATTTGATTGATTGTAGACTGGTGACTTGGTAGTTTGACCTTAGCCAACTATGACCTAGAACCTTAATGCTATATCAGAAATTAGATTTATTATCATTAGAATTAATTTAGATTTTATTAGTAAATTTTTAGAGTGATTAATTGATTTTTAACCATTTTGGCCTTTCTGTGATTTTCTGAATATGTTGACTTATGACTGTGTTAGCAATTGGTTTAACCATAGGGGACATGTATAGGGGCCTAACCATGCATTAGAATTTATTATTTTCATTTTTAGAATTTATTTTGTGCATTAGATTATTTTTAAGGCTTTTATTTATTTATTTAGCCTTTTTGCATGTAGGCCTTTGAGCTTTTCGCTTGGGCCCATTTCTACTTAAGAAAGAGTTGGCCCAAGTGAAACCCTAACCCTAGAGAACCCCCCCTTAGCTGCCCAACAGCAGTACCCCCTCCCATTGTTGCATTCATTCGTAGTTTGAAGCCTCCACAAGGAAACCCTAAGAGATCTAACTCTCCAAAACACTTTTTTCCTTCATCCAGAGTCCGTTTCTTCCCAAACGAACTCCGTTGCGCTCGTCGAGGAGAGGAGGATCTGCAGGACCACTTCTGGAGTGGAGACGGAAGGTTTTGCTAGAGGGAAATCGGCCGACACGACAACCGAGGAGCCCCGATCATTGAGTTTTGACACTCAATAGGTAAATCCCTAATCTACCATTGCAAATCTAGATTTTTCTTCATTTTTGCATCCATATAGGTGCCCTAGCCTTGCCCACAAAATTTGGTGGGATTTTGACTCCGTTTGATGGGGGGTATCGAGCCCGTGTCGGTCCCTTACGGCAAGTGTTCGACGAAATGCCGCTTAGGATTGAAAGTTTCTGTTTTTCGATTCTGACTTCATGGATGTTTAGATAATATAATTTCAATAAACTTTCGTGAAGACGGATTGGAAATCGATGACTTTTCAGCGACGTTTCGGACACGGACACGCGTGCACGAGATCCCGTGCACGGTCCCGTGCACGTCCTGCAGTCTGTGCGTCATAAATCGACGTACAGAGCTCCGTCTTGCGTGAAATTTTATGAGCACGTAGGGGCAACCTCTGCCCACATGTCCGTAAAATTTCATGACGTTTCGTCGAGCGAGCGCGAAGAAATCGCGCGTGCACTGGTCAGCCACACTGTGCACTCGGGCTGATTTTTGTCGCTGAAACGGACTTCGTATGCGCTCTCGACGCGACGATGACCCATTCCAGGAGTTGGAACACGTATCCCTATACCTAGACTACCCAGGGACTCGATCCCGAGTCGTGGCGTGGCCCGACGAGCGAGCCGCGAAGACCGAACCGCGTGCACGAGGGCACGTGCCGGCGCGCGCGCGTGCGCAGCAGGCCGCGCGGGTGCGGGGCTGCGTGCGCCGCCTCCGCACGATGTGTCGCCGTGTTCCCGTGTCCTAGACCTACCCCAGGACCCCCCAGCTACGTGCACGAGCGCGTGGCTTTTTGTTGGGTGTGCGGCGATCAAATGAGCGAGAACGCACGCATACGTGCTTATTGTCACGCGGTATCGGGTTTTCCGATACGCATTCTGTGGACACGACACGGACAAGATTTCGAACCCGGGAGTACCCAAGCGTATCACGTAGGTTGAGACCAGCGTGTATGCCGAGTTTCGCGGGTTGATTTGGTGTATTATGCATTTTGAGTCGTTTTGTCAAAATTGGGTTTTTCGGGTTCAAAGTTTTGAATAGAAATATGATTTTTCGATCCTTTGACTTTTAGTCCGTATTTTCTGAATTGTTAGTTCATATATGATAATTAGAACTTGCGGGAAGTGATCCGCGGAATTATTACCTATTTGTTTGCCTTTTTCAAGCATAATCGGGTTTTCATTGAATTGAAAATTTTGAGATTTATATGATATTTTGATTTCTGAGTTTAATGGCGATAATTTCTGATTTTTTGGTCCTTGGACATTGTTTGGGACTTGTGGGAATCGACTCTCGGGGTTGATTCATATTTTCTAGCCATTTTTAGGCAATTATGGTATTTTACCTATTCAATGCATATAAATATGTATGTGTGTGTATATATATTAAATCCTTTAAATGCCTAATTTCGAAAATGTGTATTTGAGAGGGTCAAGACTCTGATTTCAGACCTGCGAATTCACTCCAGGTTCGAGTACGACCTTCATTAGCTTCATATTGGGTATATACCACCTATATAAGGATATATGCCTATATGTATATATATATTACTAAAAAAAAAAAATATATATATATATATATATATATATATATATATATATATATATATATATATATATATTACTATAGATTGTGGAATGTTATATATAGAATACTCTTGTAGGCTCACATTGTTTTGTTCTCAGATTTTAGACCATCTACCAGCAGCCCAACATCATTGTTCACTCACAAACCATGTTTCCTTTTCCAACTTATATATATATATATATATATATATATATATATATATATATATATATATATATATATATATATATATGCCGGGCGCTTGTAGCTCAAGTGGCTAGGCGCACCGGCACTTGGGGCATCGGACGGAGTTCGAGCCCCCACGGGGGCGGCTTGGTGGTTTGCCCACGGCTCCCGGGCCAAGCGGTGGCTGGGTGTCTTTGACACGGCCGCTTGGTTTAAAAATATATATATATATATATATATATATATATATATATATATATATATATATATATATATATATATATATATATATATATATAAATTGTGATGAATGTATAAATATAAGTAATATAATATATTCTTGTGATATGACTATAGGAAGTGTTTGGACAGATTTGGTTTGTCATCTTGAGCCTAGTTTAGTCGAATTGGCCGACAAGTTGACCAAATTGACAAAAGTCAACTTTGGGTCAAACTTGATCCAATTCAACTCAAACGAACTCCAAATGACCTAGAATTTTGTGTATGACCTAGAAATTAGTAGACGGACTAGTTGACCCAGGTTTGACCAGGTTTGACCAGCGTTGACCAGGTTTGACCAGAGTTGACCGAGGGTTGACTTTGACCAAAAGGGACCTAGAAGCATGTAGTCTTGCATTGTAGCTATTTCTTTTGATATTTTAGACTTGGTTGTGACATGTGTATACTTTGAATAGGTTTATATTGTCCCAGTTTAGCTACACTTCATCATCAGCAGTTCAGTTTGCCAGGCGAGTACATTCTCTGATCTTTTCATACTTCTTTGGATATGTTCTCTTGTTATAGACTAGTATACTTGATGCTGACACGATGTTCACACGGATTAGTACTCTCTGGATCTTTCCATGCGATGTTATCCCCTCGGATACATCGAGTATGTCATGTTCATGTACTTTATCATGGTCATCATGTACTCCATGTATTCATATTTATCCATGTGCACTCATATGTTATTCATGTACACTCATGACCATATGAGCTCTATGTATATAGTAGTTGTTATCCATGTGCAATAACATAACATGCATTGATCCTTGTATATTGATTGGGGGCGGGGAGAGTATAGTTGGTTATGTGATCATTATCCCCAGTAGTTGTATCCATGTGCACTCCATAGTTGTATCCATGTGCAACCCAGACCGTTTACATAACCAATTCATGCTCTGATTCACGTAGAAGGTTATATTTCTCTATTATTATATTATATCTCATTTTATACTCTCTCTCTCTCTTGTTGATTTCCTTTACAGCGATTCATGTATAGTTTTCTATAGCTTGTTTTATATGTCCATTCCTGCTATGAACTGTTGTGAGAGATATGTGCTCGTTCCGTCCTAACTGGACATGTTAAAATTTTTACAGGTATTGATGAGGAGTACTGTCCTACTTATTATGGCATTGGCTTAGATGACACTGGCGACGTGGACCCTCAGGAGGATCCAGCAGTCGCTGAGGACTTGCCTATAGTCTAGCTGAGACTTAGTACTTTATTTGTATTTCTGTTTGAGACATTATGAGTTGTACTTGAGTTTTATTCTAGTGGTTTACACTTAGACCTTTATCTGTGACTCTCTTGAGATTCTTTCTTCTATTCCACCTTAGTATTGTGATTGAGTTACTTATTATTCTACTCTCCATTCGGAGTTTATTTTAGACTGTGTTAGATACTGTGACTCAGGACAACGTTCTACCGCCGACACTGCGGCGTAGGCTGGGCGTTCGTCACTTCTCGTGCCCTTGCACTGGGTGCGGGTCGTGACAACAGCCCCTGGTGAACTTAAGCACAAAAGTGTATGGGAAGGGTTCTGCTAGCGATGATACTTCATATGAGGGGAACGGGACGCAAATAGATTGCACATCAGCAGTAGGTAGATCCAGTTCTGACAGTTCCATTTCTGGGACCGTTAGGGTCTTAGATTTCATCCGCTCAGGCCTGACAATGTCTGCAAAGGATGGGTTCGCTGCAGCCGAGGAGTTCTGAAGGGGTGGAGAAAGTAGACCCTGGGTAGCCGCACTCTTGATCGTCTGTGCGGGTAAATTTTGTGGTGGTGTGTCGTTGATATTGTGTTGCACCTCAGCCCGAGTGGCAGCGAAGGAGGTAGATGTTGCTTGCAGCAGGGGGAAAATGGTTATCATCTTGATCCAAAGGGTCGTTTGATGCGCCATGCGCCCTGGATTGTGCCAAAGGGAGCAGCGTAGGTTGCGCCAAACCGTCTTGCGCCAGAGCAGGACCCCCGGTCACCCGGAGAGCGCCAGGTCCAGCGGCCAACTGCTGGGGTGCGCCAACGCCGAGCTACGCACAAGGGGGGTGAGCAGTAGGGCTCCTAAGACCGCAGGTCTCAGGCACCTGGGTTGCGCCCAGTCCAGCGCAAGTTCCGGACAGTTGGGTTGTGCCAGAACCAGGGCCCAAGTGCTGGGTTGCGCCAACATTGGATTGCGCGCGAGGGGGATCACCCACTACTGCGCCGGACCCGGACACCTGGGTTGCGCCAGGGTCAGCGCCCAATTGCTGAAGAGCGGCAACACTGAGTTGCGCGTGAGGGGTAGCACCAAAATGGCTAGGTTGCGCCAGCTCAGTGCGCAAGACCGGAGAATGCAGCACGGGATGCGCAAGGAGTGGGTTTCGCCACCTACCGAAGTTGTAACAGAAGTCGAAAATTGGGGGAGGGGGGAACCAACGGGCGGGAGGGATGAATTCGAATTCGAAACAGCCAAGAGGGGGAATGGGCGGGAAGGAAGAGGTTTAGGTTGGTGGTGGGAGGAGCCGTCGCCGGACCTGAAGTAGCCGGCAGCGTCGGAGAGAAGCATGGCATCGGCCACCTCCCCTAGGGCGACGGGGCCCGACGCACAGTCGGGGAGCAGGCGGGAGCCCCTAAGCACGACCATGGCCAGCTGGTCGAAGGACCAAGCCAAGGCCGGACGGAGGCTTCGATCACCGTCAGGGGGGTTGCCGGAGCCCGGAAGGCCGGCCATGAGCGGTTGTGAGCGCCGTCCAAGGGGAGGCGCCACCACGAGGAGAGAAGGAGGAGAGGGCGAAGAGGAGGAGCTGGCACGCCGGAGAGCTCGCCGGGAAAAGGAAGAGAGGTCACCACCACCCCGGTGCTACAGACTTAGCTTTATCACACTTGTTTTGTTGACTATATTGTATGTAAATTTCATTAATCTTGCAGCAAAAACATCCTTAGGCAACAGGATGGCACCTTAGGTAAAGAAGAAGGGAACATCAAGAGCATGAATAATTTTTGCAGGAACTCTAGAAGCAATTAATAAAGCAAAAAAGTACATGATGCAACATCACAAGCACAAAATGTAAATTAGATTGACAGGAATTTAAAGCCTAAATGCAGGAACAACCCACGTATACTCAAATCAGGAAGATAAAAGTTACAAGAAATAAATTTCTTTTGTTAGTCCGTCAACCAGTTACATAATTGATAGCAAAAGTTTGCTTTAGTATGCATGCAAACCAGGCATTACATTCGAAAGGAACAAACTCCTAAAGAAGACAGTTCTTGATTAACATTCAGGACCATAAAACAAGTGCAACTGCTACTATCAAGCTATGTGCTCAGCCAAAGTCAAAATCTTGACATGCTTTTTCTTTCGAAGTTCATGGGGAACTGGCCCAAAAACTCTAGTACCAATTGGCTCCCCCTGCTTGTTGACAAGGACGACTGCATTATCGTCAAACTTGATCTCACTACCATCACAACGACATCGCTGCATAGCTGCACGAACCACCACACCATACACCACCTCTCCTTTCTTCACTTTACCACGAGGTTGAGCTTCCTTGACAGATGCGATTATGGTGTCACCTAATCTTGCTCCTTTCTTTCCCTTCAGAGCTTGTATGCACATGACCCGCTTAGCTCCCGAGTTATCAACCACTTTAAGATTGGTTCTCATTTGAATGAAGGTTCTTTGCTGCTGCAGCTGCAATGACACAAATAAGTTTTTAGGTATTTTTATCCAAACGTCAATCACTATTAGTTTCCTTGTCATGTTGCCTATCATGTCTTGAGGACCAAATAAAACTGCATCTCCAGAAACCAAAACCTTTCTCATCTATGTTTTGGGTCCGACCATCATTCTGATATCTTGAAACCTCCCAATTTTAGGAACCACAGCTATGTGGTAAATTAAGAAGAATATCTATCTATCCACCAGCTAGTCTCCCAAGCTTTTAATTGAAAGATATTCAATACCTTGATAAATGATACATGGTCCACTAAGCCAACTCACTAGATGCTATATGGATTAACTTTTGATTTCCTCTTTATCTAGCCAGGAAGTGCCTTTTTTTACAAAGATGCCAATATCATCAAAAACTTGCCAGATTGGTTCAGCCCTCGGTGATGATGTTACAAAAGGGCTGATACAGCTGACAAGTGCTGCAACATCCAAGGATAAATTACTAATTAATATTGTTGATGTCCATACTGCTGCAGCAAAACTCTTGATTTTTAATGAAGGTTGAGGGTTAAATATTAATATTCTAACACGCCATTGTGGATCAAAGGTCCACTTTTGGCTGAGAGTTGGATCCAAACAGCAGTATTTTTTTAAAATATAAAATCCGCTTAAAATGTGCATCAGAGGAGATTCGAACATAGGTTGCTCTTATGCCATACTAAAGGCCCTTATGCTGCACCAAAACTCTAGAGTTTTGATGAGGGTTATATTGTAATAGACGTATTGCATAGACACGAGTACGGAAAAACTACAGACATGGTGACACAGATATGGCACCATATTTGAAGTGTCAGTGTATTTTAGAGTTTCCATGTCGTGTCCAATACGCATCCTACACAACCGGCACTGATTTTTGAAGTGTCCACAATTCCTGGCTAATGATACAGCATGCAAGCAAGGATAAGGTCAAAGACTTTCTTAAAAATAGTTTGATTAGAAGAAAAGTACAGATCAAAGTCATAAACTAGCCTGAGCTAGTTTTATATCAGTCAGGGAGGGTTTTATGGCCGAAAGCTGGATTCCTAGCCTAGGTAGTTAATAGCAGATCTAAGTCATTTTACACAAATATAAAAATGTTATCGAATTATCTAAATATAACTTGGAAACCCCTTAGAACTTGGAATCAAATTTCATATCGGTCGGGAGTGTTTGGCTGCAGATGTAAGTGGAAACAATTTGTTGATGGTTTATGATTTTGAAGAAGAAATTCCAATCGGCCACCTAGGTTTCATGGCATGACCTTCTCATGCTCATTACTACCTCGGCTAGGAATCTAGGACCAAAATAGAGGGTTAACGTCAGGTAGACAACAAGTCATAAAAACTTTGTCAAATCCTTTATGAATCTTTCTTATGCTCCATAGCCTACCCATTCTGATGGGAGAAGGCTTGGATGATGAGATGAAGAAATTTCAATATTCTAAGTTGACAGGTTCAAAGGGATATATTCTTAATCTAAGATCATGGTTTAAAAAGATTCTAGTCTTACTAAAAGTTTTCATATTTCATCAATATGTTCCCATATTTAAATATTTTCCTTTTTCAACTCAACAGATTCTACAAGCGGATAATAATACAATCTTAATATTGATTCACGAGATACTTTAAAATGGAAAGATAAAATTGAGTTACAGAAAACACCCAAAAGAACCCATTATCATGTACCCGGCGTCGATTTATGCACTTAACTTTTCAATAATCAATTTTCTAATCCCTTCCTCCTCCTTTTCCAAGTCCATTGATACTCTAATTCCTTGAACAAATTAAACATATACGAAAAGGAAGAAATCGCAGAAGCCAAATCACATGGCATAACCACAGAACAAGACCAGGTTGCGGTACTAGAATTAATCTCAAGCAGACATCGGTCCGTAACAAGATGTAGATATATACTGCAAGTTGGAGAACTAGAGCAAACCTGTGGGAAAAGGTGATTGTAACTCATCCTTGTCCCTACATCATGAGGAGCTTTCATTACTCCAAACAAGTTGTTGCCAAGAGTTCCCATCAATGAACGACCCACTACCATAAGTAACAAAACACTTTCGTGAGATCATTATCAAAAACATAAAAATACTAGACACCAGATTTTGTTTCATGTCAGATGTTCCACACACAAAAACTACACTATAGCCAGTAATGTGCCATGATCAGTTGTGTAGCAGAACCAGAAAGACACTGGGCACAATGCACTAATCTTGTCATAGATTATCCAAGGATAGTACAATTGCCGGCCATACAAATACTTGAATGACAAAGTAGACACCAAAACAGTGCACTCAACCAATTAATGATCAGTAGAATCCACATGACATGTTCAGAATACAGTATCAGACTATCAGCGCATAGGTAAGTAAGATCCTATTAAAATAAATAAGCTTTAACCACAATTGCCGTTTTCAAGTTTTGTAGCTTAATAGAAGTTAATGTTAATACAGTATTAGTGAATAGGCAAGAGGGTTTTAAAACAAATGAACTTTTACCAGAATTACTATTTTAGGCTTTTTTACTTGAAGGAATTAGTAGCTCAGTAGAAGTTACTGTCAATACGGTATTCGCGCATAGATAAAATGATTTTCTACAACAATTGTCATTCATACATGAAGAAATCCTTTATTTAAGAAATCTTGTATCTTATAAAAGTTAATGTTAATATAAAAAGTTAATAGTCTATACGGAATAATGGCACTTCTGAAACAAAATAATTATCGTATCTTACCTTGGTCCATAAATAGCAAGATATACTTCTGTAGCATGTAGTCTATTATTATTTGAATATTTGATATTACAGCATAACCCTAAATTAAGTTATCATCCTTAAAACTTTACATAGCTTGCTGCTCAAATAGCCAGGAAGTACTTCTCAATAGGGGTGAGCAATATACGGTTGAAAAACCGTAAACCGGGCCGAACCGGCCATTCGGTTCGGTTTGAGAAATAACGGGTCGGATATCGGGTCTGCAGTTTTGAAATTTCGGGTTTCGGGTCGGCTATCGGTTATTGGGTTCGGTTACCCAGCCGACCCGAAAACCGATTAGGTATATTTTTTTATTTATGAAATTACTAAAATACCCCTCGGGTATATAAAAATCCTAACGCTCAGAACTCAGATCAGAGCAGCCCTAAAATTTCTCTCTCTCACTCTCTCTCGTCTCTCCGTCTCTCGCCGCCGGCTGTTGCTCCCTTCTCTTCGAAAACCCTAACTCTCTAGAGAACCCTAACCCTAACTCTAAGAGACAAATCTCTCCCTCTCGTGCTATCTCTCTCTCTCTCTCGTGTTAACCCTAGATCTGGGCCGTCTGGATGTGGCTATCGAGAAACCCTAGATCTCTCTGGAGAACCCTAACTCTCGAGCTAAGCTAGATCTATCGAGATCTAGCCTTAATCTGGTAAGAAATCTAATTTCGATTTTATTTCGATTTTTGTCTATTTTATTTCGATTTTTCTAATTATTTGGTTACTTTTGTGCATGTGCTAGAAATCTAACCTAGATCTAGAGGAGTTAAATTTTCTGATAGTGTTTACTTTGCAGTGCATTATGTAGGCTTTGTTTAATATGTAGATTGGCATGTTAAATTTTCTGATAGTCTTTACTTTGCAGTGCACTTTGCAGTGCATTATGTAGGCTTTGTTTAATATGTTAATATGTAGATTGGCTCTGCTGTGCTCTGCAGTGCACTTTGTTTAATATGTTAATATGTAGATTGGCATGTTTAATATGTTAATATGTAGATTGGGAATAATAGAACTGATACTACACATGGCATCAATATATTGCATAGATGAGCCATATCTGAGTCACAATATAGGTTTTTTTTTCCTTGTTTTTATTTTGTTCTCCAGGAAAAGCTAGGGTTTGATGATGATGGCAAGATAACGGCTTGCTGGAAGCTTGGAAATGTTGTTCAATTGCTGTATGCTGAGAAGATACAATAAGGTTTCATAGCTGCAGTTCTTGAATTATATGTTGGTGCTGCTCTAATCTTTTATATCTGATGATCTGCTCAAATTTGCTTGTCCAGGAAATAAGTTTATGCAGTTTCATAGCTGCAGTTCTTGGATTATGACTTATGAAGTTATGAGGTTTAATGCAGCCAATGGCGAGGCATAAAGTGCAGCCATTGGCGAGGCATTCGTACTTTGGTATATCTATGATGCTAATTTATTTCACGTCTTTTTCTTGAAAGTTTTAGTAACATATTAGATGAAAAAAAGGCAATGATGATGAGGGCTTGGGAATAATAGAACTGATACTACATGGCATCAATATATGATGCATAAATGAGCCATATCTGAGCCACAATTTAGGTTTTTTTTTATTTCTCGTCTTTATTTTGTTTTCCAGGAAAAGCTAGGGTTTGATGATGATGGCAAGATAACTATCTGGAAGCCTGGAAATGTTGTTCAATTGCTGAATCCTGACTCCTGGAAATGTTGCTGAATCCTGGAAATGTTGTTTCAAAAAATTGTTGTTCAATTTATTATATTTGATTGGTTTCCTGGAAATTGGAATTCTGAGAAGATACACTGTGCATTTGTTGTTTCCAAAAATTGGAATTCTTGTTCAAAACTATGACAAAAACTGGAAATGTTCAATTTATTATATTGCATTGCTGAATCCTGGAAATTTTGCTGAATCCTGGTTGCTGAATCCTGGAAATGTTGTTCAATTTATTATATTGCATTGCTTTCCTGCATTTGCTGGCTTTAATATATTAAACTGCATTTGCTGGAAATGTTGCTGAATCCTGGAATTTACCCTTTAAGTGGGCCGGCCCATTTGGGCCCATACAACCGACCCGAACCAAAAACCGAAAAAAAAAAATTCGGTTCGGCTTCGATCGGTTTGTCAACATTCGGTTCGGTTCTCGGTTACAGGAATAAGGTTATCGGTTTTGTCGGTTTTACGATTTTCGGTTCGGTTTGAACCGAACCGAACCGTTGCTCAGCCCTACTTCTCAAGCAACGTCTCTTTGCGAGCCCAGGTAGCTTCCCCCTTTAAAATTGATTCTCCCATTGCACTCACACAATAGATTGAGTTGCGCTCATATTTTGGTCTTTACTATCTACGATGTGTTACATTTTCTGTTCATACACCAAATTCCCATGTAGTTTTAAGAGTGTCACTTGATCTAAGCCACTAATACGTGGAGATTTTATGAAAATCATCTTATGGATTGTACGAAAACAACTTTCTAGGCCACTTAGGAAACTCCAAGATCGCAAAAGGTATAATAAATCTAAGGCTCAACTTACACTGGAATTCAAACCTCTACACACTTTATAAAGGGGTGACTTTCAAGAACACTTGATTTCCCACATGGAAGTCCAGATTATGTTTTCTACTTTTTGGTATAACTCTTGTCTGCCTTGTGATGGACAAAGACGTTCCCTAATCATTCCAATTTGTCAAGTGCTTGTTGCATTAGTTTCGGTACAAGAAACTTCTTTTCACCAACATAGTCCTAACGAATAGGAGATCAAAACTTCAAGGTTGTAAAGGTCACTACGCGGTAGTCGGGCAGGCACTGGATGCCTAGGCGTCAACTAGCGCCGACTAATTCCGCCTAGGCACCAGTCGGCGTCTAGGCGCCCCATAACTGCCTACAATCTAGGCGCCACCTAGGCCCCGATTTTTTCGGATTTTTAGAACCAGTGAAACTTCCTTTCAATAAGTGTCTCATAAGGACGTAAGAATCTGCCTATAGAACAGGGAATTTAGAACCAGGAATTTAGTTGTTGCTGTAAGCAAATTCATCCGAAGATGGATGCTTCTCTTCTCTCATGATCATTAAAATCAAGCACAGGACCTCTCAAAATATGTCCTCTCACTATCTTATCTGTCTGAGGTAATATGTTATATTTGAAATTAAGTTTGTCCTGAAAAGCCTCATGTAAACTTCCGGTATACTGCTAGACAAGCCTTCAATCTTTGTTAGAGTCAAAACTTGAGTGTCATACGACCTAACAATTTTCCCCATTTACACCCACCATCTCCAATAAGAACTGCATAATGATAAGATAATGCGCCAACTTAGCTAGGCAATCCACTATGAGCATATGTTCAAATATATAAATCACATATTCAAATTTATAAGTTCCAACGAGAACTAGAAGTTGATGTACCAGTGTTGTTGTTTGACACGGCAAGTCACTAGGAGTGCATATAGACACTAACTTCTAACCTTCGCATGCAGCTGATCATGGTTATCTGACTTACCATTTAGGTAGCATTTCATGATCTAGGAATGACGATACGGGAACACATGTACTGAAAGGTGAACGCTGTCCAATTGGAACGTGGAAATCTACATTCAGATAAGTAAATATATCATGTACTTGAGCTTCCAACCAACTTTTTAGCACGGAAGATGTAGTTTTTTTGTAATTATTTTTGTTTTGATGTTTAGAGCCTAAAACTTGGTAGTTCTATTTGTAAAAGACATTATTCCTAGAATTGTTTGGAAGTTATGAATTCTTTGGAAGTTAAGATTTCTTTTTTTTGAATTTATGAAGACGCCATATTATTGTACTTGATTAACTTTGAATCCTAAATATACATCATAAATTTTGTTACATATTTGTTCCTTAAAAATGTTCGGGAAGCATGTTCGAGATAAACGTATTGTGTCCTGAACAAGCCTGCCCCCAACATACCATAAATTGGGACCCCGTGCACCACCGTGTTCCCTCTTGCATTACACGTTCTGAATCTTTCCACGTTCCAGGTGACCAAGTAGCTAAGCTTGGATTTTGTGAGATCTCTCCTTTTTCTTTTTGCGAGTATCTCTACTTCTATTTTGGGACCTTCCCTTATAGGAATTTTTGTATTTGCTTTGTTACTTTACTATCATGATCTTAATGGAAGTGGTGGTTGTTACTGCATTAGTTAAAAATTTGTGGGTTACTTATTTGAATCATTTCTTCCATTCATTTTATTTTTTTCTTCCATTCAACTATACTAAGGTCCATGTTGGTTGTAAAATAGGAAAAAAATCCTTCGTTATCGTCTTTGTTATTGACTCCATCCAATTTCGTTTAAGCCTACTGCCAGTTCCAAGACTCATTTGACTAATATCTTATCGCTCCTAACCAGTGCGTCTATTGGTCTACATTGTACATATCCAAACCACATGAGACAATTTTCCATAGATTATTCTCAACTGGTGCAACCTCCAAGTTTCCACGAATATGCTTGTTTCTATCCTATCTTTCAATGTATTGTTCACCCATGTTGTCAAAATCATGTGATCTGGATTTTTTTTTTTTTTTTAGGTGTCCTTTTCTCCGGACCAGCAAGCAACGCCTTGGGGGGATTCGAACCATGTCTATCCCCGCGGAACCCCCCAGTGTACCCAATGGGCTACACCCCCACGGACGTGATCTGGATTGTCGATCGCATGATTTGGACAAGATTGGACCTAATCTCATCCGAGTCACACAAAAGAATCGAATCAATCAAGGATCGATCAAATCAAGTCTAGATCATAGGAATTGGACCATGGATCACACGATCCGACCCGAATTTTAGAATTTGAAGCGAGCACTTTTTTGTTTCCAAGAAACCCTTATACAAGTTAGGGAAGGCATCCATAACATATCAAACCTAATAATTTTCCGACTTTACAAGACCTAAATTTCTCCTCTCCTAGAAACCTACAAGTAGAAAATTATAGATCTCTTCATCGTCTGAATTCATTTTCAATTGGAGAAATTGAGTATATTTTTTATATTGTGTACTAACCTATGTCGTTAAAGCGGGGACTAGTCAGCAAGCGCTATAGTATCACTTGATTTTTCATGAAAATCGGGTAAGAAAATTGGCCCTTACAAAGCGATGAGTAGTCATTGATTTTTTCTTTTTTAAACGCTTGTTACCGTTTTTGGATATTATTATGTAGAATTAATACAAGTTTTTACGTATAATTGAAAATTGTTAAAACAATACCAATGGAAATACTTTCAAATCAATGTCCTGGATTAGGGACTCCAGAACCTTGTAATATATGTGGTATTGATAAAATAATATTAAATTAAGTACATCCATCTCATACTTTAAAATAGGGAAGTACCCATTGACAACTGAGAATTCATTTCAAAAGTAATTTTTGTTTTAAAAGGTGTTGTACTTTTTCAATAAAAATTTAATGAAGCAATGTGCATAGTATTTCACTACTTTAAAAATTTAATCCAAATCCTACTTAATTTATGAATAGAGTTGAGATTTATTAAGAGTTATATTTGGTAGGTCATAGTCTTTGTAAACCAGGAGTCGTATGTGAATCCATATAGCTAGGTTTTTCATATATGGATGGATCTTAGTCGGCTTTTAGTAAAACATAGAAAGTGATACTACATACTTGGATAAGGTCGATTGTGCTCCTTAAAAAGAAATTGTTGGGATGTACACATATGAGCATGAAAAGAATAAATTATAGACGAAGTAAAATTGTAGAGGGAGAGAACAAATTATAGAGGAAGAAAAAGAGAGGTAATTACATATCATTATGTAGAATTAGTACTAATATTAAAAATATGATCCGCTTTATACTATTTTTTGACGACTATTACCAACTAGTCAAAAAACGGTATCGGTCATTTTGCTACCGCTTTAACCGCCTACTTGATTCGATTTTTTTTGTCTCAAATATGCATGATAGCATAAATACGACAAAATGTTATATGAACTTTTTTTTTACTTTTTTTGAGGTTTTAATATTGGATACTACGATCCATGATCGGGTCCCGATCCAAACTGAACCCTTTTACAATTCTACGATAAGTGGCGGAACCAACCATCTAATATTGGAGGGGGGTGAAATATAATCATAATCATAAACATAATCAAGCACAAAACATTATAGAGCAAAATTGAAATATCTAGAGTATTCCTATTAAAAAAAAGTGAGACAATGCTCTTATCTTGGTCAATGAGCCGCTTAGATATTCAAATGAAATTATAAACAAATTGAATCAGATCAAATATCAATTTAATTCAAAAAAAAATCTAGAGAGGTAGGGGGACAGGGCCAATATGGTTCTGCCACAGTCTACGATCTGATCTTGACAATGTTGATTGTCACTCATCCATTTTAGCAACGTTGATTGTCACTCATCCATCTTCATATCAGCTATACTCATTTTTTTGGACATGTTTTTTAATTGCCCAACATCCGATCCATAAAGCATGGCTCCTATAGAACTTTCCTTTTAACTTCACTGAATCCTTACTGCCAATCAACTATATTCTCTAATAATGCGTTCCATGAACATTTAAAGAAGTTGAGAACACTTGAACAATATCACTTCAGCAATCAACATATAACATGGAAGATGTGAATATAAGTTCTAGAAACTTGAAGTATAACTTGGGAACAAAAATCATATTTGGTAAATACCTGATGAGCATTTTGAAACAATATGTGAGCTCATTTCAGCTAATAGTCTTTGGCTCTTCCCTGTAAATAAAAAAGCATGAAGGGCATTATGTGAACGATGCCTAATTCGCCGCCACCCTCTACGTCCCACGAACTGGGACGAACGACCCGGAACGGGGTGCGTTCGCGACCCAGTTCGTCCAATTTAGCGATCCCAAAAAAAAAAAAAAAATAGAAAAAATAATTGAAATTTGCAGCAGTAAAAATTTCTCATAATGGATATTAAAAAGCCTATAAATAAGATCAAGAGTTATGTAGAAAACTAGAAATTACCTGTTAAATTTCCACCAAAATTCTCCAAATCAGAGGCACCGCCGCTGTGGCCCCTTCTCCCGCCGTGGCCCCTTCTCTTCCGCCTGCTCCGCTCCGATTTTTTATTTTTATTTTTGGGTTCTCAAAAGAGAAACGAGAATCGACGAGAGGAGAGAAGAAGAACCGGTGGCGGCTGCCTTTCTCTTTCCTCCCGTATATAATAGGAGTTAGGGTTACCTATTGGGCCGGGTCTGAAAACAAATTTGAAACCCGCAAAAAAAAAAAGGTGCGGCTATCCGCACCCCATGGATTACTAAGGACACCCAACAAAAAAAAAAAAAAAATGGAATTCCTATTATACCCCCTCTCCCCCATTCTCCCCATGCTGCTGCCCCCACCACCACCACCACCACCACCCGACGCCGACCGACCTCCGTCCCCCTCCCCCTCCTCCTCCCTCCTCCCCCGACCCCCTCCCTCTCCTCCCGTGCTCCCCCGACCCCCCTCCCCTCCTCCTCCGACCCCCCTCCCCTGCTCCCCCGACCCCCTCTCCTCCTCCTCCGACCCCCCTCCCCGCCTCCTCCTCCCTCCTCCTCCTCCGAACACCGCCCCCCCCCCCCCCGCCCCGCCCCGCTCAACCCGAGGGGGATCGAAGGAGCGAGGGGGAGGGGAGGGGAGGGGGTTCGTTGGAGGAGGAGGGAGGAGGAGGGGAGGGGGTCGGAGGAGGAGGCGGGGAGGGGGGTCGGAGGAGGAGGAGAGGGGGTCGGGGGAGCAGGGGAGGAGGAGGGGAGGGGGTCGGGGGAGCAGGGGAGGGGGGCGGAGGTCGGACCGTCGGGGTCGCCTGTCGGGGTCGCCCGCGGGGGTGGGCGGGGGTGGAAGACAGAGCATGGGAGGGGGGTAGAATAGGAAAAAAAAAATTTAGGTGTCCTTAGTAATCCATGGGGTGCGGATGGCCGCACCAAAAAAAAAATTGTAGTCTGTTGGTGGAACACGTGATTCGAACCAGAGACTCAAAAACAATAAATTATCCATCACTGTTGTAACCAAATGGTAAAGTGGTTTTTGTGTTCATATGTACCATACATACATAATATATATTGAAGTAAGACATTATATAACCATATTACTTCTAGCCTGTTTATTTGTTATATATATACACTTCTAGCCATATTTATTTGTTACGTATGTATCTTTCTACTATCTTTTATAACATATTTTTATATGTATCTTTTTGATATGATAATTACATGTATAGGATTAATTACATTAATTATCTTTATGTTTTACACTTATTATACGGATCACTAGGGCTGCAAATGAGCCAAGACGTTCCCGAGCTGCTCGAAGCTCGACTCGATAAAAGCTCGTTTGAGCTCGGTTCGTTTAGTACAAGCTGAGCTCAAACTTATTCGAGCTCGTTTAATAAACAAGCCAAGCTCAAACTTAGAAGTACTAGCCTCGTTTGAGCTTGCAAGCCGACTCGTTTATGAGCTTGTGAGCTGGCTTGTTTAGAAGCTCGTTTAGGAGCTCGTTCGTTTGTTGAATTTTAATCTTATGTATGTTTGTATAGTATATGGTTGTGTGCGTTATATATTTATATGTCCTTAATAATTGATATTAAGGAACTTTTTTAATTAATTTTTTTATAAATAAATTGTTAATATTACAGGTATTTGAATTCAAGTCTAACTACCTTGAAATCGAGCTCAATAAGCTTGAAATAAAGTTTAACAAGCTTGAAATCAAGATTAACGAGCTTGATTTTGAGCTTATCAAGTTTGTTTATCAAGCTTGAATCAAGCTTGTTTATCAAGCTTGAATCAAGCTTGCTTATGAAGCCAAGCTCAAGCTCAAACCAAGCCAAACTCAAGCTTAATATAAACAAGCTCGAGCCAAGCTCAAGCTCTAAAATAATTTTTTTATCAAGCTTGAGCTCGAGCTCGAGCTCGATTAATTCTAGTCAAGCCAAGCTCAAGCTTACAAAAGCTTGGCTCGGCTTGGCTCGTTTGCAGCCTATGGACCGCCCTGCTTTAAAACTAATTACACGGACACTCCCTATAGTTTGTACTTTCTATAGATATTAATAACACTGACCACCCCTATGGTTAATAAATTAATTTTATAATAATTTATTAACCACCCCTATGGTTAATAAATTAATTTTATAAAGGAGGGGTGGTTAGTGGAATTATTTTCGGAATATGAGTAGTACCCATAATAGTCATGAATCATATGGGAGATGAGTGTAATTAACCCTTTTATATAACTATGTTAGAGTAATTTTAAAATGTTTAACTGTATCAATTATTTTTTACTACTATATTTGCAGGATCACGCCAAAACGTTGTACGCTGGAGGAAATGAACATTGGTTGGAGGCATGCAAATGTATTCATAAAGAATTGTTTAATGTAAAAAAAGATATATATATATATATATATATATATATATATATATATATATATATATATATAGTTGTTGAGGACAAGATTTACATTGGGACGATAATATTATACTTATAAAAAATGTTACATACAATAATAAAAAATGTTATATACAAGATTTACTTTGGGACAATAATAAAAATGATAAAACTCCTACAAAAGCCACTTGGCGAGACAAATTAATTGGAATAAGATTAATATGTTTGAATTCAATTATTAATGCCTCTTTTTGCATAACCCGACGACTGAATTTATGTGATTCTTCGTGTCATTTGCTTTATTAGAACTCGTAAGAATTCTTTATTTTTTGAAACGGAATCTTACGAGTTCTACTAGAGCAAAAGACATGATTAATCATATAAATTCAGTCATCGAATTATGCAAAAAGGGCATGAATAATCGAATATAAACATATAAATCTTGTCCCAATAAAATTGTCAGACCAAGTGAATTTATGTAGCGAGTTTTAACGGGTTTTTTTATTATTGTCTCAATGTAAATATTGTATATATTATTTTTTTATTTAGTGTAACATTTTTTAGTATCATATAACATTTTTTATAAATGCAATATTCTTGTATGTAATATTATTTTATTATTGTATGTAGCATTTTTTTTACAAGTGTAATATTAGTGTAAGCAAAGTTTTTATAAGTGTAATATCATTATATATACTACTTTTTTATTATTGCATGTAATATTTTTTTATAACATTTGTAGGATAAAATAATGTCGCCAAAAAAGTCGTACGCTTGCGGAAATGGATGATGATTATTAATGAAACTAAATTTCATTAAATCTTTATTTATTTTACAAAAGTATAAAAAAAATACAGACAAATATAATTATGGATTTTTTTTTTGAGGAAATAATTATGGGTATTGTGATTCTTGTCTCATTGCGTCATTTGCATTGCTTCTAATCTCTTGAGCGTTACGTGTATCTTGTGCATCTCTCGCATCTTAATTCGTTAAAATTAAAACCATACATAGAACAGTGTAAGATTTAATTAGAAAAAAATATAATGAGATAGTAAAAATATAATGGTTTAATGCTAACATATTTTATCAACAAACTCTATTCAGTGTAACAAATATATATATATATATATATATATATATATATATATATATATATATATATATATGTTGGTGCTTTCTTTACATGGAGAGAGCTAGCTCTCAACATGCCTTGTAAAAATTTAGTCCCACATCGGAAATGCACCATGAGTTATCTCAACATATATACTTGGGTGTGTTGTTGAGAGATGCACATGGGGTGGTGACCCTAAGGAGGGAACCATGTGGGTGATTTTACTAGGAGGTAAGAATAAGTCTCCAAGGATTAAGCATTAATGCTTTTGTCATTCTCTTGGATTAATTCCATTTGGAGCTAAGCCCCAAAGGGGCTTAGCGACTCAGACTCGGACTCGAGCTCATGGGCTCATGAGACGTAATGTGGCATTTTGTTGGCGTACTTAGCACGTCAGCAGTCATGCGGTCTTTATGCGGCTCATATGCGGCCATGCGGTCTTATGCAGCATGCGGCTCATATGCGACCTCATGCGGCCATGCGGCTCATGCGGCCATACGGCTCATGCGGCACATGCGGTCCATGCAGTTCATGCGGCACATGCGGCTCATGCGGTCCATACAGCACATGCGGTCCATGCGGTTCATACGGCACATGCGGCTCATGCGGTCCATGCGGTCCATATGGCTCATGCTGCTCATACGGCACATGCGGTCCATGCGGCTCATGCGGCTCATACGGCTCATGTGGTCCATGCGGCCCATGCGGCCATGAGGCTCATGCGGCCAGGCTGCTGCTGCTGCCGCATGGAGGGTTCTGCTTACTGTGCAGACTTCAAGTCAGTTATGGAAAGACTGATTCAATGCGATTAATTTAGATCCTATCTTTGTGGGATTTGAATTAATTTTGTTGCTATCTTTGTGGGATTTGAATTAATCTCGTTGCTATCTTTTTGGGATTTGATTCAATCTTTCCATAACTGAAGAGGCAGCTAGGGTTTCCACCCTCTCTCTATATATACTCTCTTCTGGCCTCCATTGTGGGTATTACAAAAAATATAAGTCAGAAAAGGAGAAAGAGAGAGAGAGCTGCTGCCTCCATTGCAAGTCCATCCGAGGAGTCAGAACAGAGGTGACTTCGAGCATTCCACAAGTTCTTCAAACTTACTGGTTCCTGGAAGCAGATCGTGTGGGGCGAATCTTGCTTTGAGCAACGGTGTTTTGACATCCCAGCAATTTTCTCCTTCTCATCTTTCTCTAGATTATTGTAACTCGTTCTGTCTCAATTGCAACATGTTTGCAAGGAAGAACGAGAAATCTTCTCTTCTCTATTTCCCTCCTCCATATTGTAATCGGATTATTTGGTTTTTGTATCATTGTAGATCTCTGTTGTATCTGTTTTACCATCTTTGATCAAGCCCCGGGACTAACAATCTCAAAGCAAGATCCGTGTAGATGGAAAATATTAATGCTTCACTCCTCCAATCGGACTTCTGCAAGTTGGAAAAGTTCGATGGAGAGCACTATCAAGTCTGGAAGAGAAAGGTTTACCTAACTCTTCAACTAAAAGACGTTGATCATGTTCTGTTGGAGGAAGAACCCTCTGTTCCAGACACTGGATCTATTGCCGCAATCAACGCGACTACCAAACTCCAGGCCAAGTGGAGAAGGGAAAATAGCATCTGCAGGCTTCTCATCCTGAATGCTATGGAGGATTTCCTGGCAGAATCCTACTCGAAGAAGGAACTTGCCAGAGACATATGGGAGTCTGTGGAAAATTTGTATGAAGAAGACAGGAACAGGAGCAAGATATTTGTGGTTGAAAAATATCACAAATTGCTCTTTGAGGATGAGAAGTCCATGTTGCCACAGGTTAAGAAATTTCTGAAGCTGCGTCAGAAACTGGAAGACGAAGAGATGCCCCTTTCCGACAAGTTTGTCGTTGGAGGGATCGTCTCAAAACTTCCTGCTGGATGGAGTACCTTCTATGCAAGGATGCTCAGAAAGAAGCTAGACATTAGCTTGGGAGATCTACTTCAAGAGATCCATGTTGAGGACGAGATGCGTTCCCAACAGAAGGTGGACACTCTGTCCAAACAGTTGGCTAAAGCCAATCTTGTGCAGACGAGAATTCCCAAGGGGAAGCAGGCGGCTTCTCATCCCAAGAAGAAGGACTTCACTAATCTAATAGTGAAGGGTCCTTCTTTCAAGCAACAGAAGACTAAGTCCCACGTGACTTGTTACAATTATGGCAAGAAAGGCCACTACAAGAGTGAATGCAGATCTAAGCCTAAACAATCAGAGAAAGGTGAGCCTAATAAGGTTTCATTGGTTTCTAACATTGTTGCTATGATCGGACAGGTCACAACTGTGGGGGTTGACTCTGACTGGTAGATAGACACTGGTGCGACTTGGTACGACTTGCCATGTCTGTTTCGGCAAGGAATGGTTCGTCACATACCAGTCGATATTTGAGAAGGTTGTCATGGCAAACCAGGCCCAAGCTGAAGTTCTAGGGATCAGGACCGTGGAACTGAAATTCACTTCTGGGAACACTCTGACGCTTCAAGGTATGAAGCATGTTCCGGCGATTGCCAAGAACCTGATCTCTGGGAGCCTGCTCTGCAACGCAGGCTTGAGGATGGACATCAATGCTGGTCAGATGGTGATGTCCAAGAAATGAACATACTTCGGAAAGGCTTATCAAATCGAAGGAATGTTTAAAATTCAGCTTGTCAACCAGTTTGATGACATTAATGCAGTTGTATTTTCTGATTATTCTCTTGAGTTGTGGCATAATAGACTAGGACATGTTCATTGTAAAAGAATTAACAAAATGTCTAGTCTAGGACTTATCTCCAAATGTGGGGGTAAAGTGGAGAAGTGTGAAGTGTGTGCTCAGACGAAGATCACAAGAAAACCCTTTCATCGGGTCAATCGAAGCACAGATCTTCTGGAGTTGGTGCACTCCGATATCTGTGACTTCAAACATTTCTCCACGAAGGCCGGGATGAAGTATTTCATAACCTTGATCGACGACTTCTCAAAATACGCATTCGTCTACTTGCTCAAGTCTAAAGACGAAGTCTTCGAGAAGTTCAGAGAGTTTAGGGCCGAAGCTGAACGGCAGACTGGACAACAACTCAAGAGGTTAAGAAGTGATCGAGGTGGGGAGTACAGATCTCATGAATTCGCATTGTTCTGTAAAGAACATGGAATCATATGCGAGACTACTGCTCCATATTCTCCTCAATCCAACGAAGTAGCGGAGAGGAAGAACAGAACGTTGACAGAAATGATGAACTCAATGCTGCTAACCGCGGGTCTTCCAAAATGCTACTGGAAAGAAGCTGCATTGAAGGCCACTTTTATTCTAAATAGAGTGCCATATGCAACTTCGGACGTAACTCCTCATGAACTCTGGTTCAAAGTCAGACCAAACTTGAATGTCATTCGAGTGCGGGGTGTCTGGCGTATGTGAAGCTCCCAGATCTGAAGATTCAGAAGCTAGGGACAAGGACTACGAAGGCGATCTTCTTAGGATATGTCGAGAAGAGTGATGCTCGGAGATTTCTTGATATTGAGTCAAATCATATCATCGAATCTCGCGATGCTGAATACTTTGAAGACAAGTTTGCAAAAGACAAAAACATTGTTCTTTCGGACATTCCGAAAAATGATGTAGGTGTAAATGGGACTGAAATCTCATATGAGCCAGTAGTCCAAGAAGAATCTGTTGTTGATGAAATAACTCTTGTACCAGAACTCGCAGAGCCGTCAGCCAAGCGAGCGAGGAGACCGAAAGACTTCGGAGATGACTTTGTCACCTATCATGTGGAAGCAGATCCGCTTACCTATGATGAGGCAATGAAGACCAGAGATGCTATCTTCTGGAAGGAGGCAGTGAATGATAAGTTTGACTCTATCACCTCCAATAACACATGGGTGTTGGTAGATCTACCTGAAGGAGAAAAGCCCATCGGATGTAAATGGATCTTCAAGAAGAAGATGAAGGCAGATGGAACTATTGACAAGTTCAAGGCCAGGCTGATAGCCAAGGGATTTTCTCAGAAACAGGGGATAGACTACTTTGACACATATGCTCCAGTAGCTCGGATGACCACCATCAGGATGTTAATCGCTCTAGCAGCTATACATAAGTTGGTGATACATCAGATGGATGTAAAGACAGCATTCCTGAATGGGGAGCTGACCGAAAAGATTTACATGCAACAGCCAGATGGATTTGTCGTCAAAGGTCTTAAAGACAAAGTCTGCAAGTTGGTGAAATCATTGTATGGTTTGAAGCAAGCTTCCAAGATGTGGCATAAGAAGTTTGACAAAGTTATTAGGTCAAACGGCTATAGAGTCAGCGAGATGGACAAATGTGTTTACACAAAGTTCGCTGATGGAAGAGGAGTCATCGTTTGTCTGTACGTGGACGACATGCTAATCCTAGGGACGGATATAGGCTATGTCACGGAGACAAAGAAGTTCCTCTCAACCAAGTTCAGTATGAAGGACTTGGGGGATACAGATGTCATCTTGGGCATAAAGATCATCCGGACAGACACTGGAGTAGCGTTGTCACAATCTCACTACATTGAGAAGATGCTCACACGCTATGGGTATAAGGATCTTCTAGGGATCGATACACCATACAGGGATGATCAGAAGCTGAAGCCAAACTCGAGGGAAAGTGTCAGGCAGCTGGAGTATTCTAGCGTTATCGGAAGTTTAATGTACGCAACCACTGCCACAAGGCCTGACATAGCTTTCGTCGTGGGAATGCTGAGTCGGTTCACAAGCAACCCAGGGGTTTAGCACTGGAAAGCTATGAAGCGGGTGATGAGATATCTCAAGAAGACTCAGACATATGCACTGCACTACAACAGGTATCCGACAGTAGTGGAAGGCTTCAGTGATGCTAGCTGGTGTTCAGAGGTAGAAAGCGAGAGATCCACAGGTAGATATGTCTTTTCCTTGGGTGGAGCTGCTATATCGTGGAAGTCGAAGAAGCAGACTATACTCTCTCGTTCCTCCATGGAATCTGAATTCTATGCACTTGAAACTGCAGCAGATGAAGCAGAATGGATTCGGAAGGTCATGTATGATCTTCCAGTGGTTGGGGCTCAGATACCGGCGATACCGATATACTGTGACAACCAGGCGACTGCGGTGGTGGCATCAAATGACCTCTTCAACGGAAAGAAGAGGACTGTGCGGTTGAAGCACAGGGCAGTACACGATCTTATCAAAAGATGTGTAATTGTACTGATTGATGTTCGGAGTCAGGAGAACTTGGCAGATCCGTTCACAAAGGGCCTCAAGCACCAGTTGGTCGATGACACAGCTTGTAAAATGGGCTTGAAGGCATTCTGATAGTGTGTCTTTGTAATCCTACCATAAAGTTTTATGCTATTAGTTTAAAGAGAAATCTACTAGGCATCTAACTTTTGGTTCAAAGGAGGATCACTGACTGGAAAACTATCAGGTAATAGTGGGTACTTGTTCTCTGGAACATAGAAGGGATACGGACCCATAACCACTGTTGTCTACTATGTATTTTCTGTGGAAAAAATAGATCCTGTGGAAGGTTGGCTTAAACGCCTTAATGAGTTCTCAGGTAGAGTGAATGTCTGGTGTGCTTTACAGGAAGCACGGTAGAGCAGCACTACAAGGAGTGAAACTCCATGCTACAGTGGGGTGACTCCACCATGAGGTTCCCAGGTAGGGGTAATGCCTCGGCTTTGCAAGCCAAGTCACAGCGGCGTAGCACTGCAAATAGGCAGGTAGCCTAATGTTGTATGACGTAATTAAAGAGTTGTAGACAGCACTACAAAGGGGAGGATGGCCCCATGTTATAATGGTACGATACCACGATGAGGTACCCAGGTAGGGGTAAAGCCTCGGTATTGCAAGCCATGTCGTTGCGGCGTAACACCGCAAGGAAGCCTTAGGCTTCATGCTGAGCAGAATGGCACTACGAAGAGGCTGAGACCTCATGCTACAGTAGTATGACACTACGATGAGGTTCCCAGGTAGGGGTAATACCTTGGCTTCAGGCCATGTCATAGCGGCGTAGCACCGCAAGGAAGCACAAGGCTTCATGCCATATCTCTTTAATAAAGAACTCACCTATAGTGTATGGAAAGAGATATCAGGCCGTCTCTTGAGGGTAAACTTGTAGACGCCCAAAATTATACACTGAAACCAGGCTGGCACAGGGCCTTTAATGTGCAGCCAGAAGCACACGTAACTACACTTTGTGAGTGGGAAGAATTACAATTTTGGTGAAGAATTCAAGGCGTAATCCATTCTTGTATCACATTGTTATTTAACCCATGCGGGAAGATTCAAGTCGTCAGCGACATCTATCTTAATGCAAAATAGACAGTTACTGTGGGGAACGCTCAACCCTGGACACATATATATGTTGTGATATATGGGGGATTGTTGGTGCTTTCTTTACATGGAGAGAGCTAGCTCTCAACATGCCTTGTAAAATTTTAGTCCCACATCGAAAATGCACCATGAGTTATCTCAACATATATACTTGGATGTGTTATTGAGAGATGCACATGGGGTGTGACCCTAAGGAGGGAACCATGTGGGTGATTTTACTAGGAGGTAAGAATAAGGCTCCAAGGATTAAGCATTAATGCTTTTGTCATTCTCTTGGATTAATTCCATTTGGAGCTAAGCCCCAAAGGGGCTTAGCGACTCAGACTCGGACTCGGACTCGGGCTCATGGGCTCATGAGGCGTAATATGGCATTTTGTTGGCGCACTTTGTACTTAGCACGTCAGCAGTCATGCGGTCTTTATGCGGCTCATATGCGGCCATGCGGTCTTATGCAGCATGCGGCTCATATGCGGCCTCATGCGGCTTATGTGGCCATGCGGCTCATGCGGCCATACGGCTCATACGGCACATGTGGTCCATACGGCACATGCAGTCCATGCAGTTCATGCGGTCCATACGGCACATGCGGTCCATGCGGTTCATGCGGCACATGCGGCTCATGCGGTCCATGCGGTCCATGCGGCTCATGCGGCACATACGGCTCATGCGGTCCATGCGGTCCATGCGGCTCATGCGGCTCATATGGTCCATGCGGCCCATACAGCCATGAGGCTCATGCGGCCAGGCTGCTGCTGCTGCCGCATGGAGGGTTTCGCTGACTGTGCAGACTTCAAGTCAGTTATGGAAAGACTGATTCAATACGATTAATTCAGATCCTATCTTTGTGGGATTTGAATTAATTTTGCTGCTATCTTTGTGGGATTTGAATTAATCTCGTTGCTATCTTTTTAGGATTTGATTCAATCTTTCCATAACTGAAAAGGCGGCTAGGGTTTCCACCCTCTCTCTATATATACTCTCTTCTGGCCTCCATTGTGGGTATTACGAAAAATATAAGTCAGAAAAGGAGAAAGAGAGAGAGAGGGCTGCTGCCGCCATTGCAAGTCCATCCGAGGAGTCAGAACAGAGGTGACTTCGAGCGTTCCACAAGTTCTTCAAACTTGCTGGTTCCTGGAAGCAGATCGTATGGGGCGAATCTTGCTTTGAGCAACGGTGTTTTGACATCCCAGTAATTTTCTCCTTCTCATCTTTCTCTTGATTATTGTAACTCGTTCTATCTCAATTGCAACACGTTTGCAAGGAAGAACGAGAAATCTTCTCTATTACCCTCCTCCATATTATAATCGAATTATTTGGTTTTTGTATCATCGTAGATCTCTGTTGCATCTGTTTTACCATCTTTGATCAAGCCCCGGGACTAACAATATATATATATATATATATATATATATATATATATATATATATATATATATATATATATATCCTTGCTAACTTAACGGTCACAAAACATGTGACAGCCGTTGAACTAGTTAGTGGGTGAAAGTGAAACCAACCAAATAACTTAATTTGTTGTCCTATGATCCAAGGGACCAAGCTCTACTTCCTCACGTGGATGCATGCAAGCACCACTCCACTAGCACAGAAGATGAAGCACATTCAAGCACAAAAGATGAAACACTCCACTAGCACAGTAGATGAAGCACATTCGGGCTGCTACTCCACTGCTGTAAATTACATGAAAAAATAAATAGCATTTAATTACCAAAAAAAGAGACTAAAAATGACTGTTCATGTCCCCTGACTCCCATCCTCTATATATATTGTCCTCCAACTCTTCTCACCCCCACCACCTAAAGGAAAACAAATACTTAAACAACAATAACTTTTGGAAAAAGAAGAAAAGGAGCAAGATAATCCTACATTTGAAGGACATACAGCAGATAATACAATGAATTGTGATGATCCATGAAGTAGTGCATACCGAAGCAAGCCAAAGCAACACACGAGCAAATCAATTGAAAGAAAGCAACACACGAGCAAATCAATTGAAAGTAGATGCAAAGTCAAAGCAATTACTCAATGAAGTTACGTTGATTGGTGTGGGGCAAGGGAAAAATCCTGGCGGATCAAAAAGCTGGTCATGCATGTTAGATTTATTGTACCACGTCGATTCATGAGATGAAAAATATAAATTAAATTACGAAAGCGTACCTGAATCCATTGCTAGGCTTGATGGATCTTGAAGCGAACGTCTCTTTTGTTGGATTTGATCTTCCAACTTGCTACGACCCTTAATGACAAAGAGGAATCCGAATCCTTTGTCCCTCTCTTTCTGTTGATGGGGATGCAGAAGAGAAAAAGAGAAAACCTCTCTTTTGGTGGCCGTATATGTTGGGGACCATAACCCTAATAAATACATATATATGTGTGTGTGTGTGTGTTTTTTTTTTATATTTCTAATTTGGCCCCTCATCAAATTAGAATTATCTTCGGTATCTACACATTAATTTTCATGACAATTATACCATTAAGCCAATTTTAATTTGGCTTAATTATTTAGATAGTCCAACACAATTAATTTTTACATGTGTGACCCCATATTATTGAATAATCCAACAATCTCCCACTGGGCCACATATGTAACATTATAATTGTGTTAACCTTAGTGAGCTCATAAATTTCTATCTTAATCCTTAGGGTATATATATCCGGACAATCTTGTCCATTAACCATATCAACATAGGATCAAAGCGGCATTCGTCACATATAGCGTAACTAAACCATCAATGGTCACATATACCAATATAGCTAAACGACATATATCAATCATGGATGCGTAGCATGAAAATTATACGCAATGTGATTAATACATGTCTATTTTCAACTGGTACTCCTTAACTTTAATGAGATCAATACTTTAACATAATGAAAACAGAATGAACTGAATTTCCATATATCTGATCAGATAAATATCCAAATACTTTAATACATAAATGTGTCCAAAACCAAATATCACCCAAATACATAAAATACAAACTCCCAGTGTATTGCCATATTCTTAATTAAGATAACACCCATATGAGCAGTATGCTCATGAAAGATCCTGGGTGATAATACTTTTGTGAGCGGATCCGCTAATCATGGAGTTTGTCCTAATGTGCTATATAGACACTTAAACCATTCTGAATTCTTTTCTTCACAACTAGAAACTTTATGTCAATATCCTTTGACTTATACAAATTTCTGTTGTTATTGGAATACAGTATTGTGATTCATTGTCACACCGTAATTTGAGTGGTCTTTCAACACCCTTTCCTGTAGGCGTAGCCTTATGACAAGATTTCGCAACTATATTCTATGAATAGATGTCTCATAACATGCTATAAACCTTGCTGTCATGGTGAAAAAATAATTATGAGTGCATGTTTGACACTCATCCAAAATATACCTCCATTAGTCAGTATAACCTGATGTGGATCTTCTGCTGTGTTGGCATCCAACAAATCAGAGTCGGAATACCTAATGATCTCCAGAATTATTCCATCTCCTATAAAGAGCATATAATTCCTTGTTCTCTAATTAATTACTTAAGTAGTTTGGCTGCTACCCAATGATCCATCCATATTTGCTTCAATATCTGCCTAACATTCTAATATGTATGCAATATCCTGAAGCGTACATACTTGAGCATACATCCGACTCCCTACAACTGATCATGAAGAAAAATCTATTATATTTTCTTAATTTTTAAGGCTAACCTTAGGGCACTTGATTGAGACTAAATTGTCTCTTTTAGCGACATGTGTCACTATAATTTGCATTAAATACTTTAATCGATATACAAAACCAGAAGATTATATTTCTACTCCCACTGAACTTGTAATGCACACAATCTTCAATAGTGTTTATCTCAAAACCAAATGAGATAATCACTTGGTAAAACTTAAAGTATCTTGACGAGAAGCATGCTTGAGTCCATAAATAGATTCTGTCAGTTTGCGAACCATATCCTTTGGGTCTTCTGACACAAAGTTTTCTGGTTGCACCATATAAATTATTTCGTTAATTTTACCATTGTGAAATACCGTTTTGACATCTATTTGATGTAACTCAATATTAAAATATATAACAAGTACTATGATTGGTTTAAAAGAGTCTTTCAAAGAAATCGAAGAGAAAGTCGCTAAAAAATAATCCCTTCCTCTTCTCTTGAGGTTGTTGAGTTTGTTCCTCAAAAACAATTATCTTATCTTGAATTGGGGGTGCCTTTATGCTGTCTTGTTGAGGTAGCTCAACATCGACTTATAGAGGTAATTCGACATTGTCTTATTGAGGCTCCGAATTCACTTCTTGATCAATGACAGGTGTAGAATCTTGCACATTGTCAAAAGTGATAGTAGGAATCGCAATCGATTCCTCCTCAAAGACAATGTCATTGACTTTATTTCTCCTCCAAACTCAACATCCTCAAAAAAAAATATTACACTTCCCATCTAAAAAAAATTCTTTAATTTTGTGTTTAGTACTACGTGGTTCCATATGCAAGCTTTCTTTATAGGACGCAATAGTTTCAAGTGATAATAGCATGTCACAAACAATTAAAAAAATAATACCAACATTATTTTAAATTTAAAGATAGATCAAACTTTATTGTTCCCAAATGAACAATGATAAATAAGATTGTCAAACAAGAAAACTGAAACTAAATTTCGTCTAAAAGATGGTACAATAAAAGCTTTAGATAAAATTGTCTATCAAATCCAATAATAACTAATATCTAAAATTTTGTCCTATTGCTTACACTTCTACCGACTTGCTGTCCCATATAGATGTGTCTTTCACCATCAATTGGCTTTCGGTAATCTGGCAACCCTGCATAGAAACACTGATGTGAGTAGTTGCACCAAAATCTAATCATCATGTGTTTCTTGATATTGAAGCTAAATTAACATCATACCAAATTAAGAAATGTACCTTTCTTTGCACGCCATGCGTGGTACTTTGTACATTCCTTCTTTACGTGTCCCGGTTTGCCACAAAAAATAACCATTAGCCTCAGTTTGTTGTTTCATTTGTACTAGACCCTTAGTAGCTTCTATATTCTTTCGCTTAGTGCCCTTATACTTGTCTTTAGGGGTGGTAGCCAAATTAGCAATTTCAGTTTTATCTTGCTTCAATCTCTCTTCTTCTTGTATACAGTACGAAATAAGCTCATTTAGAGTCCATTTTTTCTTTTGACAGTTGTAACTGACCTTGAACTGATTGTACTGTGTAGGAAGTGAGAGCAATACCAAATAAACGAGCAAGTCATCCGACAAGTCGAGCTTAAGTGCCTTAAGTTTTGAAACAATATGAGACATCTCCATGATGTACTCCCTTATGTTACCTTTGCCTTTATATTCATGGTAATCAAGCGCAACAAAAGTGTGCTTGTTTCCGCCTTATCATTCTTTGCAAATCGCTTCTCGATTTCAACAAGGAATTGTTTGGCATTAGTAACCTCATCAGATATTGCACCTGAATGCCTCTAGAATACCGTACTTTATGATCATTAGACTCATGCGGTTTGAGCGTTCCTACTTCTCGAAGTTCGCTCTGTCACCAGATGAACTGTCATCCTTAGGAGTATAGGACGCTCAATCCTAAGTACAAGGTCTAGATCCATACAGCCGAGAAAAATATATATGTTCTCTTTCCAGTCCTTGAAGTTTGTCCCATTAAGCATTGGAATTGAGTTCAGATTAGCAGATATTGTAGCAACACTAGCTGAAAAGAGAACAAAAAATAAATAAACAAATACGCTCTAATTAATAACCAAAGAATAAAAGATAGTCAAACAAATTCAAATAATGGTGAACCCCATCTCAAGATACCTAGTGCATCATTAATATCAACTCTTTGGACAGTGATATTAACTGCAAGTGGTACTCTTGGTGTAGTGATCAAACGTTGACAATAAGTCATGTCAAATAATAAGCCTATCTTTGGATCAGGTTATTCACATGTAAACCATATAATTGTCACACATTTATCACCACAAGTATGTGTGTAATTCGGCCAAATATTAACCTTCCTTTGGGCCGGCTAATACCCACATGATATACACACACAAA
>JANAVB010039218.1:6787940-7019531 GCA_029216955.1 Iris pallida
GGCATAGAGATATATATGTATAGAGGGGATTTGTGTTGTTCTCAAATTTTGCTCCAACATCAGCTCTCACACAACATCCCGCACACACTCTCTTTTCCTTAACTTTCAAGCCTATGTTTATGAGTGTATATATATAAATATATATAAATATATAGATATAATTATATATATATATATATATATGCATATACATATTGAATGTAATGTATGAATAGTGTATATAGGTGTGGGTGATTGCTTTAGATATAGTCTAAGGGTTAGCCGTCAGTTTAGGATTGACCCAATGAGCCTTTTGGTCGACTGACTAGCAAGTTGACCAAGTTGACAAAAGTCAACTTTGAGCAAACTTGATCCAAATCGACCATCAAACAGACTTAGAATGACTTGATAACTTGTGTTTGACCAAAAATTTGGTAGATGGACTAGTTCTTATAGATGACCAGGTTTGACCAGAGTTGACCAGGTTTGACCAAAGTTGACCAGGTTTGACCAGAGTTGACAAAGGGTTGACTTTGACCTAGAAGACCTAGAAATATTTAGATGCATTGAGGCTATTCTTATTTTATATTAGACACTTTGTAACCTATGTTGTTCTAAATAGGACTCAGATACTCCAGTTTTGGACTCTTATTCTCATCAGACAATCGAGTACCAGGCGAGTACATTCTCTGACTGTTTCATACTTGTTTGGAATTATATTCTTGTCATAGTTTAATTTACTTAATGCTGACACGACATTATCACGGATTAGTACTATATGAATCTTTACATGAGATGTTATCTCCCTCGGGTGCATCGAATACATCATGTCATGTACTTTTCACGAACATCATATATTTTGTGGACTCTTATTATCCATGTATACTCATATGCTCTCATATACTCTCACGATCTCATAACTTCATGTACAAGCTTCATGTACAATAACATAACCTGTCTAGATTCTTGTGTATTGATTCGGGCATGGAGGATAGAAATAGTCAAGTGAACAATTCCAAAGTAGTATAATCATGTGCAAACTCTTTAGTGTAATCATATGCAAATCAACCGTTCATATGTCTATCTTATACTCTAAATCACATAGTCACTTACATTCTCTATTATATATCGATAGCTTTGTTTATTAGTTTTCTCTCTTTGTTTTCATGCTTATTTCTTAAAGCATTTAATGTATCTTAACCTATCACGTGCTTTTATATTTTCTGTCAAGGTATGAACTGCGTGATGTATTGTGCTCTTTCTGTCCTGATTGGACTGTCAAAAATATTACAGGTGATGAGGAGGAGTTATGCCCTATATATTATGGCACAGGCTTAGATGACACCGGTGACTTGGACCCTCAGAAGGATCCAGCAGTCGCTGAGGACTTGCCTATTGTTAGATTAGATTTCTAGACTAGATTCCCTTTTAGTTGTCTTATTTTATGTACCTTCAGATATTGGTTATTTGTGTTATTGAACACTCACATATTACTCTCATTGTAGCTCTTATTCCTTATTTCTACCTTAGAGTTGTGATTGAGTTGTACCTTTATATTGTCCTCCTTTTGGAGCGTATTTTATTGTACATGTATGGTTATATTGTTGTATGTTGTGACTAGGACAGCGTTCTACCTCGACATTGCGCGTAGGTTGTACGTACCCACTTCTCGTGTCCTGACACAGAGTGCGGGTCGTGACAATCACCAACTGAAGGTTCGGAAGGAAGATATTTCGAAAATGGCATTTCGATCGAGGTATGGACACTACGAGTTCTTGGTCCTGCCTTTCGGTTTGACCAACGCTCCCGCAGTTTCATGAACTTAATGAACAAGATCTTTCACCAGTACTTGGACAAATTTGTAGTCATCTTCATAAATGATATCTTGATTTACTCCAAGTCAAGAGGAGCATGAGCAGCATCTACGGATTTTTTGGGGACCTTGAAGAAAGAGCGACTTTTTGTGAAGCTTAGCAAGTGTGATTTCTTTCTCAAGGAGGTATCATTTCTTGGACATATCGTCACTGGAGGCGGCATATCAGTAGATCCGGAGAAGATCACAGCATGAAGGCATGGCCCGCTTCCACATCAGCTTCTGAGGTGAGAAGTTTTCTTGGACTTGCGGTTATTACCGAAGGTTCGTAGAATATTTCCCTTGAATTACGGGGCCTATGACTCAACTAACTTGCAACGATCAGGAGTTTGTATAGACAGACGAGTGTCAAGCCACTTTAAATGAGTTGAAGAAGCGCTGACCACTGTACCTATCTTAACACTACCATCAGGCCTAGGATGATTCATGATCTACAGCGATGCATCCGGGAAGGGATTATGATGCGTATTGATGCAGCATGTTCATGTAGTAGCATATGCATCGAGACAGTTGAGGGTGCATGAGAAGAATTATCCAACCCACGATCTAGAGCTCGCAGCGGTTATCTTTGCTTTGAAGCTATGGAGACTACTTGTACGGCGAGAAGGTAGATGTCTACACTGATCATAAGAACCTCAAGTACGTGTTCACAAAAAAAGTTGAATGCGACAACGACGTTGGTTGGAGTTAGTGAAGGATTATAAGATCGAGCTACATTATCATCCGGGCAAGGCTAATCTTATAGCAGACGCATTAAGCCATAAGCCCAAGGCTCATTTCTTGACCGCACAGAGAGTGATGATTAGAGATTTGCAGCAGCTTGGTATTGAGGTAGTATTGCCTAGAGCTGATGGCGTATTAGCCAATCTCTAAGTGCAATCATCGCTAGTAAAGAGGATCAAGGTGGCATTGCCTACGGATGCTAGATTTCGATGGCTTAGAGAGGACTGAAGCAAAAGCAGACGGGATTGAGGATTCATTCTGATGGGACATTTCGATGTGGTGATCGTATTATGTTCCTAATGGAGACCTACGACAGGAGTTTATGGTAGAAAGACATAGTTCGACTTACTATATTCATCCCAGGAACTAAGATGTAACGAACTTACGACAGTATTATGGTGGTACGGAATGAAGCGGGAGATAGCTCATTTCGTGGCCAATAGTTTGGTATGCCAAAAAGTGAAGGCCGAGCACCAGAGGACGGCCGGATTACTATAGTCCTGCCCATTCCCGAGTGAAAGTGGGAGCACATTACTATGGACTTCGTCACGGAATTTCCTCGGAGTCCTAGTGGACGATGCGGTATGGATGATTGTTGATAGGCTTACCAAGTCAGCCCATTTTTTACCTTTCAGAGTGGGACAGTCTACCAAAGTTTTGGCAGATATATATATAAAACAAATAGTGAAGCTACACGGTGTACCAGTCAGCATCGTGTCGGATCGTGACTCGAGATTTACCTCACATTTTTGGAGAAGTATACAAGATAGTTTGGGTACGTGTTTGAAGTTTAGCACGACGTACCATCCGCAGACAGACGGCCAGTTAGAGCATACTATTCAGACGCTAGAAGATATATTGAGAGCGTGTATGCTTATTTTGGCAGATTATGGGAAGATCACCTTCATCTTGTAGAGTTTTCCTACAATAATAGCTATCGAGCGAGCATTCAGATGGCCCCGTTTGAGGCATTGTATGGAAGAAAGTGTCGATCTCCTGTTTGTTGGAGCGACATAGGAGAATGGCAAATATGGGTCCCGAGTTGGTTTTGAGCACAGTGGAGAAGGTGAAGAAGATACAAGACCACCTGCGAGCAGCGCAGGATCGACAGAAGCAGTGGGCCAATAATCGTCACCAACCCTTAGAGTTCAAGGAAGGCGACCATGTTTTCTTGAAGATATCCCCCACGAGAGACACAATTTGATTCGGAGGACGTGGCAAGTTGAGTCCAAGTTACATCGGCCCTTTCGATGTCTTGGAACATGTTGGAGAAGTTGCATATGGATTGGCTTTGCCACCGTCGCTAGAAGGAGTCATGACGTATTCTGTCACGGCCCGCACCCACTGTGAAGGTACGAGTACGTAACAACGTCCAGCCTACGCCGCAATGTCGACGGTAGAACGTTGTTCTATGTCACTATCTAAATAACAACTCACGTAATTATATAATGTACTTGTCAAATTCTCAACTCCGAACGGAGGACAAGTATAGATATGAATCTCAATCACAGTCTAAGCACTATATGGTAACACAGAAGTTTATAACTAAGACTAAATAATAACAACAAAACCAACTACTAAATAATAATAATCTCAAACATCTCAAAACAAAATATATCTCAACTTATTACAATTTAAGTTCTAAAACAAGAACTAAACCAAGTCAACTAGCTAGTCTCCCGATCACTCTGAGTGTCGAGGCAAAAGGTAGCTAAAACATCTCCTGGTCCATAGTAAGTAGGGCAAGTATCCTCAGGGCAATCATCTGTAAATTTTCAATAGGTCCCGTCAGGACAGAAACGAGTACAACTCATCTAGAAAACCCAAGTAAATGACAGAGAACTATAAAGCAGTTATAGATAGTTTTATTGATGAACATGATAGTTTATATTCAGGTGATGGTATTGAGAAACAGTTAAGATACAAGAAAAGTAAGAAAACTAAAATAAGAAGAATCATGGCAATGAAGACTGTAAAATAAGATTCTAGCTGAACTAGAGTAACATGATAACTCCAGACAGTAATATAAAACATGTGTAAATCCTATGTAAATCCAGTACGAAATGAATCTAATATAAGATGAATCCAGTACAAGATGATTCTAGTCAGTGATCAGAATCCAGGTGAGACCAACTATATTCTAATAGTGTGTTTTAAAATACCGAGATCGACATATAAACGGCTGTAGGTATCAGGCACATCACTCACTGATCAGGCAGAGATGGCTATGCTTCCAGTAGATTCCAGTTGGGATATTCTAGATTTGGGGTATGTCTACATGTCTTACTCAATATTTCTCCGTCCCGTAATACAAGTGAATCCAGATTTGACACGAGAATCGAGATGAGTCCAGCCAAACATGATGATACCAGCAATGATTCCAGAATGATTTCATATAGAGGCCAGACAATATGGTATTGTGTCGCACACATGAATCCAGAAATCCATACGTGTTGTAACAGAGAATCACAAAAAACTAACTAGAACTGAAGTACAGTAATTGACAAATAAATGAGAGAACTATCAAGAATGTACTCGCCTGATACCCTAAATGACTGATGTATATCAGATGTCTGAACCGGAGTCACAATGTCCTATTTAGAGCAGTACAGGTTATAATGTGTTCAATTTATATGGTGATTGAAATTATAATGCAATCTACATGATTTAAGTCAATCTAGGTCAAAGTCAACTATTGGTCAACTCTGGTCAACTATAAAGTCAAACTAGGTCAACTCTAGTCAACTGTGGTCAAACTAGCTAGGGTTGGGTCAACAATGGTCAACTAGTCTAGGTTAGTCAATTCTAGGTCTAAACAAACTAAGTCTATGCAAATCAAGTATCCAAGATAGCTACTAACTCATAGCCTAAGTCACTTGCTAAACCAAGCACAAAACTAAACCATAAGCTAACAAGGCACACAAACTTAGTCAATAATGTATATATATTATTCACATTCACATATTCATATACATAGATATATATAGAAAAGCTATATATAATATATATATATATATATATATATATATATATATATTATATATATATATATTATATATAAGGAGAGGTAAAAAAAATAAGGAGACGTAAAAGAGTAAGTGTGTGTGTATGTGTGTGTGTGTGTGTGTGTGTGTTGGCATGTGTGTGAAAGGATATGTATTAATGTTCTCAGATTTAGTGATAGGTAGGTGTATGTGACATGGATACATGGTGTCAAAGGGTGTATGAATGCATGTGTGTAAAAGGTTATAGGTTAACTCAGTTTATAGAAATGCATACATACATACATACTTACATTTCTTACATGCATACATAGATATTATGTATACATACATACATTCCATACATGCCTACATACATATCATATATGCATACTTGTATTCATTCATGCACCTATACATACATACATAGATGCATACATACATATTTGAATACATTATATACTTTCATACTCTACATTATATTACATTCATCCTGCATACATACATATAATATGCATACAAACTTATATATTTAACTCAAAATATATGTGATTAAATACATTACATTGCCTTAACACACACACACACACACACCACACACACACACACACATATATATTTTTTTTTAACACACCACAACACATATATATATATTATATATAATATATATATAATATATATTATATATATATATATCATTCATTCATATCCCATATACATGCATACTTCAATTCATGCATTATATCCATTCACATGTCATTAAGTTGCATACATATACTTATTTTCATTACATATGTCATTCATGCATATTATACTTACATGCATCTATACATTATATGCATTGTATACAACATGCAAAAATAGAAGAGGGAAAAAGGGGAAAATTGAAATGGAAAGAGAAGGAAGAAAAAATGTAAGGAAAAGGAAAACAGTGGACATATACATGCTTGCATCATATATTCTACATTACCATAAATGCTATCATTATACATTGCATTACATTATGTATACATTATGCATTCATATATATATTACATTTATACCTTGCATTCGTATCTAGCATTCATTATATACTTTCATGCATACATTGTATATCATTCTTTCATTCATGCATTTATGCATTGCTTACATACATTACATTGACTACATTCCTACATGCTTGTATTCAACCATATAATATAAAGAGGATACATATCATATATATATCATTTTATTCACCTAACTTATCATGCATTACATACTCTACATTCATTTAATATCCATACTACATAGGCTCATAGGTTACACAAAATGCCTATGTCGTATAATCACTCTTCTACTTAAAATCAATACTGTACCAATTGGGACTTCGTGTTAGCTAAATTCTAGGATTAAAGTATGTCGTAGTCCTTCATGTTAGCTTTCCAAAACTTTAAACGGATCATATTTTCGTGTCTAAAAGCTCCCGAAATCGCAAAAACACCGAAACGCATTTGTTTTTCGGACAACTGACACTCAAATAGTTTTACAGAAAGTTTTAGAACGAATTTGGCTTATTAAAATATATTTGAAAAACTAACTTCGATACAATTTTTTAAAAAAATAAGAGATTAATAGGAGTTCTGAGCTAAAAGTTATGACATTTCTAGGTTGTTTTGTTAATAAAAACGTAGATGAATATTATGACGAATTTGAGTTGTTTTGGACAAAAGAAACACATGTAGGCCAAGATACTTGGATACCAATATAAGTATCCAAATGAAACTCATTCTAACGATCCTAACTAAGATCAATTCACTCTCTAACCATTCTAAAACTGAATTTAAATATCTATTTAAACTATTAACATACATACAAACATATGGGGTGTCCTAATTTGGGATCTATCAAGTAGGACACAAGACACATATCTAAAATCCTCAAGAGAGCTCCAAATGGCCTCAAATTTGAATCTAAATGTGGTGCATGCATGGGAGTGGATCCTATGGATTCAAAACTAACTAATATGCATAGAAATTAATTTAGAGGGTTGGTTTTACCTATTGGGAGTGGAATCCCAATGATACTCCCAAGGACATGGCTCCTACACGAAGATCTTCCAAAAAGGACACTCCTCCTTACACTTCGCTCCAAATCTTTGCTAGCACCCTCCCTTGGTAGTATGAAAAGGTTGGATGAAAGTTTTGTTGGAGGGATGTAAGGATTTGGAGATCAAATCAAAGGAAAGCTCTATAATTTGGGAAAGAATACTTTGTAAAGAAAAGAGGCAAGATGGAATGAAATGAATGGAAGGGAGGCTAACTTACCATATGGCTTCTATTAAACCCTATTTAGGCCTTGGGGGGAAGCCCAATAATGCTCAACTAGTCCTCTTGGTTAATTTTAAGTTTGGTTCAAGTTTGGGATCAAAATGGTTAAATTTAAACCTCTAACTTAACCAATCTTACAAGTGGGTTTAGTCTAAACTCACTAACTTAATTAGTGGGGTTTGTACCATAACTAACTAATCTTGGGATCCCGTCTATAGTCTAAGCTACCCGGGTCACTAACACAATCGGAACGAAACGAAACTCAAACCCGACTAAACAAATCCCATACAATCAATATTAAAATATAAAAAATTCAAAATATTAAAATAAAAAAATGATCAAAATCACAATACATCAATTTAAATATTACTAAAATAATCTAAAATTCACCAATTAATCAAAATCCTAAATAATTCAAAAGTCACAAAATGACCAAAATACCCTTAGCCTAAAAAGTTGTAAATAGTCATTCTAATCACCTGGTTAGGTCCCCTTGGTCATGGTTCTCTAGGCTCAACGGTTCTAGGGTTCACTAGCTAACATATCAAAATTATAATTCACCAATTTTAAATAGTATTAAATTAATTAAAAATCCACATAAATCATAATTCTATTATTAAATAATAACTTTTACAAAAGTTCAAAGTTACCATCATTTTAGAAAAGTGGGTGTTACATATTCTGTGTCACAGCTGAGGCGATACGTAGCGGACAGCAATCATGTGCTTGATCACTCCGAGATCACCATTGGACCGAGCTTGTCATACCAAGAGCAACCGGTAGGTATCTGTAACTCCACCTCCCAGTTTTATAAAAATAATAAATAATTCAATTTCTATAAATTGTGCTCTTGTTATTACTAGTTTCAATATTAAATTAGTTTCAGTTTATATTTTGGAAAATATTTTGGTGGGAATTAATTTGGGCAATTTTTTAAATTGGAAGTTGTTGTAACAATTTTTTAAATTATTTTCCTTATTTTAAAAATTGTTTTTAAATATATTATGTAATTATGAAAAGGCAGAGGGTTTATTTGTAAATTTTTCTATTAATTGAAAGTGCGGGTTAAATACTGAAAAGGGGCGGGGTGATTTTGCTTATTTGCCGAGAGCGAGGGGGGTTATCTGCAAATGTCCAAATTATTTGTTTTATAACCGACGGTTCGAGAAGAGAGAGAGAGTATCACTCATTCCTCTCTGACTCCTCGTTTCCTCCACCATTCTCGAGTCTTCTGATCTCGAGTTCTCTACCGACCCTTGGGTTCCCCAGTCCCGCCGACGACTTTTGATGGTGACTTTTGACGACGACTTCGATGATGATGGCGACCATGATGGCCACCTTGATGGTGGTGACGACTTGAGCGGAGCGGCGACCCCATCCTGACAGGCGACTTCGACCCTGTTGATGACGACGACCCTGATGGCGATGGCGATGAAGACGATGGCTGGGTCTAGGAGCTTTTCTCGACGCCTAGGCGCTGCTTCGACTGAGCTTCAGAACCGACCCTTCTCTTCTTCTCCGGCGAGCTTTCGAGGCTTCGACTTCTTGAGGGTAAACCCTAGCCTTCTGTTCGTAGATCTATGTCAGATCTCTAGATCTGACCATTGCCTTTCCTCTTTGCAAAGATCTATGATGAGATCTCGAGGAGATCTCTGAGATCCACGGATCTATGAACTTGACTGAAGTTTCGAGAATTATTTTGACTCTGTGTTGATCTTGAAAAGATTTCCGAGATCTTTTAAGATCTGTGATAAAATCTTTGTAGATCGTTGCATGCTTATAGATCTATGATGTTCTTTATAATTTATTAACTAGATCTTGTAGATCGATTCTGTTAATGTTGTGTATGTGGAGATCTATGGATCTACTATGGGTTCTGTAGTTTGATCTCTGTTATTGAAGATCTATGCTGGATCTAATGATTTTGTCTGGATCTCGAAGTTAGTTCTGCTTCTTGCAGATCTGTGATAGATCAGTAGATCTGAGCATTTTTCTTTGAAGATTATTTGAGATCTGTTATTATATGTGCAGAATCGATTAGATCTATGGGTTTTAAACTCAGATCTGGAAATCAGGACAAGTTCTTCACAGAACTTATAGATCTGAGAATTTGGGTTCATTTCTGAAGACTGAGATCTTGTGTCCTGACACTCTTGTGTCGGACACTGCATGCATGATTATATTCATTCTTCTGTGATGGAAGTTGTTTACTCTTTATTAACTCTTATTTTCTTTCTGTTCGAGCTACTCTGGGTGTTCGTGTCGGCTTGGACTTGGTGTCGTATCCGGATTGGATGATTGGAGTATACTGTGATCACCGCTTGGCGAGTACCTGCTGTTGAACTTGGTGTTGTACCTACTGTTGTACCCTGACCGTGTCGTACCTGCTGTTGTGTCCGATGTTCGTGTCGGATACAGGAAGATGACCCTGTGAATGTGTTGGGCTGCTGTTGGACTATTGATGGGCTTAGTTGGGCTAGCTGAATATTCAAGTTATCATTTTTCATAATCTATATTTTTATTTGTAATTATGGAGTGGGCTGGATCAGCCCACTGGGTTGTAATATTTTGTATATATTTGTGTGTGGGCTGGCCATAGGAATTTAGTGTTGGGCCAGTTTTGAGTTGGTTCTGTGCTGGACTTATGGCAGTTGGGAACTTTAGTGTTTTGGACCGAGTTAGGTTTGTTGGGCCAGAACTTGGGCCAGTGGACTGGTTGGACAGCAGTTATTTACATCTTAATAAATTTCTTTTGTTTTACTTTCAGTTAAATTTTGCAAATAGATTTCAGAAGTTGAGTTCTTTATATTAAAAAGGTTTTACTAAATTATGGTGTTAATTCATAACCAAAAGCTGTCTTTCCAAAGAAAGACGGCCCTTTTTGATTAAGCAGATTAACTTTTGAAAAGCTGGAATTACTTTTCTTAAAACTAGTTAACTTTGATAGCTAAATAAGAATACTTCCTGCAGTTACCAGTTAGATTCATTAGACATTAGTTTCATTAGTAAGTAGAATAAATAGCAATAATATAGCAACTGATAGCTTAGAAACTTAACCAACTTGTAATCATTATTAACAGGAGATCATCCAGCTCTTTTGACTACTTGTACTTTCCTGGAGCAAGGCAAGTACACTATACGGTCTTGTGCATTTCATTATATCCTGTGCTTTCTTGATTGACACATTGCAACACGTCATGTACTTTCTAGTGCTCATGTTCCTTGTGCTTACTACTTGTACCTGGGGTGGGAAAATAGACTATTTATGTGACCAAACCCAAGAAACAACTCTGGTGTGTTTAGCTTAGACCCCGTATCGTGCACGCAGGTCCTAAGCCATACCATTCATGTGCTTTCAGGTGCTTTTATGTGCTTTCATGTGCTTACCCTAGCCGGTCACATACTTAGTTATATTCAAATATAGTACACACATGCAGGAGATATACCTTGTACTTATTTCCTGTGATTCCATGATACCATGTTCTTTCATGTGCTTACATATCATGTACTTTCATGTTCTTACATACCATGTTCTTTCATGTACTTTACACACTGTTTCTTTCATGTATTATTTACATGTTCTTTCCTGTACTTTCCATGTTTCCTCGTACTTTCATATCAGGTCTTGTTCATTACCTAGAATTGTACTTGCTCTGCTCCTGAATAGAATATTTACAGGTATGCTTGCAGGACATTGTTCTACTCTATGGGCCAGAGCCCAGGATTTAGCTGAGCAGGATGAGGCTTAGCTTGAGGCTTCAGGTTTAGATTACTTAGCTTTACTTTGAGATATTGACTTTAGAGTTCATAGTACTTTTCATTCTTATTGATTCTGGTACATTACGATATCTGGATTTGTGGATTATGGTGATCATTCTGGGATACGTTTTTATAGATGCTGTGATTCTATACTTTCATGTTTATCTGGTTAGTTTTCCCTAGCTTGGTACAGCTTACTTCGTCGTGTCTAACGACGAAGGCTGGGCGTGTCCGACTCGTGTTCGATTATTCGGGAGCGGGTCGTGACAGTATCCTTGATCGCCGAGTAAAGGTGTTATGGAATCAATCATTACCATTGGTTCACGTGGCATAGAAGCATCACTCGCTTGGAGAGTCTACTTGGGAGCGCAGGACGACATCCGAAATCGCTACCAGTATTTGTTCGAAAATTAAGGTTTGACTTTAACATTTTAGATCCTTTTGTTCGCATTTGCATTGCATGTCACACCCCCTACGTTAGTTTAATTTCGAGGACAAAATTTTTATAAGTTGGGTAGGATGTAAACCCCCTATTTTTTAAATTTCTTTTTTATATTTTATTTTGATTTTATGGCATTTCATATAAGTAAATAGCTTAGTAAATAAATAAATGATACAAGTAAGAAAATATATATCCTATGTATTCGACTGCAACATTTTTTTTCAAATAAATAAATAAGCAACAATAGTCCTCATAAAGTTATTATTGGGGTTTTTAGAATTTTGGAAAATTACAGAAATATTTTTGATTTTATCTTTATTCTGGATATAAGGTGTATATGTAATTACTTATATATATTTTATATATCCCTTCATATATGAAATGAAAAAAAATATAAAATCTAAATTATCGTGAGATTTTGAAATCTCGTGATATACACAACCTGGCCAAACCCGAGTATGGGCGGAATTGCCTTAGGATTTTTGATCGGGTGTATTAATCAAATCTTGATCAATTTAAACCCAATTTTCTCCTATGCTATCCAAATCCTATTCTCCTCTGGATAACCTACAAACCCAATCCAATTAGATTTAAAACCAATCAAAAATCGGCCTCAATTCCCACATATATAAACGAACGAACAAAAATAGGTTCCTCAAAAACTTTCCATCGATACTCCACCAAACTCTCGTGCAGCTACACCCGAACCTCTCTGACCATCCTGCGAACACATTCAGTCGCCTGCAAGCCATTGGCAGCCGCCACACCGTCGGACAGCAGCCGAAATCGATCGCAACAGAGCCAACTCTGTTCGGGAAAATCGATTGCCAGGTACCCTCCCCGATCCTATTTCTCCATGAATTCTCGATTGTTTTTAATCACGTAAAGTTCCCTGGAAACCCTGTATATACCTCTTCGAAACCCTTCAGATAGAATTTGTATAACTCAGTAGGATGATCGAGAAATCGATTCAAAGTCGAACCAAAATTCAATCAAAACAGAACCATAGGGTTGTCTAGACCCCACTTTGGAAGGCCAACTGCGGTCGACCTAATTATAGTTTACCAAATCTATATTATAACTGTTAGAGACAACCTATGAGAGTAAAACCTAGTTTGTAGATCAAGAATTCATTATGTATACACCAAGTTATTCGATTGTGAAAATCCAGAAAAACCATGTTTAAAACTGTGAAAACTTTAGAAAAAATTCGATACAGCGTGTGCCCCGACAAACCGGGCGACGTGGTCGTGCACTGTACGCATCAAAATGCGCGTATGGATGTTGTCGACGTATGAGAACTGACGGAACTCAATTTTTTTGCGTGTGCGCAACGAAATCAGTGTGTATCCGTCAAGATACCCCCGTATCGACCTTTTGTAAACCTGGCCATTGTAGAAGCATGGAAAAGAACAGAAAAATCTATGCGGCTCAAAACAGATGGAGTCTCATGCGGTTCAAAGAAGCTCTCAGAGTCTCATGCGGCTCAGGACTTTTATGCGGCTCAAAAGACGCCAACCTAGCCATGCGGCTGCGAATAAAAGCCACGTGGCCTTATGCGTCTCGCCTCTACAGCTGGCCATTAAGCAGCAGCTCATTTAATGCTCTGACACAACAAGGCAGCTCTGACATAAAAATGAACTGACAGCTCTGAAATAAAGCTACAATGATGACTCTGACATAATGGCGTGCTCCTAGGGAAACGAAAAAAATCTCTATAGCTGGCACGATCCATCAAATCCCAAAGTCTTCCATACGGCTTTGACACGTGGCCAGCCGCATGCGGTTCAGGTGGAAGCCACCCCCATGCGGCCGCTACTCTCATGCGGCTCGGATCATGGGTATCATCTCCATGCGGCTCAAATCCTGAGAAGCCACCCCCATGCGGCCGCTACGCTCATGCGGCTCGGTTCATGGGTACCATCTCCATGCGGCTCAAATCCGAGAAGCCACCCCCATGCGGCCGCTACTCTCATGCGGCTCGATATGGGGACCATCTCCATACGGCTCAAATGCTGAGAGGCCACGACCATGCAGCCTTGACACGTGGCCAGCCTTATGCAGTTCATGGAAACCCCCTCATGCGGCTCAGATTTCGGAAGTCACACCTATGCGGCTGCCACCTTCATGCGGTTCAAATTCTGAGAAGCCACCCTCATGCGGCTCTGTCAAGACACCCTATCCCTGTGGCTCGTGGTTAGGACACGTGGCAGAAGATCAGTTTCCCCCATGTCCATAGGGCTCGCAGCAGAATGATGATTGGACACGTGGCACTAAATCAATCAAGATTTATCAACAAATCCCAACAACCAGATTTAGTACAATTATCATAATTACCTGGATCAATCAAATTTATTACAATCAAGCATATTGAACATTGGCAGAAGATTCGAGCTTGTCATAATAAATCACAAAGATTTATGGCAAACAACATTAATTGCCCATATAAATTTGGCACAATCAACATTAACTGTCCAGATTTGTTGCAATCAAGATCAACGGCCCAGATTAATTGCCAACAAGACAGGATCAAGGAAAATGTTAATTAATCCCTAAATTGCCAACTTTCCAAGGGGCAATCATTGCAAACCCTAATGACCACACCCAACTCCTATAAATCAAGGTGTCATTCCCTTGCAAAGAAAGAGAGAGAGAGATACTCCCGGCTTGACACACAGAGAGAAAATGGCACGCACAGAAGAGTCTCCCTACATATTCTGAGAGAATTTCTTTATCAGAGCCAAGGCTACGTCCGATCGTCCAAGGAGTAAGGCAGAGCTGCCGTCGCTTTCCCGAGCCTCTACCGTCACCCCCCAGAATCAAAAATAAACAATTGTACTTAGATTGTTGTACCTAGGTTTTCATTCTGGGCTTTCTTTGTACGAGCGTGTTTATTATGAGTCTAAGTTCAGTCCTCCTATAAATTGTTCTGTACTTTTATAATCAATGGCAAACACGATGGCCACTCTGTTGGGACTAACTCTCCACGGCTTAGGAGTTGGTGATGCAATCGGACGCAGCCAAACTTGGCTCCACTCAACAGATGCTGGTCGCCCGGTTCGACCGGCAGGAGTTTGAAGAAATGCTCTTCGACGGAAGCGCTGGCCCGGTCCAGCGGCGAGCCCCACGAAGAAGGCCCCAGGGAGTAGAGGCCCAAATCATTCGCTCTTCCCCAAACTCTCGAAGAAGTACTCTCTGTTGCTCAAGACGGCAGTAAAAACTCTCATGCGGCCCCACTTCAGGCCATAGAGGACTCTGTTATCCCCAAGTCCGGCAGAAGAAAACTATGATGCTGGACTTGCAGGGACAAAGAGGAACTCTATGCGGTCCAAGAAGTAGTCGCAAAAGGACGCCAGCCACATGAAAACTCATGCGGCCACAGAAGCCAGCCACATGCAGGAGGCTCATGTTGCCAGAACGTTCAGCGCATGAAGGAGGCTCATGCGGCTATGACAGCCAGCCGCATACAAGAGGCTCATGCGGCCACGACTGCCAGCCGCATGCACTGCTTATGCGGCCACCGCTTTTAGCCGCACACAGAAGGGTCATGCGGCCACACATGCCAGCCGCATACAGATAGCCTGTACGGCCACCAAACCCAGCCGCATACCATCTGCTCCATGCGGCTCACGGTCAGTCTTCGACCGCCTCTCAGGCGATCCTGACCCCTGATGCTATCATTTGCCAGTCTTTGTGGACTCCTCCTACTATGCACTCTCAGGTTCTAGAAAGAAGAAGTCTCGAGCAGTATGGGCTCGTCGAGCTGAGACAGCTGTCCTAACTTCTAACTATCAGGGTATCCCGCTGACTATTATGCGGGTCCCCGATGGAAAGTTGTATAAAACTATCTGTGTCCAGCCCCCGACGGCCAACGAATGGGATAGTTATCAAGAATCTCTCAACAATGATCAGGGGCAAGTACTCATACTACCCCCACATCAGGGAGCAGACAGGATGCCAACGCACTCATGTACTCAGAACTCACGGACGCACAAAATGAAAGAATTACACAACGTGATTCTTTACAAACGCAAGGAAAGAGAAGAAGATTTGGTGTGCAAAGAGTCATGTCAGGGACATAAATGCACCCAAATCATTGTCAAATGTTGCTGCAACAAGATGGCAGTACAAGAAGACCGGCGGTCCGTCTTTCAACGGCTGCAACACCCAAGCTCAGAAGATGAGGTGCTTCTCGTCGCCTCCTGCAATTCTGCTCACAAGATCCCTGGCAACGGGAGAAGAAAGAAAATAAACATCACCGGCCCAAAAATCTCAACCAAGCGGTTGTCCACGACCGCTGCGGAAGAAGTTTTCCAAGGTACTCGCTCAAAGACGAAATCTGCCACACTTGGAGATTCGTCATCCACATCTCTGGGAGGCACTGGAGCCGGAGGTAGCACTCCCCCAAATATCCATGACAACACGGTGTTCCAAGAAGATAATCCAGGGGAAACGGTTCACCCAGCAGATGCAGCAATCCCGACGTCCCCGAGGACGTCCACAACTCTCAAGACGACGCAAGCTCTGAAGCTGGGGGTACCACTCCCTCTGAATCTAAACCAGAGGAGAACATTCCCACATACCCTGACGACTTTTCTGTACAAGGGTATGACTCAGAGGGCACATCCTCCACTGTTCCTTCCATCTCTTCTCATGTGAGGACGGTGTTCATGACGAATATCAACGAAGACGGTCCCAGTGATCGCCAACGCATCGATACCCTGGAAGCCATACTTCATGCCTTGGTCAAGTCCATGGACGAGATCAAAGTGGCCCTTCTAACTCTACAAGGAAGGACGCCTGGCCAAACAAGCTTAGGTCCCGCGGTCAATGTGGACTCGAACTCAGCTACACCAAACCCGGGTGATAATCCTCCTGAAATATCGGTCCTACCACCGCAGACGAGGATAGGGAGGCAAGAAGAGAGCTCCAAGAGCTCCGGGCCATGTTCCACGCCCGAGAAAACTGCCAAGACCTCAGGATACGACAACCGTATCCTGCTGTGTGGAGAGATATTCCCTTCCCACCAAGATATAAACCATTTAACATCAATCCATATGATGGAAAGACATCTACAAGCAGGTACATCACCTACTTCGAAGTCACAACCGACCATCTGCCTCATGACGATGCCATCCTTATACGGTTGTTCATTGGAGCATTGGAAGGGGTTGTCGTCGACTGGTACCGCAACTTGTCGGACAACTGCATCCTTTCTTTCGTTGGTTTTAAACGGATATTCCTGGAGAGGTTCTACGAAGTAGGAAAAGACGTGACAATGTCCACCCTCATGGATGTTGTCCAGGAAGAAAAGGAGCTGACAAGAAACTATATCGAACAGTTTTGCCAAATTGCGATGAAGTTGCCTTCCGGTAACCCGGATTCCTCCTTAATTAAAATTTGCCAAAAGAGGCTGCTCCCTACAATCAGCCTCTGGATGGGCGAAAGTCAGTTTAAGGAATGGTAGACGTTCATCATCAGTGCCACTAGCGCAGAAGACAAGTTGAAGAAAGCTCGCCAACTGGGGCTGCACGTCTCAGAAGGAGAGGACAAGGGCAAACGCCCTAACACCAACAGCAACAATAGTGGTAACCCCTCAAACAATCGAGACAACTAGGGCAAACAGGCTACGGTGACCGATACAACCCTAAAGCCCGAATCAAAGTAGGCAGAAAAGCAGTAGCCTCAGATGACCTACTCCTTCGAGGACGGCCATGTCAAACCCATCTTGGACATGCTCATACAAGGAGGTCGAATTCAACTCCCTCCTCTAAGGCGTGAACCTCGTCCTACGGAAATGGAGAGCCCCAAGTAATGTCACTACCATCGCTATGTCCACCATGATACATAAGACTGCTACCAACTGAAGTGCTACATCCAGCATCTCATCGATTCTAAGGCCCTGGCCATTGATTTTGAAGAGGTGACCGTAGCAGCCAACATAGTGTCAGTACAATTCGGTAGCTTCCTTCCGACAAAGACTCAAGATGGAGTAGTACCCTTCCCCAGAGCGAAGATGGAGGTCGCTAATCTTCTACCTCCCGAGACCAGGCTTTTGGTCTAGTACCTCGTACCACATCACGGAAGGAGATCATGTGGGTCCATCCGGACCTGGTACCTGAAGTGACTCAGTCTGTACCTCTCTCCACCAGCAAGAAGAAGAGTAGGAAAATCAAATCATGCCACATAATCTCGGCAGAGGTCGAGGAAGGTACAGCCGTCGTCACCCGGTCGGGTGCACAATCCCAACCTACGTCGGGTAACTCGACTGAAGATCATTAGCCAACAGCTGCTGATGCTCCAGGACCTTCGCAGCCTTCAACGACCGAGAAGCCTAGGCCGAAGGAGACTCGCTTTGACAAATTGCCCCTTCTAAGACTACGCAGTTCCGTAGCCACACATCAAAAATCCTGTAAGGAGCGCCTTCTCTGACAATCGTTGAGTACCATGATAAAAATAACTAAAGGAGTCAGTTTGACTCCCAAATATGTCGCCCGTTGACCTCGATCTCTTGGCGGTCGATGCCAGGTTTTGTACCTCCTCCGGAGTTTGAGGATCTCAGGAAGAAACCCGGCCTGAGGCGCCTAGTATGAAAAGGTATGAGACCCAGGGCTTGGTATGAGGAATGCACCCTTCCGAGCTACCATCCTTCTAGATAGTCGTCTGATGACAAGTACTGTGGTGACATAACAATTCCCGATATACGGCAACAAAGCCCGAGAACTGCCGATCCAAATCCTCGAGCTCTTCGTTCGTAGGGGTGTACACTTCAACGACTTCTTTCCCCCCTGGCAGTTTGGAAATGACATACATCTCGTGGAGAGCGAGTCCTAGCACCCCTCCAGGCGTGATGAAGGTTCCCATCCATCGGTTGTACATCTCCAGGAGAGCCATGAACAACGGCTTATTTATGGGTAGACCATGACAAGTGCCTCGAATGGCATGGTAGAGGCCGATCTCACACAGAGGAGTCTCATACTTTTGTAGAATCTACATAGTCAAGTTAGCCCACGCAGGGATAGGGTTTATCCAGTTCAGCAATGCCAACCGATCGACGGGATAGGATCCCTTCCGAGCAAGCTGGTTCAAGAAGGTATCAGCTTGAGAGAACGTGAAATTGGGACCCGATACGTTTATGAAGGTACCCGGAGCCAGTCCCATCACGTACCGACTGACTGGTTCCTTTTCTGCATACGTTGACCCTAAATTCCTGTTGTAATGGATGTTTCCCACAAACATCCCCGACCTGCTTAGAGTCAAGGAGTCCACCATTTTTCTGTCCAGCGGTAACATGTTGAACCATGATAGAGGAAAATGATGCTCTATCGAAGGAATATGGATCTCCACCCCGTCAAGGGTAAAGTTCCAACTCTCGGATATATCCAGCACTCGGGGGTTCTTTACAGACAAAGCATCCCCAAAGAGGAACGTCGGCTTCAGGTATTTCCCCTCCAGTTGCCCCGAGTTTATCATGGCGCAGAAAAAGTAAAAGGGTTGGTTCTTGATAGCATTCAGCCTCTCCAAAGGCTCATCTGTGGAAAGCTGGTTCGTCATATATTGGACTAAGTGGTGGAATCGCACACCTATAGCAGACTGGGCGCAACCCACCAGAGGCTCTCCCGTTGGAGTGATTGGCAAATTCACTGGAGAAAGATAAAGAGAAACAAGATTAAAAGATGGCTAAACAAAACCATATAGTGTTTTTAGGCTTATGCGGCCCAGTCCACATGAGCTTATATGGCTCTGTTTAAGCGCGAGCTTATGTGGCTCTGTTTGAGCATGAGCTTATGCGGCACTAATTAGCGTAAGCTTATGCGGCTCAGTTTAGCGTGAGCTTATGCGGTTCTGCTTAGCAAAGCGTTATGCGACCTAGTTCAGATGAGTCCATACGGTTATGCTTAGTGGACCGTCACTCGGCCCAGTTCAGATGGGCTCATGCGGCTTGGCTCAGCGCAGCTTCATGCGGTACTATTTTGATGGAGCTTATACGATTTTGATTAGCGGAGCCTTATGCAGCCCAGTCTAGATAAGCTTATGCGGCACAGCTCAGAGGGACTTATGCGGTTCTATTCAACAGGCCTTTACGTGGTTCAAAATTACAAAGTGCTCATGCGGCCGTAAGACGGCTATCATGCAGCTCGAACATAGGGCATACCCCTATGCGGCTCGGACATGGGATGCACATACGGCACACATAGTACAGTATGCAGATTCATGAAGACGAAGAAGGCCCATGCATAAAATATGCGACATAGCCATGACGGTGAAGGTTCTGAGTCGTGCAATTTCTGCCAAAACCCTTACCAGCAATGGCAGGGTGAACATCGGGATGAACTTGGGGGCCATCGTTGTTCGAGGAAGAAGAAGAAGAAGAGGACGACAGTTAGGGCAAGAAGAGCTTAAATCGGAAAAGAGAGTAAAGAGTTTCTTTCTCTAAATTACTCTTATTTATAGAAAGACAAAGGGGGGCACGTGGACCGATGAACGCTTCAGGTCATGTGCTGCAGGCAAAACCGACTCCTAGGATTTCGTCCCCTCTCATAAAAGAGATTCATCAAAGTCCAAAATCTAAATATTTAATGAACCGACTCTTGGGATTCCCCCAAAAAGACGGTTCTAAATCAAAAAAACAAATCAAGGGCAATTAATGATGCCTACGTGGCAGAAAAGACAGTGTGCGGCCAGAGCGGTCCATGCGGCCAAAGCGGTCCATGCGGCCAGAGCGATCCATACGGCTAGGAAGTCCACGCGGCCAGGCAGTCCATGCGGCTAGGAAGGCCATGCGGCTAAGAAGTCCATGCGGCCAGAATATCCTATTCGGTCAGAAGAGCTTATGTGGACATAGCCATGCTTCTTATTCAAAGTATTTCAATTTTACAAATTGAAAACTTTGAAGGGGGTCTTGTAGAAGCATGGAAAAGAACAGGAAAATATATGCGGCTCAAAACAGATGGAGTCTCATGCGGTTCAAAGAAGCTCTCAGAGTCTCATACGGCTCAGGAGTTTTATGCGGCTCAAAAGATGCCAACCTAGCCATACGGCTCGAATAAAAGCCACATGGCCTTATGCGGCTCATCCCTACAGCTGGCCATTAAGCAGCAGCCTTATTTAATGCTCTGATACAACAAGGCAGCTCTGACATAAAAATGAACTGACAGCTCTGACATAAAGCTGCAATGATGACTCTGACATAATGGCGTGCTCCTAGGGAAGCGAAGAAAATCTCTATAGCTGGCACGATCCATCAAATCCCAAAGTCTTCCATACAGCTTTGACACGTGCCCAGCCGCATGCGGTTCAGGTGAAAGCCATCCCCATGCGGCCACTACTCTCATGCAGCTCGGATCATGGGTATCATCTCCATGCGGCTCAAATCCTGAGAAACCACTACCATGCGGTCGCTACGCTCATGTGGCTCGGATCATGGGTACCATCTCCATGCGGCTCAAATCCTGAGAAGCTACCCCCATGCGGCCGCTACTCTCATACGGCTCGAATTATGGGGACCATCTCCATACGGCTCAAATGATGAGAGGCCACGCCCATGCAGCCTTGACACGTAGCCAGCCTTATGCGGTTCAGTTGGAAACCTCCTCATGCGGCACAGATTTTGGAAGTCACACCTATGTGGCTGCCACCTTCATGCGGTTCAAATTCTAAGAAGCCACCCTCATACGGCTCTGTCAAGATACCCTATCCCTGTGGCTTGCCGTTAGGACACGTAGCATAAGATCAGTTTCCCCCATGTCCCTAGGACTCGTAGCAGAATGATGGTTGGACACGTGGCACAAAATCAATCAAGATTTATCAACAAATCCCAACAACCAGATTTAGTGCAATCATCATAATTATCCGGATCAAATCAAATTTATTACAATCAAGCAAATTAAACACGTGGCAGGAGATCCGAGCTTGTCATAATAAATCACGAAGATTTGTGGCAATCAACATTAATTGCCTATATGGATTTGGCGCAATCAACATTAACTGTCCAGATTTGTTGCAATCCAGATCAATAGCCCAGATCAATTGCCAACAAGATAGGATCAAGAAAAATGGTAATTGATCTCCAAACCATCGACTTTTCAAGAGGCAATCATTGCAAACCCTAATGATCACACCCCACCCCTATAAATAGCAAGGTGTCATTCCCTTGCAAAAAAGAGAGAGAGAGACCGTCGGCTGGACATGCAGAGAGAAAAAGGCACGCACAAAAGAGTCTCCCCACACATTCTGAGAGCATTTTTTCATCAGAGCCAAGGCGACATCCGATCGTCCAAGGAGTAAGGCAGAGCTGCCGTCGCTTTCCCGAGCCTCTACCGTCACCCCCCAGAATAAAAAAATAAATAATAGTACTTAGATTGCTGTACCTAGGTTTTCATTCTTAGGCTTTCTTTATACGAACGAGTTTGTATTGTGAGTCTAAGTTCAGTCCTCCTATAAAATTATTCTGTACTTTTACAATCAATGGCAAACAGCCATAACTTCGTGTACGTTCGTCGTATCGAGACGAAACTTGTGCTAGCAGAACCATATCAAAAATTTTGTCTTGTGTACCAAGTTTTGTCCAATTCTGAGAAGGTCGACTAGAACGCCTATTTGGCGGGCCCGCGACCCGATCTAACGGACGAAATTGTACACGGCCTGCCGAAATTTAACTTTAGACATACGGTTGTGTTCGTCTCCTTAAATTGGACCTGTAGACATGTAGTTTGACGACTTTAGAGACCATAGATATTGGCACGTATTTCGGTGCAAAATGGGTCCAACGACGGACATCGTTTTGTCCTGAAATTATATTTTTGCCCCTATTCCAAAATTAGAATTTTGGACAGGCATTTCCTAGATATATCTTTAATACCGGGAACATTCTTGATGTCTGTTTCAGCATCCGGAGCCGTTCGTGGATTTCGAGATTTCTTGCTGACGTGATTGATTGCTTGGAGTTGCTATTTTCGCTCTGCCAGGCAAGATACCTTGCCACCTTACTCTGTAATTTACTTGTTCTTATTTCAAGTTATTTATGTTCAGCATTACTTATTTATTGTTAGTATTATATCACTGTGCATCCAAGTCACACTTAGGTGCGAACGACTATATCGGTCGTTTTACTTGTTTTGTTTTATTCTCTTGCATTGACTTAGCTTAGTGACCACCCATTGATGATGAGGTATTGGTATACCTCACACGGCCTTGACACATTTTTTATCACGTGTTGTGAGTCACATGTAGGACACGTACCCGTGTAGTCGGCTGGCTACCGATACGTTTGAGGCGTACGACAGATAGGAGTAACTGCCAATAGAATTGTAAGATGTGGAATTTGTAGTTACTAGAGGTTCATATTAGCCATGGAGATGACGATACTAGACATTGGATGGGGAGAACAATCCCTGATGTATGGTATTCTATTACACTTTTTCTTATGACCTGGAAGCTCCGCTGGAGATATGGGTATGATTATCCACTCATGTTGGCCACTGACGTTCTTGAAGTTATGCATCCGGATCATATTATCAGCCAGGGCTCGTGCGTCGAAGGATTGTATCTCAACTGTATATTCACAGTAGAATGGTTAGGAATCCTTTGCACGCATTTTCCTTTTACTCTCTATTATATATCACAGTTTATATGGCATGGTGTTTTCTTGTATCTTTCTACGTCCCTCTGAGGACCTGGTTATCTCTCTAGGGTTTGACAAATTTCTGCAGGAGTATGGAGCGGCACTGGATCCATCCTACATTGATGACGAGGCATCTCTCACTGATTTCTATCTTATTGATTCTTTGAGACATTTTTATATTTCTTTCTTTCTATTTTGCGGAGGTTGGACTCCGATTATTGTGACTATTTATCATAGCTGTTTGGAGTGGGTAGGTCCACCCGGCTATCTCTTTGCTATACTCATTTATTATTTGGACTCTACTATCTTCTGTATTGAGCTGTGATGAGATTAGATGATTATATTCTGGCCTGTGATTATTTTATATTTATAGCTAATGTACGTATTCGAGGATTCCGTATATTGGAGTATTCTTCATATATATACAGCTGGCATGTCTACGTACTCGGTCCTAAGTATTTTGGGACTGGGGCGTTACAATTCATGTATACACATGTTCTCATGTGCCTTCTTGTCCACTCATGTTCACATGAGCTTCTTGTATGAAGTAGTATAATCATGTGCAATAACAAAACTTGAATGGATCCTTGTGTATTGATTGGGGTAGGGAGAGTAGAAGTGGTTATGTAATTAAATCCGAGTAGTGTAATCATGTACATGCCTATTATACCTTCACGTATAATGGAGTTACGTTAGAATAATCATGTGCAACCTATCCCGATTACATGACTATCTTGTGCTCTAATATATATATATATTCACTTACAGTCTTACTTTCCATATAAACTGTCTCCTATTTTCAGATATCTCTATTACTTTTATGTACTTTTCATACAGCGTTTAATGTATCTTACTCTATTGCTTGTTTTACATTTTTTGTCATGATATAAACTATTTGAGAGATATGTTCTTGTTCCTGTCCTGACTGGACCTGTTGAACATATTACAGATAACACCGAGGAGTTCTGCCCTACTTATTATGGAGCAGGCCTAGATGACCCCTATGAGTTGGACCCACTAGAGGATCTAGCTCTAGCTGAGGAGATCATCCTATAGTCCAGACTAGATATCTAGGCTTTATCTTATTTTATTATGCTATTTATATTTGACATACGAGTTGTATTTATTTTTGGATGTTGAAATGTTGTGTCGTTTAGACACTTAGGCTTATTTTCTTCTATTTGTATATTCTCTTTTGAGATTTCATATTTATCTATTCGTGCTATTTCTACCTTAGAATTGTGATTGAGTTGTACCTTCTGTATTGTCCTCTGATTGGAGAGTATATCTTGTACAGGTACATTTTTACTGTATTAGATGTATGTGATCTAGGACAACGTTCTACTGCCGACACTGCGGCGTAGGCTGGACGTACCCACTTCTCGTGCCCCTACACTGGGTGCGGGTTATGACAAATTGGGAGGCTCATGTTGCATGTTCAGATACAGCCCCTACTGACAAGGGTTAGTACCAGGTATTGGGGTCTCCCTAGCCTTTGGTAGTGAGTGTGTGAGACGGTGTTCGGTGAATGTATTAAAGATTAGGATATGGGTTAGAATTATTTCATGCATCAGTAAACGACTTTGTATTTATGAGTGTCTAGAGTGGTATCAGAGGGTTATGGTATGTGGTTGATAGCCTAATGGAGAGGGGAAGATGTTAGTATCAGATTTTGATAGGTTAGATGTTAGTATCAGATTTTGATAGGTTAGATGTTAGTACCAGATTTTGATAACTTAGAGTATTAGTCCAGGTAAGTGAAGAGAGGGAGTTAGAGTACAGAAGTTGGTTAAAGTTAGATTCAGAGATTGCTAGGAGTGGAGAATGTGGGCTTGACCATAGGCATGGGGGTTAGCCCTTAGTTTTATATCAGAAGTTCAGTGGCCTTTGCCTGCTACTTGGCAGTAGGTTACATGACTCTTGGTTAGTGCCAAGCCATGAGGGGGTGTTGGCTTAGAGTTTTATCTATCCTAATCTAGGTGAGTGTCCTTGAATACTAGGTATTTGTAAGTACAACTTTGTTTGCTATATATTGTTAGGAGGATAGGGTGGCAATATAGGTATTACCTATATCTATACCCATATCTATATGAGTTTGGTACACAGGTATATTCATATGGAAATAAATGTGAGCATATTACTAAATAGACTATAGAGATATAAATGAGCCAATAGGAACATAGTATATGTAAGGTACCTAGATACTTAAGGTAAGGACACAATATCCTAAAAAGATAAACTCAAACATCTTGGAAATAACTAGTTTGACCAAATAGTCTAAGTTTGACCCAAGTTTGACTTAGTTAACTGAAGTTTGACCAAGAGTTGACTTTGACCTAGAATGACCTAGAATCATATAGATTGCATTGTAAACTTCAATTATTACATTTTGAACATGTTATAAACTGTATTGCTTTAAATAAGACCTTGTGGCTCCGGTTCGAACATTTATACATATCAGTTGCTCAGGGTATCAGGCGAGTACATTCTCTGATAGTTTTATTATGTTGATATATCATGTGATGCATGTTATACTAGTGTTCTATGTTGTTTCTGACACGATGGACTCACGGATTGGTATTTTATGGATTCCTTGACTTGAGATACGTGGTTTCATGACTATCACGAATAATGTAATCATGACTTATGCATCTATCAAGAATAATGAAATGCGTGTCGAAGAACCTGGATTCCATGTGTACTAGTCGAGCGAGGAAATACCTAGGAGACATGTGAACATACCATTTCTATTCCATTGATCTTGCGTGAATAATAGCGGCCATACACGTAGGTGTATGGTTTGCTGGATATCTCCCTCTAGCCTTTTACATGACAAATTGGTATTTTAAATCACTGGTCAAAACACTAATTCTCTAAGATGTCTATTATATACCTTGCGTGATAGGTTTACCATTATTATATATCTGTCTATTTTTATATTTTGCATGTTCTTTATACACTCGTCTTTTCTATGTACATTATCTCTATAACCTGATTGTCAAGAATTTCATTATTATAACATACTCATAGCGCTTATCAATTATTTTGAACTGTTAGAGGTGATGTGCTCGTTCCATCCTAACTGGATATGTTGACAAAATATTATAGATGATATAGATGATTGCCCCCACTTTCTATGAGGCCTACGAGGGTGGCACTCAGGAGCCAGAGGAGGATCCAGTCCAGTAGAGACTGCCCTAGTATTAGCTTAGAACTTCTAGTTTTTAGTTTGTATCGGATTATTCTGAATGTTAGTAGAGACTTATTTATATTCTCGATATGTATTATTTGTGTTAGACATCTACTGTGTGTTGTGATAACTCTACTATTTATATTTAGTTTCTTCCTTCTATTTGATTCCATATCGTGCTATATCATCCTTAGACTTGTGATTGAGATTATATAGTTGAGATGTTATATTATACCTCCGTGCGGAGATGACAGGTTTATATTTCATTATTGTTAGATGTTAGATGTTATAGATGACCTATACAACATTCTACCGCTAACACTACGGCGTAGGCTGGACGTACCCACGTTCTCGTACCCCTAATCAGGGTGCGGGTCGTGACAATTAGGTTGACTATGATCCTGTTTGGGTCAACAGAATCTAGAATGACAACAACAAGAAGTAATAATAAAAATATGATATAAAAATACATGCAGTACAAAATAAAGGTAATATAATATCATAGTCAAACTTATCTGATTACCTGGACAAACCGATTTCACAAGTCGAGGATGAGAGGAACTCTGGCCTATAAGCTACCAACACATATCATATCATCACACCATGAACCGTAAACGAAAACCACAAGCCAATTCTAAGATTCCTAATCTAAAAATAATAGGAAAATGAATAATGGGTTAACCTATCTAATATTATTTTATTTTGGAATAAATCATCTGAAAACCTAATTTAATCTCATTATAATCTAAAATATAATCTAAACAAGAAATTTTGGCTATAGGAAGCCATGGCTCCAATTTTGGAATCTATGACACACAAATCGAGATGTCATTGACTAAATAGTCAAATGTTACGAACTCAATGATTTGAGGGTACATATTGGTAGATTTTAGTGCCACGAGTGCACCAGAATCATCCGTGCTACAAAATCACGATTTGGTCAAAAGTTATCGCCATTATGGCTAATCGTGACAAATCGATAAATTACCTGTCAAATCTGAGTCCAACGAATTAAATAAAATATTAAACAAATTTTTGATTTTTGGAAAAATTGTATGTTGTAGATCTTCGTGTCAACTTTTAAAAATTCAAACTGATCACAAAACGGAGTTCAGAATCTCCCAAAATCTCAAAAACATTACGACGCATCAATTTTTGGACAACCGACACTCAAATCAATCTCCAAAAATTCACGTATATAATTACAGAAAATAAAATATATTGTTTAAAGAACCTCGATACGGTTCTAATAAAAAAATGACACTTGAAACGGACGTCGGGGTTGATTGCAATCGCCTCGCAAAGTTGAAGGTTCTCCAAGATCAAACCAGAAAAGGAGGCTAGAATAAAAAATAGGGTTTCTGAATATACATTTATATATATAGGAGAGAGACGAAATCACCCTAGCGGGGGGAGTATAGGGTCAAGCTAGCTAATCAAGCACTAAATAATTGCTAATAGGCAATTTAAAGATTAAGAGTGGTAGAGAAGTAGCAACAACAATACCGACACCCGATGTATCTTGGTATCCTCCTAAGGGGCACTCCAGTCCCGAAACTCTCTCCGACTTTAATCCACTATTATATAAATAGTACAACGTGAGTTTTAATGCGAAGGCTCACCAACTTCTTACACGAGAGCTTTTATCTGAAGGCCTCTTCGACTTCAAACCGAGAGCTTTTGTCCGAAGACTCTCCAACTTCAACCGAGAGCTTTTATCCGAAGACTCTCCAACTTTAACCTTTTCACAAGATGGTTTTTTGATCTTCTTACAACAAGATGAAGATCTCTATTTTTTAACTAATAATTCAACATAATTTGTGGACGGCAAAAGAAAGCTTTATAGAGTTGTTTGCGGATAGCTTTGGTAGTTTAGAAATTTTTAGGCTCAAAGCATCATCCTTGAATGAAGGGATTCAAGGCTATTTACAACCAAAGCATTAAAAAGAGCTCAAAGGCAACTTTTCAGTCAGCGACCGGTATACCGTCGGTATGAACCGGTGTACCGTCGGTATACCGATCTGGAATGAAATGGCTAGAAATATTGCCGTCGGGATCATTAAATGCTCGAACTCGACCGTTGGATTTTCAACATTACTGAAACGGTATTCCGGCAGTACGAACCGGTGTACCATCAGTATGCCGGTTTATTAGCCCGAGAGCAGATTATATATAATTTGTATACCGTCGGTACGAACCGGTGTACCGTCGGTACAAACCGGTGTACCGTCAGTATATCGATTTCCATCCGAAAATGATCATGATCTAGTTTTTACCCTAGCTTTCGATTTTGTCATCTATTCCTTGTGTTTACAAATATTCCTAAAACTCATTACAGACTCCAGATATACTTGAGCAGGTGCAGGCTTCTTAAGAGTCTTAAAATAATGATGGCATGGCTTGGCTTCTTCATTTGATAGATGATGGCTTCTTCCTTGATGGCAGTTGTCCAAAGATATCCAGAATATGAAATTTGAATACCTTTCGGGGGATTCTCCCCCGAACTTCGACGGGGGATGCTGCCCCCTCGACTCCCGTCCGCTGACCGGGCAGCGGAACCCCCGAATGCGTGGCTCCGGATATGTCGTCGGGTGGTTCAAAGAAATCTTGTGGGATGCCGTCGTCTTTGGCCCACCATGATTTCTTTATTTCACATGTCTATGTTGATCTTGCTTATTGCTTTTCTTTAATTACATGTTAGAGGAACAAAGCAATATACATAGTAGCAAGTATGATCAAGTTAATGCACATTAGGACTGTGCTAAGTTTAAATATAATACTATAGTGATAGAATGAGCATTAGTGATACTAAAATGCTAAACTTAATTGATTAACCATATTAAAAAATATGATTCAATCATTGGGCCAACAATCTCTCATTTTTTTATTATGGCAAATCTGTTAAGTTTAGTATGGACATAATAGATGCATATTTCACTAATGTATAAGCAGACATAAGAATATATTACTAATAGCGTGTTAATGAAACCCATACATAAACTTACTTCTCCCCCTTTGACATGATCAAAAAAGGCTCCCACGTACTAAGAGATAAAATGAGAACAATTTAAAGCTAATAACTCAGAGCAAGAGGAGGCATAGACAATCATGATCAAGATATATTAATAAAAACAAAGGGAGAAATGTGTAAATACAAGTTTAGAAAGCTACATACTCAATGTAGAATACCAAATAAAACGATAACTTGTCAGAACACAATATAGTTGGTAAAACTGAAAGAACTTGAGAATAATCAACAAATTGTTTACCAACTTCAATTCTAATGAGAAAATCCAAAACACAATATGATATAAAATATTACTCTAGTTTTGGAAGAGAAATATGAAATAAAGGATTTCAATTAAAAGCCATGAGGATTAAATAATTACAAAAAAAAAAGATATCAATGAATATAGATAACAATTGAGATATTGCAATATATAAACTTGATATCAATTGAAATATATAAACTTGAAACATTGATCAATGAAATCATGATAGTCACAATTGTCCATAAATATATAGTAGAACAAAATAAAAGAAAGATCAATGTAAAATAGAGCAATTGGCATAGAATAATCTCATTATTTGCAAAATCTATTTGCTTACCCAAGTTCAAGTATTTGAACTCAATTACCTTTTCATGTTATATGAATACCCTTTAGATAAACATGAAGGTAAAGGAGAAAAATACTTGAGAATGAGAAATTCAGTCGACTTGAATGCTCTCCCTCAATGTATTACCATTATTGATAAAAAAATATAAATTTTGGAAAGTCCTCAACAGGGAAAGCTAAATCAATTAGGCATATAAGGAAAGCCAAATTAATGAAAGAACAATAGTTATCAAGATAAGATATAGAAGTTAATATTAGCAAGTTGACCTATTTAACCTATATAAAAGAGGCAGACATATAATAAAGATAATTGCATACACTCTCATAAATCCTTCAAGATAAAAATATTATGACCTCAATCAATAAGATATGGAATTAAAAAATATGGGTTCATGATGAACTAGGTATACGACATATTAAAGGGTATAAATGAATAGAACCAATGTATTTGCTCCCCCTCAAAATATGTGCATTTAGTTACAAAAGCACTTATAGCATAAAATAGATAAGTATAAGATCTAGAGGTAAATCGACTAAGGATTTCTCCCCCTTTTTCAATGCATATAAGGTTATAAAATTATCACAAAAATGAAATATATATATCTTTAGACAAGAAAATATATCAAATCAATAGATACTAAAGATGACCAAACAAAATAATATTCCAATTAAGCACATATAAACAAAAAATGGCAGATAATAACCTATATAGAAAAGATCTCATATTTAAATATGATAGATCAATGTATCTTACCTTTTGTGAAAAAGGTCATCATGAAATAGGAATGAATTCAATTAGAACATTCATGATGAAAGATAAATGTAGCTCAAAAATAAAATAAAAATAAAACTCAAATATCCTGTCCATGATTATCTAATTAAGAAAGAATCAAACAATTTATTACTTTGCATGGACCAAGTATGTTTTACCACATATGTACCCATCAATGGGTAAATCCAAACCTTGCTCATATATGATAATCCATGAGTAGTCAAAGTAGGATAATAAATTAACTTGATAATCACGAAGTTAGATAGTTTATGACTACTCAATCATTAGGATCATTCATAAGTAGGACAAATGAAGAAATATGATCCAATGAATCTCATCAATAGAAAATCACAAATCTATATTTATAATAAAATTTCACAAATCAATAGAAAATATGGGAAAGAGTCAATCTCATTTAAATAGTAACAAATTTAATCAAAAAGAGATGTATATGATAATATGATGAAATCATGACTCAAAATGAGAGAAATTTAAGAGATGCTTACTAATGACTAGTATGGAAGGAAGTTAAAGCAAGGAATCACAAAACTTAATGGAAACAAGATTAAAACAATATCTGGCAAACTAATTTTAGGGAGAAAGCATATATATATCTAAAACAGAATGCAAATCATACCAAGATAAATCACAAATCTTGTTCTTGTAAACTAGCATATCATATATAGATTAAAATAAGAGAAGATAGCTAGATGAGTGAAGTAAACCAAAATTATATAGCTTAATAGTTTATCATAAATAAGCAAGCTATATAACTAATTAAGATTAATGAGGTAAGCTATTTAACAAGATAAATATCCTCATTAAATTTTAATCACTAATACTAAAGATACTTGCTTAAGCATAGAGTTAACAATAAGGGTAATGCATTTTCAATGATCAAAATAACTAGACCCTTTACTAAGCAAGGATAAGAGCATAAGATAACAAATAAATAAAATTAGACTCTTATCAAGTATAGGCCAAAAGAGATATTCATGAAAACACAATAAAACAAATCTCTTTGGCAAGTATTGAGATTAACCCAAGATAATGAAATAATATATCTATCTAGAGAATGCAAAATATTATAGCCATTATGAAAGTGTATTCTCTAGAAATAAAAAATCTCAACACAAAAGCTCAACCCATAGTAGCTAAAGACATAAGAAATAAGATGTATCAATTACATGTATTATTATGTGCTAAAAATATCTTTGGGCAACAATAATATAAAAGAAGTATAAATCCAAGGAATGAGCAATGAAAGATCATTAAGATCAAGAAAGCTAAATACTAAAGATATCAAGAGGTACATTTTTTCAAAACACTTTCATAGTGCACTATAGAAATATATATGAGATATAAATTAGAAATTATGCACTAATAGATGAGGTAATTCTAAAACATAAGATAAAGAATAAACTGTGTGATTCTTTAAAAGAACTTTCATAAATAGTCATGAGTAAGACAATAATAAACATTTTCGCTCAACATCCCAACTTAAAGGTATAAAAAAATATCAAAATTTAGGAATATATATATATATATATATATATATATATATATATATATATATATATATATATATATATATATATATCAAATAGGCATACATGAAAAGATTCAAGAATCAATTAAAAAAAACAAGTATCCATAAATTCAACTAAAAAGCCAAGAACATATAATTAAAAGAAGGCTTTAAGGAGGAAGCTAATTGATTCAAGAGAAAATACACAAATTTGATCAAAAGAATCAATAGCTAAGGCATAAGGTAAGCACAAATTTGAAGGTAACAAGTATAACTAAATACTCTACAAATCAATATAACACTTGAGCTTTACACATATGTCCATATATATATATATATATATATATATATATAAATATATAAATATATATATATATATATATATATACAAAAATATATATATCAAGATAAGACATACATGAAGAACGTATTATTTGCCATGACAAAAGATGAACGAACTTTTTGTATTCAAACGCATAAAAAGTACAAAAATGACTCCTAAACAGGAGGATTAAGTACAAAAATTTCGAGGGAAGTGTGACGGTGGAGATCGGGTACTGTAGCGGCTCCTTTACTCCGTTAACGATCTGACGACGGCTTGAACTTGCTTTAACTTTCTGATGCTCGAGAGTGGTACTCAGGGTTGCTAATCAGGAAGATGCCAACATTTTTAATGAAGGCCAACTCCTTTTATTTATAGGTCAGCACATATATAATGTGCGTAGGATTTTTCTTGGCGCAGGAGCGTTGTGCGTGGAGATACGAGAGAATCTGTTGTAACTGTACTGTGAGGGCTGCTGCTGAGCTGATACGTGGCGGATGTTGAGATTCTCTTCTATCAAGATCTCGGGTGGTTATCAACATAACTGAATAAATAACATATGGCATGTGCTTATGGCTCGATAATCTTGAACGGATGAAGCCGAATGGGTTTTGCTCCTATCCATAGAGTCTGATTTTGTTCGTATCTTAGGGCAGTGGTTTAAACAAATTGATTAGATATTGCCCTTGTCAACAGAACCAAACTTCGTTCCTATCTTAGGAGCGACGATTTAAATAAACCGATCTGATATAGCTCCTATCAACAGAATCAAACTCCGTTCTTATCTTAGGAGTGACGGTTTAAACAAACTGATTAGATCATATCTGAAAAGATATAGATGCCAGAGTGGCCACTTTGAATAATGCCACCTTATAGAACTGCGCATCCATATGAGCTGTGCTTCTGGTAAGGCTTCAATGTTAGTGTGCTTTTGGCCAATAAGGATACTGTGCCGAGGCAACAAAGTCACTACACTTTAGGGTAACAAATTGACTGTACTGAGGCAACGAAGTTACTATACTTTAGGGCGACAAGGCAGCAAAGTCACTACGCTTTTGGGCGACAAAGAGACTATGCTGAGGCAACGAAGTCAATGTACTTTAGGGCGACGAGGAGACTTTGCTGAGGCAATAAAGTCACTGCACTTTTAGGCGACAAAAAGAATGTGCCGAGGCAACAAAGTCACTGCGCGTTAGGGCAACCAGTTGATTGTGCTGAGGCAATAAAGTTACTGCACTTTAGGGCGATGAGGCAATAAAGTTACTGCGCTTTTGGGCAACGAGGAGACTATACCAAGGCAACGAAGTCACTGCAATTTAGGGCAACGAGAAGACTGTATTGAGGCAACAAAGTGTCAAATGAAGGAGCCATTGAATGGGCTACGCTTCTGGATTGGATTTAAAGGAGCTGTGTTTCTAGGTTAAAACCGAAGGGGCCGTACTTCTGGGTTGAACCGAAGGAGCGAGTTCTGTCAAAATTTTCTTCTAAGAACATTAAATGGTCGCCTATGAATGGCTGATTCAACATCCTCTTTACTTACTGCAGTTTGGGGGCTCGAGAAGTGGTAATAAGGCTTAGTGAAATGAATCTATTTAATAAGATTTATTATGCTGAGTCCTAGGTTCAATGCATTACTCCGAAGTCCTTTGACTGACCGCCACGTGGCGTGTGGGTTGGACCACATAGCCTATATTTAAAGATGAACTTTTGGTTAACACATTGCTCACAGTTTCTTGTCATTTTCCTATCATGTTCGACCCCGGCTTAGCTTTGGACAGCTATGGGCCTTGCATAAGTCGGTTGTTAGTTGTAGATCTCTTCGTTCAAAGAAGATATGGCTTTGTTGAAGAACCACTATTGAGTTTTGAGATGCGCTTGAGCATTTGGCATAAGGAGTTCGAACCTGAACAATATCTTGGAGGTCTTCGAGGTCCAAGCTATCGGTTTTAGATTGATTGCCAACCCAAAGAGCCACAGACTGTGCTCTTTCCTGCTCAATAATGTCTTCATTAGCCATATTAGAGATGGGGACTATGTCCCCTGTTATGTTGGAAGAGTCGCAGGTAGTACTGTGAGCTTCATGCAGGAGCTGCGTTCTAGCTCGGGCCAATAGCTGCTTCATTAGCTATATTGGAGTTCCTCTACTCTGACTAGAAAGTGGCTTTCTCTGATGAGGAAGTGATTCACTCTGACACTACTGCACATTTATGTTTTGCGCGCTCCTGGAGACTGCAAACTTGTAGGCTTTAGGTGTTTAGTCTTTATATGTAATCATAAAGAATCTATAATAGATATTTTGTAAATGTAATTTTAATAAAGAACTTTTCTTTCCGTACTGTCTTCTCATAGCACAAGTTATGAAGTGCGCAGCAACTTATGTGTCTCTTGCGCTTCTGTGAAATATGTGAATCAATTGTTATCATCTGCGCTTCCGTCACTGTTGCGCTTATTTTCATGCTTCTACAAGACCTCCTTCAAAGTTTTCAAACTTGGACAAGTTTGGAACACTTTAAACAGAAGCATGAAATTCCACATCATCGAAAATGCATAGGGGTTGCTAACAGGCTGGCGTCATGCTTAGCCGACAGCATTAATTACTTTCGAGCTGTCGTTTCATTTTTAGAAGTAATGATAACTCCTCTTTTTTAGGACTCAAAAGCCATCATGACTCCGCTTTATCCGCCATGATGTTCGAAGAGTTTCTTCGAATATGAAAAGTCTCATCTTCATCTGCTGACGTGGCCTTGTTCTATAAATAGAATTTTGCTCGAAGAAAGAGAATTTTTTTGCCATCTGTGTTTTCTTTTCGAAGAAGCTTTTCTTCCCAGAGTCTTCTTCTTCCTCCAAACCCTAATTTTCCCGCCATGGCTACCAAGAAATCAAGAGCCCCAAAAGTTCCCAGAGGGCCTGTAGCAAACACGAAAGAGGCCAGAGGGGCTACGGCGAGCACGAGATAGGCCAGAGGGAAGCAAGCAGCCATGAAGGCTGTCGGCATCGACAACGCTTCGGTCATTGGCGTTGAAGTGCACGGAGACGTGTGACTGCTAGAGCTATCAAAACGGACCGGCGGGGGGGCCTGCCCGTAACCCACCATAACCCACCATTTGGCAGGGCGGGGCGGGCCGACCCACCATTTTGGCGGGTTAGAAAAATTCCAACCCAGCCTAACCCACCGGCGAGCCGCGGGCTAGGCGGGCCGGCCCGCTTAATTTTTTTAATTTTTTTAATTATTGTTTAGTTTCTTAAAAGAAAAAAATCATATATATAATATTTTCTACTTACTCTCATATGCATCAAATTACAAGTAAAATACAAGAAACATTATAATATTAGATATTTCTTTATAACACCTTTATTCATGTAAATAAATAACCAAATTTAATATTTTATACGTTATTACTTGCATTAAATGAGAATTTTTGTCATTTATAATACATATCTCATATATGTGCTAAATAAAAAAATTAAAAATTTTATTAAAAAATAGATGGCGGGCTAACCCACTTGGCCCCCGGGCTAGCCCACCGCGGGGCGGGCGACTAGCGGGCCATCCCACCTAGGCCCGCCTGTTTAGCGGGCTCCTAAATACTCGGCCCAACCTACCTTTTTGGCGGGCAGGGCGGGCCGGCCCAACGGGCTTAGCCCATTTTGACAGCTCTAGTGACCGCCTGTTGTAAGTAGGTATCCGATTAACATCAACACCCTAGTTTGCTGATGCACATGAGTGTTCACTCTTTAGAGTAGCATCTCAAAGATGTGCTAAGGCTCTTTGCGCTGATGCGCATGGGCGTCATTCCACGGATTGGTATCCCGAAGATATGATAAAGCTCAATCAACCGATGCGTATTGTTGTTACTTTATGAAATAACAACTGTAAGATGTGCTGAGGTTTCTGCTAATGTGAAGAGTCACTAGCAGTGTCAGTGCCCAATATAATTTATGAAATACCTGCGTGGATGCTTGCAGTATAATTTTTTAGTGCCTGCATGGATGCTTTATCACTGAGGCGCAGTGCCACTATGCAGTGCCTGTGCTTTATTTTTATAAAAAATACTTGCATTTTCTTAACACATTTTATTCATATGCAGTTTCCGTGGCCATGCCTCTTTTTGGGGATATTCTTTTCGATTCAGCGGTCTGCGTCCTAGGCATAAATGTCGATGAGGTGCTCGTTAATCCTGCCAAGAAGTTGATTGCTCAAGGTTAATCGAATGAGCGACTGGCTATGATACGGGATTAACAGCCTTTATACTTCCGTCGTATAACGGATCGAGGCAAGTCTCACCCTTCCGATGTCATCGAGATACTAAAATCCCGGTTCCTTTTTGGTGATCAGCTGATTATGTAATAGACCGATCTCTTAGAGATAAACGAGAATTGGTACTTCAAAAATGACGGTCTATCTTTGTATGTTCCGTCAATCAACCGACACCTCCCGCTCTCAGTTTTCTTTTGTTTCGCCGAGAAACGTTATATGAAGTGGAAACTGACCCCCGAACAAAGGGGTTTAATGACAGGCCATTTTCAGGTGGATAGGCATTCTAAGAAAATAGATACTTTTAAGAGTATGTGTGATGGTCCGTCATACACTTTGTGCATGTTGCTACCTGGTCATCTGCTCAGTAATTTTATCACGGATGTACATTCGTTTTGAGCTTCTTTTTTTGCCAATCAGCTTCTAGCTATGGGATGCACGTATCCGCAAAGAGCCTTCCGGGTCGAAGGCTGGATCCATCCTAAGACTGAATGGCGTGAACTAGCCCAGTGGGTATTGGATAGATTCAAGGAAGATCTGCAAGGTACGGGCTTGCGTCGTGCCATCAGGACTACTGAACATGGTATAGATATTAATCAGCCCTTATTCGCAGCTTTGCTGGAGATATATAATTATCACACCATGACCTTTTATACTATATATGGAGAGATGGGGCTGGCCATTCATGAGATGCACGCCATCTCGAAGCTGTCTTAGGGCGAAAAACCGTACAAGGAATATACTCCTAGCAAAGAGGAGTTTTTGGTACTGGAGAACAAATATCCTGAAATGATGGCAATGTACACAGAACTGTTTGCCATGAAATATAAAAGAACAGAACAATTATCGGAGGATCGAACTTTTACTTCACGTTACAAACTCGTTTGTACAAAGAAAGCCTAGGGACGAAAACCTAGGTACAGCAGTCTAAGTACAATTGTTTATTTTAGATTCTGGAGGGTGACGATAGAGGTTCGGGAAGGCGACGGCAGCCCTGCCTTACTCCTTGGACGATCGGTATGCAGCCTTGGCTCCTACGAAGAAGATGGTTGGCGTTGATGAAGAAATGCTCTTCTTGCTCCTCTGTTGCTCTTCCGGCTTCTCTCTCTCTCTCTCTCTGTGTATTTTCTCTCTGGTAGCGTATATCTCTTCTTGTCTCTCTCTTCTTTTTTTGATCGTCTATATCACAAGAGAATGGCACCTTGCTATTTATAATAGTGGGGAGCATCATTAGGGTTTGGATGATTGCTCATTCTCAAAGTGGCGGCGGCCTGATGTATAATCAATCTGGACCATTAATTTTAATCGTGAAGGATCTGGGCCATAGATGGGGATAGCACTGAATCCTGCGAATGATTAATGCTGGTTGAGTTAAATCTTCATGATTGGTTGTGTCAAGCTTGGATCTCTCACCACGTGTCCCATTGGTTTGATTATGAATGATATGACCTGATCCCATTAATTATGAGGATATGGTCATTAGGATCTGGTAAATCTTTCCATCTCATAATCATCTTTGCTGTCAGCTATCGTTGAATCCCTGCCACGTGTCTTGATGATGGACTCTGCCAAAGCCGCATGACATCCACAAACCGTATGAGACAGCGTCTCGGCGAACCGTATAGGTATAGTATTTATGAGCCGCATGAGATGGTTTCTTGGTGAACCGTATAAGTGTAGTAATTACGAGCCGCATGGGATGGCTTTTTGGTGAGCCGCAGGAAGACGATCCTCACCAGCCGCATGAAGCTGTTCTTTACTGGAGCCGCATGGGAGTAGCCACGTGTCAATCTCGGATCGCGTCAGAGATTTTCTTCTATTTCCCAAGAGTCTGTCATTATGGCAGGGCCATTATGATACTTTATGTCAGAGTCGTCAGCTGTCAAATCAAGACAGAGCATTAAATAGACAGACTGCTCGATGGCCAGCTGTGTGAAGGGGGTCTCATGGGTACACGTGGCATTGAGCCGCATATCTCCGCGAGCCGCATGTATTTTTGAACCACATGCGGCTGAAGGACTCTTTGAACCGCAGGACTGTCCCTATGTAAGCCGTATGGGCTCTCCTGTCCGAGCCGCATGAGACTAAGAGTCTCTCTGAACCGCATGGGACTGCTCCTGTACGAGCCGCATGGGGTTCTCCTGTTCTGAGCCGCATAGATCATCGTTCCGATATTTTCCATGCTTCTACAAGACCCCTTCAAAGTTTTCAATTTACAAAATTGAAATACTTTGAATAAGAAGCATGGCCTTTGTTGATCGCATAGATGGTTCAGCCGTATGGTTTTATCTGGCCGTATGAGCTGTGAGACCGCATAAACTTTTTGCCACGTGTCTTAGCCATGTGTGCAAATCTTCTGCATTAAATGCCCTTGATTCACCGCCTCTTGGGGGGATCCCAAGGGTCAGTTTTGTTTTGACCGAAGCGGTTTATTCTTTTAGGCGGCACGTAGATCGAGGCATTTGTTTTGATTTTTTTGAGCCTCCTTCGCCTATAAGTAGGAGTAAGTTTATTCTTTGAGAGTTTCTTTACCTTCTCTCTTTTGCTCGAACTCTTCGTTGCCGACTTCCTCTTCATCTTCTCCTATCACCGATCGGCAATGGCTCCCAAGAAGACTGCTGCTGCTACGGACAAGAAGGCTGCGTCATCTTCTGTGGCGGCGAAGGGCAAGAAGGCCGCGTCTTCATCGACCGCGACGGCGAATGTGGCGGCTCTTCCGACGGCTGACGTGCCTGTTTTTCACTCCGACGTTCACCCGCCTATTGCTGGTAGGACCATCAATATGAACTGCCATGGCTACGTCGCATATTTTATGCGCGAGCCTATATTCCCAAGTATGCTGTGTGTCCGACTCATATTCGGACCGCATGGGATATGACCCAGGCCTGAGCCGCATGAAAGTTGTTTGCATAACTACTTCATCATCAGGGCCGCATGAGCTCTTTCAAACTGAGCCGCATAAGCATATTTCGAACTGAACCGCATAAGATTATTTGAACTGGACCGCATAAGCTCATTCACGCTGGACCGCATAAGGTTGTTTCGAGCCGAATCATATAAGCTTATTCGAATCGGACCATATCTGCATATGCTCCTTTCAAACCGCATAAGCTCATCCGTACCGAGCCGCATAAGTTCCTTTCGAGCCGAACCGCATAAGCTTAGTCGAACTGAACCGCATAGGCTCTTTCAAATTGAGCCGCATAAGCTCATTCGGACTGACCTGTATGAACTCTTTTAAACTAAGCCGCATGAGGCTATACTGAGTTAAGCCGTATAAGCATCACATAGTTTTGTGTTTCCGCTATCATTTTGATTTGTTTCTTTTGCTTTTTTCCTCAGTAAATCTGCTAGTAAATCCTGTGGGAGAACTTATAGTGGGTTCAAATCAATTCGCCCTGGGAGTGCGTCTTGACGACTTAATTAAGCATGTGTTGAATCAATTCCCTGCTGATGAGCCTCCGAAGAGGTTGAACGCCATCGAGAATCAGTCCCTCCATTACCTTCGTTCCATGATGAATACTGGGAAGCTGGATGGAAAATAACTGAAGCCTTCGTTCCTGTTTGGAGATGCTTTAATCATAAAGAATCCCCGAGTTTTAGAGATCTCCGAGAATTGGGATTTTTCTTTGGATGGGGTGGCAATCCATATTCCTCTTATGGAACGTCATTATCCTTTGTCGTGGTTTAATATGGTGTTGCTGGACAGGAAGATGGTGTGTAACTTAACTCCTACGCAATCAGGGATGTTGATGGACAGCATCCATTATAACCCGAACATGCGGTCAGCGTATGCGGGTAAGGATTCCGTCCTCCGGTACATGATGGGTCTGGCCCCGGGCTCTTTCATGAATGTATACGGTCCCAACTTCATACTTACTCAAGCTGATACCTTCCTGAATCGGCTTGTTCACAAGAAGTCTTATCCCGTTGGTAGGCTAGCACTGCCGAACTGGATAAACCCTACTTCTACGTGGGCCCAGTTGACCACTTGGGTTCTGCAGACCTACGGAACATTCTTGCGGGGGGTAGGACTTTACCAGGCCATTCGGGGCACTTGTCATGGGCTTCCTATCAATAAGCCACTGTTCGTGGCACTCTTGGAGATGTATAGCCAGCGAACGGGGACATTCTTTGCACCCAGAGGGGAGTTGGGGCTTGCCCTTCACGAGATGTATACTGTCTCCAAACTTTCGTGGAGGAATGAGCCTTTCGAGGTGTATACCCCGTCGAATGAGGAGTTTGAGGACTTGGACCGACGACTCCCAGGTTCTGTTGCGGTGTATCGGGAATTGCTGTGCCACCATAGTGCTTGTCATCAGATGGCTATAAAAACGGTGGATAGCTCCGAGGGGACCGCTCTCCACACCACATCCTGGATTAATTATCTTTTTAAAGTTGACCCTTCAGGCGAAGTTACTCATCGAACCCCTCGAACGCATGGAGAGATAAGGGATCTGATGTCAAGCATCAAGAAGTCGCGATCCAAGAGCGACATATTCGGGAGTCAAACTGACTCACTTAGCTATTTTTACTACGGGACCACACAGATGTCGGAGAAGGCGCTTCTGGCTGGATTTTTAATGATATGGCTACGAAATTGCGTAGTCTCGGGAGGAGTGGGTTCTATTGAGAGGATCGGTCGTCATTTCATTCTTCCTGCCATTAAACTGGTATTTGGAATTAGACTGGCCCTTCTTTCTGCTATGGTGTGTAGCATACACCATGGTCTTTGAACCTTTTCGTCCAAGGTTATTGCGCACAAGAAGACGTTGGATTTTGAGCACGTAGAACTGCCTTTCCACTATTTGATGGGGTGGTTGGCAATGCACTACAAGTCTTTGATGGGACCTGGCATAGCGAAAGATGCTACAGATGAAGATGCTTTCCTTTTCAAATGCCATCGCCGGTCTTGGGAATTCAACACTATGTCATCTTGTCGGAAGGCGCTGGCGAAGGTGGATGGGTGTGACTTTTTTGTGTCTGTTCCTCCCTTTTCTGATGAGGAAGTGAGGAAGGTACATCTCGATGGTACCGGGCCTTCTCACTTTCTATCTCCGGACATGCTCACCTGGTTGCGCAACATCCGCCCCGCGCATCTGGTTTATCGCAACCGCGATAATGTGTACTTGGAGCCTTACCTACCTAGTAGGTTTTCCCGCCAATTTGGTTATAGCCAGTTATTCCTTGATTGCCCCAACCCTTGTTTGGGCTTTGAAGGTAGCGTTCTTGATGGTGTCAGGACGTGGAATTATTATGACGCTTATCATACTCGGGCCAGCTTCTCGGTCCCCGATGCTAAGGTGCCGAGGGAAATTTTATACGTGGCTGCTTTATATCACGTTATGGCGAACAAGCCTCCTGTTAATTTCGATCCGAGTACCAGTTTTATCGTAGGTACCGGTTTACAAGAGAAGCCCAAGGGGGCTAAGGCTAGAAAGCAACTAGCGCTCCAGACTCCCCTCCCTGAATCAGAACCTTCTGAGTCGGCTGAGGAGGAGGATGATCATGATAGCGAAGACTCCCTTTCTGGTGGGGGTAAAGAAGTAATGGATCAACCGCTTCCCACACCCGATGAACCGGCGGAAGATCCGTTGCTTACTGCACAAGAGGAAGTAGTGAGAGAAGAACAGTCTTCAGCTGTGTCTGGTTCCTCGCGTAAACGAGTCAGACACGAGTCTTCTGACAGTAGAGCGACCTTTTTCGTGAAGAGAGCTGCCGTTAGGTCTCGTGGATTACTCATTACCGAGAGGGTGAAGGTATAGACGCTATTCCGGAGGTAAGACCAAGTCGTAGCCATCTCTTTGTTGTAGTTTTCTTTTCTCTCGGAGATATGACTTAATCACTTTTCTTTGTAGGTGTCCGATGAACCGGCCTCTCCTGAATCGTCTACCACCCATGAAGTTGATCCGGCCCTTACTGCTTTGATTAGCGACATGTGTGCCTCGGTCCTTTCTGCGGGGGCTCTCTCAGTGGCGGCTGGGAGCTCCCAGGTTATTGAAGCCTCGGCCCAGGGTGATAAAGGTTTCCTTGGGCCTGTCTCCGAGACCGCTGAACTTCAGCAAGGCGACGCCGATCTCGGTGCATCTCCTCCCGAGGATGCAAGGGCGGAGGAGTCTATTATACCTGACTCGGAGGCTGTTGGTGAATAGGCTACGGTGGCTGCAGGCGAACCTCGGCCTCCACACTCCTCAACTGGTAAGATAAGCCAGATATTGACTAGTGAGGGGGCTTATTTGCTCTATCAACATATCCTCCGGGTCAAATCGATTTATGGTTGTCTTGGCCCTGCAGGTCCTGACCCTTTACTTCCCACCGTGGATGTTCTTGGGGAAGGCTCGGCCTGCCGTGATCTGGGAGAAAGGAGCGTTCCCTCTCCTTTGCCGTCTCATGTCGAGAGGCCTCCTGCCAGCTCCAGGCAGATGGGAATGGGGTTGGCGATGGTCTCCGCCTCATCCTCCACAGATTATACGGCTTCGGAGACTGACCTCTCGACCCTACCGAGTATTCAAATTCTGCAGGCTGCCGAAGAGGAGTTGGCCGCTGTTCAAGCGTCCTTTCGTGCGGAGTTTGCTTCTCTTGTGGCAGGGGCGGCAGATTCTGTTGCGTCTTCTTCAGTACTGCCAGCCACACTCCCGCTGACACCGGCTTTCTCGGAGACTCTGGACGAGGTGACGCAGGACGTGGTTGACAGCTTCTATCGCCATTTAAAAAGGGGCGTAGACGCTGCTGTGGAACGGGGGACCCCTTTTTCTCTATCTCTCTGGTGCGCTCGGGGTCAGGTTGCAACTTTGAAGTCCCTTTCCGGCGGGGTGGGGTTGGCTGCACTGCTGGAACCTAAGCTGACAGAGGCTGATCAGCTTGTGACCCAACTACTGGCGATACGACAGGCGGGCTTGCCTGCTGCGATTGAGCGGGAACAGGGCTTCCTCATTGCTGCTCGTGATAGGATCAAGCTTGCCGGAGATACTGTTGGGCCAGTTGTACGGGGAGACCTTGATAAGTTTTTCGTCTCGTATGACCGGCTGGGTCATCGGAGTCAGGCTTGTCGTGCTCGGGAAGAGTCTGCTTCTCGTGGAATCGTTGATACGAAGGAGCGGATCCTCGCACTCCAGAGGGAATTGGCCTTCTTAGAGTCAGAGCTGGAGGCTGCTCAGGCGGAACAGAAGTCAATCGTTCGGGAGGCCGAGAAGGTTTCCCGATCTTCTGCTAACCTGGAGCGGGCCTTTAAGAAATTTGAGGACAACTGGCAAGCTCACGCTCATCTGGAGGACGAGGCGGTGCTGACCCACGAGGCGAAGCGTCGAGCCTCCCAGAGGTTTGAGCGGTCGGTTGCTTTGTTGACGGACCATCTCAGGGCGTTATGTGCCCCGGAGCAGTGATCAGCTTTCTATTTTCTTTTGCTTTTCTTTTTTTTTCTTTTCTTTTTTGTGAGGGATGTGATCCCAAATAATGTAGTATTTAAAACTTCGAATAAATGAGCATGTTTCAACTCATCTTCTCTTTCTTGTACTTGTGGCGTTTGCGGAATTGGACTTGCTGGGGGATTATTTATGGACCTGTTACCCTAGGCGTACCTTAGTTTTAGGTACGGATAACAAGTTTGGTCATGATGTCCGGAACAGCCATGGCAAAGTGGTCACGGATGCTCTCGGTATTGGAAAAAAGAATGCCGTGGAGCAGCTGGGCTCCCGGGGCATGGTGAGATGGTGGATTTATGCTAAGAAGCTTAGCAAGGGATATTTGTGGACCTATTATCCTTGGCGTACCCTGGTTCAGGATACGGATAATAGGGTGAAAGGAAAACCAACATATTTGCTCAGAGGTTATAAGGACATAGCAAGCATGAGGGTTTTACCGTGGAATCTTCCTGCTCAGAGGTAATGAGGACATGGCAGGGAAGACTTCACGGAAGATATTCATGGTCAACAGCGAATATTTGTGGTCAACAGAGGACGTTTGTGGTCAACAGAGGACATTTGTGGTCAACAGAGGACATTTGTGGTCAATAGGGGACATTTGTGGACCTATTATCCTTGTCGTACTCCGGTTGTGGGTACAGATAATAGGTTGAAAGGGAACTGACATACTTGCTCAGAGGTAATATGGACATGGCAAGCATGAAGGTTTCTTCGACGGAGCCTTCCCACTCAGAGGTAATGAGGACATGGCAGGAGTGGGCTCAATGAAGTGGGGGTACACAAAACGACTCAGAGGTAGAAGAACGTGGAAGTTCTATGCGAGGGGGTGGTTTGTTTTTTTGGTGGAAGTGAAAACGACTCAGAGGTAATGAGGACATGGCCGTTTCGGAAATTTGCGGATCGATTACCCTTTTTGTGCACTGGAAGCGCGGGTAGTGGATCATGAGGGAGGATCTCTTCCAAGAAGAAAGTTCAGAGGTATAATAATACGTGACTTACTATCTGAAAGAGTGACCGGAATGTGAGTTCAGAGGCACCAGCGGTACATAACTCGGTAATTTAGAATATTGAGAAAGTGAGAGTTCAGCGGCACCAGCGGGTACATGACTCGATAATCTGAAGGGAATGTGGAGGTGAGTTCAGCGGCACCAGCCAGTACATGACTCGATAATCTGAAATATTGTGGGTGTCAGTTCAGCGGTACCAGCGGGTACATGACTCGAAGATCTTGGAGAGAAGGTCGTTTAGACATAATATTTCTTCAGGAACTTGCCGTTGACGGGCAACATGAGCAAGTCTCCGTTTTGCTTTGCGAGGCTGTAAGCACCGTTGGAGAATACTGTCTCAATGATAAATGGGCCCTCCCACTTTGGCTGGAATTTGTCGGTGGTCTTGTGAGTCATGACCATCGGCCTCCGGACTGCCAAGACGAGATCGCCCACCAGGAATGTTCTGATTTTGACCTTCTTGTTGAAAGCTCCAGCGATGCGTGCTTGGTATAGCTCAATTCGTTGCTGAGCTAAGAGGCACTTTTCATCTAGTGCCTCCAATTCCTGTAGGCGATGCTGGTGGTTGTCGTCGGTTGTTAATTGATGTGTGAGGGTGACACGTAGTGAGTGGATCTGGGTCTCCAAGGGGAGGACTGCCTCACTCCCGTATACCAGGAAGAATGGTGTATTCCTGGTGGCTGTTCGGACCGTGGTGCGATAAGCCCATAAGCATTCGCCGAACTTCTCATTCCAGTCACGTTTGTTGGAGGAGACAAACTTCTTGAGGAGTTTGATGATTGTTTTGTTGAATGCCTCTGCCAACCCATTTGCTGCCGAGTTGTATGGTGTCGAAGCGACATTCTGAATACGGTGCTTATCGCAGAACCGATAGAATACGTGGCTTGCAAACTGTGGACCATTATCATGGATGATCCTTCGTGGTAGTCCGAAGCGGTAGATGACGTGATGCTTAAGGAAACTGATCACGTTTGAAGTCTTAACTTTTGCGAGTGGGACGGCCTCCGCCCATTTGGAGAAGTAGTTAGTGATCGCAAGTATGAAACGATGTCCTCGGGAGGAAGGTGGGGTGATTGGACCGATGATATCCATTCCCCATGCCTCGAATGGCCAGGACGCCACTGTTGGATGTAGATACTCAGATGGTTGGTGAATGAAGTCTGTGTGGATTTGGCAGGCTTTGTATTTTCTAGCATAATCTATCGCATCTGCCACCATCGTGGGCCAATAGTAGCCCATTCGTCGAAGGCGATCTTGCAATTTAGGACCAGGCTGGTGGGCCCTGCAGACACCGTCGTGAGCTTCTCGTACGGCTTCTTTAGCTTCTGTAATTGACAGACACCGAAGCAGTAATCCGTCAAAGGAGCGGCGATACAGCATTTTCGTCTCTGTATCGTAGAAGAATCTGAGAGAACGCCGTCTGATGGAAGTGGCTTCCTTTGGGTTCTCAGGCAGGATGTCGTAGACGACGAAGTCGATGAATGGTTGTCTCCAATCTGGGGCATCATCGATCGTCTGTGCGAAATAACTCGCCACGAATTGCACATTGCTTTTTGGGATAGACCAGTTCGTGGCCTATCATATCCACTAATCAGCGATCATAATTCGGAACTGCTAGGGAAGCGGCAAGACCGGCTAAGGCATCTGCTTCGATATTTCGGAGTCTGGGGACATGTTCGATGAAGAACCCCTTGAACGACGAGATGATGTCAATCACTATTTGGTGATAAGGGATCATATTTTCGTGGCGTACTTCGTATGAGCCCCGGATCTGATTGACGATTAGCTGGGAGTCGCTATATGCTTCAAGGTATTCTATCCCCAGCTCTCTTACAAGTTGGAGGCCAATGACCAGAGCGTTGTACTCGGCCACATTGTTAGAGCAGGGCTCGGTGAGGGAATAAGCGCGGTTAATCACCAATCCGGAAGGAAAGACTAGTACTACCCCGACTCCGATGACTATTTTACCTTTAGGTCCAGTCCTCGAAGCACCGTCGAAGAACATTCGCCATATATTCTCGTGAGAGGTTGCATGCGAGTTGGCGACCTCATCTGGGATCTCTTCATATATCCTGGAGGACTCCGAGCCGAGGTGGGCTACTAAGAAGTCTGCCAGGGCTTAACCTTTGACTGTCTTTTATGGGACGAAGATCATATGATAATGGGACAGCAATATTGCCCATATAGCAAGGCGAGAGCTGAGTGCCCCTGGTTTAGTCATGAGGACTCTGAGAGGGTTGACTCGTGAGATCACATGTATCGTTTGTCCGGTGACATAGTGTAGCATTTTCTGAATGGCAAACACCAGGACGAGGCATTCCTTCTCCACAACGGTGTATCGGTGCTCTGGCCCAATCATCATTCGGCTGAGGTAAAATATGGCTTGTTCATGGCCTGCGTCGTTGTTCTGTGCCAGCAGAGCCCCGAGGGAGTGTTCCATTGCTCGTACATATAGCAGGAATGGTTTTCCAGGAACCGGAGCCACCAGAATTGGAGGATTTGACAAATATTCTTTGATGCTGTCGAAAGCACGCTGGCATTCCTCGTCCCATACGAATGAGACTCATTTCTTCATGAGGTGCGTGAATGGTCGGCATCGCCCGGAGAGGTTGGAAATGAACCTTCTGATGTAAGCCAGCCTCCCTTGAAGGCCTCTGAGTTCGCAGAGATTTCTCGGGGGACCCATCTCCATGATTGCTTTTGTCTTCTCAGGGTCTACATGGATACCCTTTGCAGTGATGATGAAGCCCAAGAACTTCCCGCTGGATACACCCAGAAAGGACTTTGTAGGGTTCATTTTCAAATTGTGCTCTCGTATTAGGTCGAATACCGTCCTTAGACCCTGCAGATGGTCTCCCTTGCTACGACTCTTAACGGCTATATCGTCAACATAGAACTCCACCGTCTTGCGTAAGTGGTCTCTGAAAATGATGCTTATGGCTCTTTGATATGTGGTGCCAGTATTCTTTAAATCGAAAGGCATGACTGTGTAGCAGTACGTGCCAATCGGTGTTCGGAATGATGTATGCTTTTCGTCGTCAGGAGACATTTTGATTTGGTTATACCCGGAGAAGCCATCCATGAATGACATACGTTCGAAGCCGCAGGTGTTGTCGATCATGATGTCTGTGATAGGAAGGGGGAATTCATCTTTGGGGCATGCCTCGTTCAGATTGTGGAAGTCGATGCAGATTCGAATCTTCCCATTCTTCTTGAGGACGGGTACTATATTGGTGACCCAATCGGGATGTTGCTCCTCACGAATGAAACCGCTGGCTATCAGTTTATTGACTTTAGCTTCGATCGCGTCCATAATGCCTGGGCGGAAGCGTCGCTGTTGTTGCTTGACTGGCTTCGCATCTGGCCGAATATTGAGTTTGTGAAGAGCAATGTCGGGATTTAATCCTGGTATGTCTTCATGGCTTCAGGCGAACACATCAATGTATTCTCTGACAAGTTCTAGCAGCGACTCCCGGTCCTCGTCTGTTAGGCTTTTACTGACAAAAATTGGTTTTGGAGAAAATTCGCTGCCGAGATCCACTTGTATGACCTTATCTTCAGTAGGAGGCTCTCTCTGTTCGAACCGTTTTTCCCATTGTGCGTCCAACTGCTGGGCCCACGGTTCTAGCTCGAGGATTTCGGGGATGTCTTCGTTTTCTTCGTAAGCGTCTGCGAATGCCATGTTGACTGACATGACTTGTCTGAACATGTCTCCGATGCTGGTATCTGAGTCAGAAGTTGGTGACCCGGTTAAATGTGATTGCCAGTCGCATTCTTCATCTGAACTCTCGGGGGTCGTAGTGGGCGTTACATACCCTAACCCGCACCAAGTTTTGTTATAGTAATCCTGTGGTTTACCCACCGGGACTGGCGACTTCAAAGGTAATCGTCGCCCAGTACCGTAGTTTAAACCTGGCGTCGTTTCCAGATCATACCCCTGTTTTTGCATGAGATATTTGGATTGTGGGCTATACAGATACAGAGGCAGTCTCCCGGCATCTGACCCGAGGTCGGTTTCCTTTGTGGTGGAGGGATGCGGGTTGTTTGTCCGGCCGAAGATGATTGGATGGTCCCCTCCCTCGATTATTCGGTAAGCGTCTTCTACTGGAGTAAGCTGGATCGCGGTGTACACATTTGTCACTTGTGTGTGCAGGTGAGTTCCTATACCGTGTTCCATAGCATACATTGTACATAGCTTACTGAGCTCGGTGTAGTTCAAAGATAACCCTTTATTGATGAAGTAAGGTAACTTTTCTAGGGGGATTACATCATCAACGGAGGGAACATCAGTGTGGACAGCCACATACTTGGCTAGCTCTGGTTCCTCTTCGGCTACCCTCTGTGTAAATGAAGACTGAGAGGACGACCTGGGAAGCTTGATTGTTAGTGGTTTAGTTGATGGAGTTGAGCGTGGAGTTGTTGGCAGACTAGCGACCCCCAGTTTGGCACTCGAGGTGGAGCGAGGAGTTGTTGGCAGACTAGCGACCCCCAGTTTGGCACTCGAGGTGGAGCGAGGAGTGGCCGGTTCGCTAGAAGTGTCAGACCTTGTGTCGGGGTAACGACCCTTCTTGGAAAGGCGTATCGTCAGTGGCCTATCGGAGGGATTGAGCTTCTCCATTTGGGGTTGACCGACTCTCGGCAGTCTGATTGTCAGCGGCCCCGCTGTGGGCCTCGGCACTTGGCCGGACCTTGGCAGCCGGATTATCATCTGTTCCTCCTGCGCCGAGAGGCTGATCGCGTCCTTCCGCAGAGTGGCAGTAAGGGGTGCGGACCTGCCTGGTTTGCGAGCTTGGAGGTGGATCATCAGGGGTCCTTCTGATCCCGTGGCTGTCTGAGCTTGTACGTCTCCTTCATCAAGGTGCCTCTTTGATTTTTCGTATAGGCAGGAGTCTGAGTAGTAGGATTCGACCCCTTTGAAGGGATCGATATCAGCAAATTCTGTCTTTACGAAGCCATATTTGTCGACGTATTTGAAGCATTATTGTAGCGTGGAAGGCACGATCATATAATCGTGTATCCACGGGCGCCCCAAGAGGATGTTGTAAGAAGTGTCTGCATCTATGACGTAGCAGGTGACTTCGGATTGGAGGTCGCCAATTTGACACTTCAGACGAATCTTCCCAATAGGGTAGCTCCTGCCCGAATTGAAACCGCTGATGGCGGTGCTTGTAGGTGTCAGGCGATGCATTGGTATACGGAGATGATGTAGCAGACCCTTCGGGATGATGCTTATGGAAGAGCCAGGATCAATGTGCATCTGATCCACCTTCACGTCGTCGATGTATCCTGTGTAGTACAGCGGGCGATCATGTAGGTTGGTTTTGATGAGCATGTCCTGCGGAGTGAAGACGATGTTGGGCATTGCTCCCGTGCAGGCGCTGTCTTGAAGATCCACGGGTGAGTCCTCCCCGGTGAGGTTGGATTGAGCCAGATAGGCATCGACATTTTGGAGTGCTTCACTCAATGCAATACGAACGTCCTTGGAGAGCCTTAGGAGTTCGTACCGTGACAATTTGGCCGGAGTGTTAGCCAATTGTGCTAGGATGTCAAAGTTGTAGGGCCTCTCTAGCCCTTGGGCTGCGTCTTTTCGGAGAGATTTGTCGAAGCGAGTCTCCTTCGGCCTAGGCTTGTCGGTCGTTGAAGGCTGAGCCGGTCCCGGAGCATCAGTTGTGGTGGGTTGATGATTTTCGGTTGGGTTGTCAACCACAGGTTGGGATTGCGCCCCGGACCGTGTGACGACGGCTGTAGCTTCCTCGTTGTCTGCCGAGATTGTGCGACATGTCCTGACTTTTCCACTTTTCTTCTTGTCGGTAGAAGATGGTGTGGGCCAAGTTACTTCTGACACCAAGTCTGGATGGATCCACATGACCTCCCCTCGTAATGTGGTAAGGGGTACTAGACCGGCAGCCTGATCTCGGGAAGGTGGAAGATTGGTAATCTCCATTATTGCCAGAGGGACGGGGATCACCCCGTCTTGAGTCTCCGTCGGAGGGAAGCTGTCGAATTATACGGACACCATATTGGCCGCCACGGTTACCTCTTCGAAATCGATGGCCAGAGCGTTCGAATCGATGAGGTTCTGGATGTATTGCTTCAGCTGGTAGCAATCATGTGTAGCATGATGAACATAGCGATGATAATGGCAGTATTTCGGATTCTCCATCTCTGCCGGCCGCGGTTCCCGTCTTGGTGGAGGAAGCTGGATTCTGTCCCCTTGTATGAGCATGTCCAAGATGGGCTTGACATGACTGTCTTCGAAGGAGTAATCAATTTGCGGCCATTGTTTGTCTGCAGGCTTCGGCTCAGGTTTTTGTGTTGTATCGGCCACCATCGCCTGCTTCCCCTTGCTGTTCCGATTGTTGGAGGGGTTACCCCCATTATCATTGTTGGGACGCTTACCCTTGCTTTCTCCTTCCGAGATGTGCAATCCCAGCTGGCGAGCCTTCTTCAGTCGTTCTTCGGCACTTGTGGCGCTGATGATGAAGGCCTTCCAATCTTTGAATTGACTTTCACCCATCCAGAGACTGATTGTTGGAAGCAGTCTCTTTTGACAGATCTCAATCAAAGAGGAATCTGGATTTCCGGAGGGCAGCTTCATGGCGGTTTGGCAGAACCGCTCAATATAGTTCCTTGTCAACTCCTTCTCCCCTTAGACGACATCCATGAGGGTGGACATGGTGACGTCCTGTCCTACTTCGTAGAACCTCTCCAAGAACAGGCGCTTGAAGTCGGTGAAGGAGTGGATACAATTGTCCGGCAGATTGCGATACCAGTCGAGGGCGACTCCTTCCAATGCCCCAATGAATAATCGAGTGAGGATAGCATCATCATGGGGCAAATGGTCGGTGGTGACCTCGAAGTAAGTGATGTACCGACTTGCTGAGGTCTTGCCATCATATGGGTTGATATTGAACGGCTTATATTTTGGCAGGAATGGAACATCCCTCCATTCAGCAGGGTATGGTTGCCGTATTCTGAGATCTTGAGCATTTTCTTGGGCATGGAACATGGCTCGGAGCTCCTGGACCTCTCTCCTTACTTCTTGGGCCTCATCTGTCACGGTAGGGGCTATTATTTCGGGGGAATTGTGGCCCGAGTTCGGTGTCGTCGAATTCGAATCTGCATTGACCGCGGGACCCGTGCTCGTTTGGCCAGGCGTCCCTCCTTGCAGAGTTGGAAGGGCTGCTTTAATCTCGTCTACAGACTTGACCAGAGCAAGTAATATGGCTTCGAGACTGTCGATGCGCTGGCGATCACTGGAACCCCCTTGATTGCTGTCCGTCATGAATACCATCCTTACATGAGGAGTGATGGAAGGAACGATGGAGGATGTGCCCTCCGAGTCGTACCCATGTACCGAGAAGTCATCGGGATATGTGGGAATATTCTCTTCTGGTTCAGACTCGGAGGGAACAGTACCCCCAGCCTCAGAGTCTGCTTCGTTTTGAGAGTCATGGATGTCCTCGGGGACATCGGGGTCTGTTGTACCTGATGGAAGAGTTGTTTCCCCGGGTTCGTCTCCTTGAAACACCGGATTGTTGTGGATGTTCGGAGGACTGCTACCCTCAACCTCCAGCGATGTGGATGATGAATTTCCCACTGCAGCAGATTTCGTCTTTGAACGGGTGTGTTGGAATACTCCGGTGGAGGACAACCGTTTAGACGACAGTTTCTTAGCTGTAGTAGTTGAGGTCTTCGGGGTGGAGATGCTTGCCTTCTTTCCTCTCCCCTCGGCGAGGACTTTCTGAGTGGAATTGCAGGAGACAACAGGAGGTGCCTCGTCTTCTGAGCTCGGACGTTGTAGTCTTTGGAAGACTGACGGCCGATCTTTCGTCACTGCCGTGTTGTTGCAACAGCAGTTGACGATGATTTGGATGCAGTGACGTCCAAGCAAGGACTCTTTACACACCGAAGCCCCATCTCTTTCCTTGTGCTTGTGGAGGATATCCTCACGCAGGTCAGAGGAACCACTCTGTCCGTTCGTCGCCGGGGGCTGGATTCGAGTAGTTCTGTACAACTTCCCATCAGAGGCCCACGTGATAATCAGCGGGACGCCCCGATGGTCAGAGATTGGGGCAGCTGACTGGGCTTGGTAAGCCCGCGCTGCCCTAGACTTCCTCCTTTTAGCACTTACGGGTGCGTAATAGGAGGAGTCCAAGTTGAATACCATAGAGTCTGGCTTATCATTCAGATAACCATCAGAGTCAGGACCGTACGAGAGACAGTCGAAGACTGATCGAGAGGAGCGTGGAATGGACGCTATACGGCTAGAATCGAGTACCGTGCAGGCTGTCTGCATGCGGTTGTCTTCTGCTGTTGAATGAGTTATTTTTGAGTGGCTAGGAGTCACGACCGTGCAGGCTGGCCACATGCGGTTGGCAATTGTGGCCGCATAGGTTTTCTGCAAGCGATTGACTTCCATAGCCGCATGAGTTTCATCCATGTGATTGGCAACTGTAGCCGCATAAGCCATGCGGCTAACAGATGTGACCGCATGATTTTTCTTCATGCGGCTAGCTGATGTGGTCGCATGAGTTTTTTCCATGCGGCTAGCACCCCTATGCGGCTTGGTTCACATAGAGTTCCTCTTTGCCCCTGCAAGTCCAGCATTATAGTATTTTTTTCTGCCGGACTTGGGGACAACAGAGTTGTCTACGGTCGAAAGTGGGGCCACAGAAGAGTCCTTCTCGCCGTCTTGAGCAACAGAGGGCGTCCCGTCGAGGGCTTGGGGAGGAGCAAATGATTTTGGCCTCCACTCTCTGCGAGCCTTCGTCGTACGGGTGCGCTTCTGGACCGAGCCAGCGCTTCCTTCGGAGAGCATCTCTTCAAACGCCTGCTGGTCGAAGCGGACGACCATCTTTTGTTGCGTGGAGCCAAGTTTGGCTGCATCCGACTGCATCACCAACTCCTCAGCCATAGAGAAGTTTGTCTCCAGCAGAGTCGCCATCGTGTTTGTCATGAAATATAAAAGAACAGAACAATTAACGGAGGACCGGACTTTTACTTCACGTTACAAACTCGCTTGTACAAAGAAAGCCTAGGGACGAAAACCTAGGTACAGCAGTCTAAGTACAATTGTTTATTTTAGATTCTGGGGGGTGACGATAGAGGCTCGGGAAGGCGACGGCAGCCCTGCCTTACTCCTTGGACGATCGGTATGCAGTCTTGGCTCCTGCGAAGAAGATGGTTGGCGTTGATGAAGAAATGCTCTTCTTGCTCCTCTGCTGCTCTTCCAACTTCTCTCTCTCTGTGTATTTTCTCTCTGGTAGCGTATATCTCTCCTTGTCTCTCTCTTCTTTTTTTGATCGTCTATATCACAAGGGAATGGCACCTTGCTATTTATAATAGTGGGGAGCATCATTAGGGTTTGGATGATTGCTCATTCTCAAAGTGGCGGCGGCCTTATGTATAATCAATCTGGACCATTAATTTTAATCGTGAAGGATCTGGGCCATAGATGGGAATAGCACTAAATCCTGCGAATGATTAATGCTGATTGAGTTAAATCTTCATGATTGGTTGTGTCAAGCTTGGATCTCTCACCACGTGTCCTATTGGTTTAATTATGAATGATATGACCTGATCCCATTAATTATGAGGATATGGTCATTGGGATCTGGTAAATCTTTGCATCTCATAATCATCTTTGCTGCCAGCTGTCGTTGAATCTCTGCAACGTGTCTTGATGATGGACTCTACCAAACCCGCATGACATCCATGAACCGCATGAGACAGCGTCTCGGCGAACCGCATAGGTATAGTATTTACGAGCCGCATGAGATGGTTTCTTGGTGAACCGCATAAGTGTAGTAATTGCGAGCCGCATAGGATGGCTTTTTGGTGAGCCGCAGGAAGACGATCCTCACCAGCCGCATGAAGCTGTTCTTCACTGGAGAAGCATGGGAGTAGCCATGTGTCAATCTCGAATCGCGTCAGAGATTTTCTCCTATTTCCCAAGAGTCTGTCATTATGGCATGGCCATTATGATACTTTATGTCAGAGTCGTCAGCTGTCAAATTATGACAGTGCATTAAAGAGGCAGACTGCTGATGGCCAGCTGCGTGAAGGGGTCTCGTGGGTACACGTGGCATTGAGCCGCATATCTCCGCGAGCCGCATGTACTTTTGAACCACATGCGGCTGGGGGACTCTTTGAACCGCAGGACTGTCCCTATGTAAGCCGTATGGGCTCTCCTGTCCGAGCCGCATGAGACTAAGAGTCTCTCTGAACCGCATGGGACTGCTCCTGTACGAGCCGTATAGGGTTCTCCTGTTCTGAGCCGCATAGATCATCGTTCCGATAATTTCCATGCTTCTACAAGAACTACTTTGTCATTATCAAGTATGTGTACGACAGGACTCAGCAAAGACTCATCCCCACATTAAAGCTTAGCAGGACTATATCTTCAAAAAACACTCGTCAAAGCCGGGGATAGTCCACTTTACCATGCGCAGGGCATATACTACTGACGAGGTAGAAGCTTTGATGGACAAAGAGGGGGTGTCCACTCCCTCAGTAGACGTAGAGGAAAAAACCTCCTCTACCGTTCACATCTACTTTTGTCAAAACTTGACTGTTTTGAGCCCAAAAGCGGTGTTGGCTACTTTTCTGATGATATGGCTGCGAAAAGCCATAGTTTCGGGAGGTTCTGGATATGTGGGGTGGATCAATTAGGAACTCATTATGCCAACAGTGAAACTGGCCTTTAAACATTCGCTCGCTTTGCTCCCGGCTATGGTATGTAATACCCTGTGAGGCTTGCGGAAACTCTCGAGGAACATAATAGAGTATCGTGGAGGAGACGATAAATTCTCTTGGGTTGAGCTCCTTTATCATTATTTGATGGCCTGGTTGGCTTTACACCGCCCAGGTTTGATAGTCCCCAACACATTCATGGTTATGAGGAGGGGGATGCGACGCTGTGCAACTATCATCGAGCAAAATGGCTTCATCATGACGTCCCCATCTGTAGGTGAATGTTGAGCCATTTAGATGGCTATATCTTTAATAGGGTTTCGCCCTCTTACAGGGGTTAACTTACAGACGATGAACTAATAGACTAAGGCAAAGTGGATAGTGATCGGACTCTCGGTGCTTTTTGTTGTCTGTAATCCATTCGTCCCTCCAACTTGGTGTACCGAAATCAGAACCGGGTGTATCTGGAGCCCTATTTGCCGAGTCAGTTTACGCGACAATTCGACTATAGCCAGACGATGATGGGTAATCCAAGCTTTTGTCTTGGTTATCTGGTAAGTTTGTTGGACGGCACCCGGGCATGGTGTTATTACAATGCCGGGTGCACTGGAATGAAGTTCACGATCCCTACAATACACGGAGAGACCCGTATCTTGTACTCCACTGTGAAGTTCCACTGCATTGCCAATAATTTCTTATTGGACTACGATCGAGGACGGAGTTTCATCGAGGGGACGAAGCTAGAGGGTGCCCTAGTCGATTCTTGCACGTCTTTGAGAGCTCGCATCCTTAGATAGTAGATCCTCGGATGGTTCTAGTACTTCTCAGGAGAGAAGAGAGGACGAAGAGCCCTTGAGTAACCCGTTGAAATATTAAACTACTTCAGAGGCGAGTTCTCCTCCTGCCAAGAGAACCAAATAGGTTGTACCTGGACGATGCGGTCCGTCGTGATGGTCCTTGCCATGCTATAGCACTCCGGTTACTGAACACTCCTCGTAGGTACACTTTGATTCTTTTTATTCGGTTTCTTATTTCAGACTTTTCGCTTGTCACTATTTTGCTTGTATAGGCGAAGAAGAAGAAGGAGTCTAGCTGGTCAGAGATACTCAGGGAACTTTTCGAGTAACCTGCCCCGGAGGTACCCCAGAGGGAGCCGCTGTGTCTGGCGGTTAGATTCACCATCCCTTTGCCTGCCGAAGGTCCTTCTTTAAGAAGGAAAGAAAGGATTGCCTCCATCATGGGTCCTTCAAATCTTGGGACGCCCACGATTGCGAGGATCGAAGAGTTTAGTATTCGGGATGAGAACCCGGCGACCTCAGCTGCTGACTCGGGAGATGCTTCTCTTTCCGCTCCTTTCAAGTACGAGACTCAGGGCTTCTCGGGGGCAGTGACTTCACCTCAGCGAGAAGCTTTCCTGGAGTCAATTATGGACGAGCCTGTGGAGATACCCGAGATCGGTCTTGTGGTTGTGAAAGGCATGATTCTAAAATCCGTATCCGTAATGGACCAACCAGCTGAGGATACTGAAGGCATTGCTCAGGACCCCTCAACTGTACCTTCTCCTTATACTGAAGAAGGGGTTGAAGATGACCCAGATATACCGAGAGGTGAGAAGGATCACACGGCCGAGGAATTTCCTTTGGCAGACATCAGGGATTTTCTCCAAAGGCTGGTCGAAGAGACCATAGAAAGGTTGACGGCGAAAGCTGTTGAGGAGTTAGCCGGACGGGCTATTGAAGAGCCGGTTAAAATGACCATCGAGCAGTTAGTCGATGAGGTCATTCTAAAATGACCCATGAGGCAATCAAAGAGTTGGCTGATATGGTCCTTGGAGAAACGATCAAGGAGACCATGGACGAGCGGGTCAAGGAGGTTGCTGACGAGCCGGTTACTGAGGCTCGAGTCGAGGTACCCACTAAGATGGTGATCGATGAGGCTGGTGATGAGCCTGTTGAAGACACCATTGACAGGTCGGTTAAGGAGACCGTGGAAGCATCAATCGAGAAGACCGCTATGGAATTGGTTGCTGAAGAGCCCCTTAATGCAGTCAATATAGAGCTACTCGAAGAGACAACTGTCGAGCCATCTGGAAGAGATTTGGTCGAGGAGATCGCTGACGAGCCGACTGCTGAAGAGCTGGTTAAGGAGACTACAGAGGAGTTGGTCGCAGCGACCGTCGAAATATCGCTCACGGAGATTGTTCAAGCGCCAGTCCATGAGGCTTCCCAGAGGTTAGTCGCAAAAAATATTGAAGAACCGGCGAAAGAATCTGTTGAAGAGTCGGCCATACATCAGACAACGTCGACGCGTATCGTCTCTGCTCCACCGCTGATTTCAGTTCCAGTCAAGGTACCACTTGCTCCGGCCGCGATACCTGTTGGCCCAATAATTGTATCATGTTTTTGAATATGGTTAATATGTTAAGTTTAGCACTTCATTATCACTAATCTTCATACTATCGCTAAAAGCATTTCTACTTATACTTATACCTTTGGTGATATGTGCCTATTGTTTACATATTAGTAATATGAGCTTATCTATCTTAAATTTAATCGGGTTGCCAAAATCAAAACTATGTTTTTGATTGTGGTCATTCAATTAAGTTTAATCATTATGATATCACTAATATTTATGCTATCGCCTTAGCACTTATACTTAAACTCAGCATTGTCCTAATGTGCATTAAACCTATCATAGTTGCTACTATGTATATTGCTTTGTTCGTCTAACATGTACATACAGAAAAGCAATAAGCAAGACCAATGTGGACATATGCAATGAAGAAATCATTGTGGGCCAAAGACTAAGGATCCCATAAGATTTTTCTGAACCACCCGACGACATCTCTGGAGCCATGCACCGGGGGGTCAGCGGACGGGGGTCGAGGGGGCAGCGCCCCTCGTCGGGGGTTCGGGGGCGAAGCCCCCGAAAGGTATTAAGTTTTTACAAACTGGATATCTATGGACAGCTGCCGCCAAGGGAAAAAGCCAGCACCTATCAAAGGAAGAAGCCAAGCCATGCCATCATCATTTCAAGACTGTAAAGAAGCCTGCACCTGCCTAAGTTTATCTGGAGTCTGTAATGAGTCTAAGGAATTATTGTAAACACAAGAAATAGATGGCAAAATCGAAAGCTAGGGCAGAAATAAGCCCAGGATCATTTTTGGTGGAAAACGGCATACCGACGGTATACCGGTGTATACCGATACCGGTTTTTGTTCACAGAAAGTTTCTGTTTACAAAACCGGCATACCGACGGCATACCGGTCCATACCGACGGTATACCGCTTCCGAAACGTTGAAATTCCAACGGTCGGATTTCCAGCCATTAATGATCCCAACGGCTATATTTCTAGCCGTTGCAATCCCAAATCGGTATACCGCCGGTATGACGGATCATACCGGCGGTATGCCGGTTCGTGGACTGAAAAGTTGCCTTGAGCTCTTTTCAATGCTTTGGTTATAAATAGCCTTGAACCCCTTCATTCAAGGTTGATACTTTGAGCCTAAAAATTTCTAAACCACCAAAGCCTATCCACAAACAACTCTACAAATCTTTCATTTGCCATCCACAAATTGTGTTAGAGTTATTGAGTTGAAAAGTGAGATCTTCATCCTATTGTATAAGGAGATCAAAACCTATTGTGAAAGGTTGAAGTTGGAGAGTCTTCGTATCCAAACTCTCGGTGTGAAGTCGGAGAGCCCTTCGGATTAAAGCTCTTGTGTGTTGAAGTTGGCGAGTTCTTCGGATCCAAACTCGTGTTGAAGTTGGCGAGTTCTTCGGATCCAAACTCGTGTGTAACTATTTACTCAAATAGTGGATTAAAGCCGGAGAGAGTTCCGGGATTGGACTGCCTCTTGGGAGGATACCAGGATACATCGGGTGTCGGTTTTGTTTTTTGATTCTTCTCTTGCACTTATATTTTTAAATTGCCCATTAGCTTGTGCTAAGTGCTTGATTATTTAGCTTAACCCTATTCACCCCCCCCCCCCTCTAGGGTTACTATAATACCAAGTCATGTATTGGTTGTCGTCACTGCTCCGGGGCCTTCAATCGCGACATCCCCGATGACCCTAATAGCTATGGCTGACAATGCCTACTATGCCAACTTCATCCTGGGCACCATTCGCCATGCCATGTAGCGTAGTGTAGAGGGTGTCCTATAGCATAACCAAATGCTTAAGAGGGCTCGATCCGCAGTAAGAGCCGAGCTAGCTACGTTGCATGAATATCAGGAGTATGAAGCGAAAGCAGATACGATAGGGGCTATCCTAATAGAATTGAAAGCCACCGTCTTAGAGCTTCAAGATCTTAAGTGCAGCATTTTGTCTCTGGCGGACGCAGAATTAGAGAAGATGGTCGTTGAACTTTTTCAGCACGAACAGAGGCGTCAGGCTCTGACTAACAGGCTCATCGAGATCAAAACAGAGATTAAAAAGGCGAATGATGCCGAAAAAGTTCAAGTCTGCCGTCGAATGATCTTGGAGGAACAGTACATGACCATCCGGTACCAGATTTGGCAGCTGAAGGAGGCATTGGCCTTCGCCGAGAGTGAACTAGAGAAGTCAAGAGACCAGCATGAGGTCCTTCGCCAACGATCTGAGACCCTATCTCGGGAGAGGGAAAGCATTGGCTTTTGTCAGGTAGAGCTAGACCTTGCATGACAGAACCTATACCAGCTCGAGGATGAGGCCGGCCGACGATAAGAGGCAGAGCGTCGAGCCAAAAAGTTGATCGGGCCCCGGGTTGCTCTTTTGAGGAGTCGACTGGAAGAACTCATGCATCGGTCGTCACAATGCTAATGCCTTTCGTCTTTTTGTTCTTCACTTTTTGGCTTTTGTAGTGAAGAAAGACAACTTTTGTTTTTCATGAATGAACACTTTTAGTTTTACTTCTTTACTTGCCCTTTTACTGTGAATATTCTGTACAATAATGAAAATTCCCTCAAAGGTAACATAAGATGAAGGGATGGAGGTAACTCCGCTGGGATAGGGTGTTTACTCAGAGTTAATATGGACATAGCAAATACAAAATTTTTGTGGTAGAATTTTCCTTACTCAAAGGTTATATGGACATGGCAAGGATAAATTCTACGGGTGTATAGAACAACTCAGAGGTAATATGGACGTGAAATATTCTATAGAGAATTATGACAATATGGGGATTGTCATGGATGAGATGTCCGTTCAGAGGTAATATGGACATGGTAGGCATGAACTTTGTTGGGGTACAGAAAAACAACTCAGAGGTAATATGGACATGGAATGTTTTCTACTGGGAAAATAGGAAAGGGATGAACTCGTTAATAGAATTCATAAACATCCACAAGGGATGTGGAAATATAGGTCGATTTAGACCTTAAACATAGTATTTCTTTAGGAATTTGCTATTGATTGGAATTATTAGAAAATCGCCATTAGGTTTGGCTAGCCGATAAGCACATTGGAGTAAACTGTCTCTATGACAAATAGTCCTTCCCACTTGGGCTCGAACTTTCCAGCGGTCTTGTGAGTCATCACCATCGGTCTTCGGACTAATAAGACGAGGTCACCCACTTGAAATGTTCTTTCCTGGACCCTTTTGTTGAAGGCCCCAAAAATTTGAGCTTGATAGAGTTTGATACATTGTTGAGCCAGCAGGCGCTTCTCGTCCAACGCTTTCAGCTCGTGCAGCCGATGGTGTTGATTGCCTTTGACTGTCAGCTGGTTGGTTATAGCCACCCATAGGGACGGAATTTGGATTTCCAGAGGGAGTACTACCTCGCTTCCTTAGACCAGAGGAAATGGCGTATTGCTAGTAGGTGTCCGAACGGTCGTATGGTAATCCCATAGACACTCGCCGAGCTTCTCGTTCCACTCGCGCTTATTGGAAGATATGACTTTCTTGAGCAGCATAACAATTATCTTGTTGTATGCTTCGGCTAGTCCATTCGCTGCTGGATTGTAAGCTGTTGACGCTACATTCTGTATCTGATTCTTATCACAGAACAGATGGAATGCACGGCTCACGAACTGAGGCCCATTATCGTGGATAATCCTTTGAGGGACTCCAAAATGGTAGATAACAGGATGTTTAACAAAGTTGATCACGTTTGAGGTTTTTACTTCAGCTAGTGGCACCGCTTCCGCCCACTTAGAGAAGTAAATGGTGATGGAGAGGATGAACCAGTGTCCTTTGGAGGACGGAGGGCAAATCGGCCCGATGATATGCATTCCCCATGCTTCGAATGGCCAAGAGGCCACAGTGGGGTATAGAAATTCAGAAGGTTGATGGATAAAGTTAGCATGTAACTAATATACCCGGCACTTCTTAGCATATTTCACGACATCTGCCATCATGGTGGGCCAGTAATAACCAATACGATGTAGTCAATCCTGTAACTTAGGACCAGGCTGATGGGCTCTACAGATGCCACCGTGTGCCTCTCGGAGTGCTTTTTACGGTTCTGTCTTGGATAGATAGCGCAAGAGAAGTCCATCGTATGAACGACAATATAGCATTTTAGTAGTTGCGTCATAGAATAATCGGAGCGAACGTCTCTTGATAGAAGTGGCTTCCTTCGGGTCTTCGGGTAGGATTCCGTAGAATGCATAGTTTACGAACGGGAATCGCCAGTCCTGAAAGTCAACATTAGTATATACCTGTAAATAGTAGCTCAGACATGTATGTAGATTATTTTTTGGACAAACTAGCTCCCGATCCATCACTGTGACAGAGTACTAAGTTCCGACAAGAGTTGCCAGAGAAGCAACGAGACTGGCGAGGGCGTCGGCGTCCATATTTTGTAATCAAGGTACATGTTCTATAAAGAACCCTGTGAAGGTGGAAATAATATTGATTGTCGCCTGATGGTAATGGATCAGATCTTCATGTCGGACCTCATATTGTCCTCGAACCTGGTTGATAATCAGCTTTGAGTCATCGTAGGCCTCGATATAGTCGACCCCTAAATATTTAGCGAGATGGAGGCCAATGATGAGAGCGTTGTACTCAGCAACATTATTGGTGCATGACTCCATGAGAGAATATGTACGGTGGATGACTAGGCCATCGGGAGTGACGAGAATGACTCCGACCTGTACGATGATCTTGCCTTTGGGTCCTATTCTTGAAGCGTCATCGAAGAACATTCGCTAAATAGGATTGTCTGTGATCGCGTTCGACTCTAGGACTTCGTCAGGGATGCCATCGTAGAGCTTTGACATCTCCGGTACAGGATGTGCTGCCAAGAAGTCGGGCAATGCTTGACCTTTAACCGTATTTTATAGGACGAACACCATGTCATAAGGCGTCAAAAAGATTGTCCATGTGGCTAACCGCGAGTTTAATACCCCTAGCTTGGTCATGAGAACTCTGAAGGGATTAACTCGGAAGATGACATGAATTGTATGTCCAGCCACATAATGTCGTCTTCTGAATGGCAAAGACTAGAGCGAGACATTCCTTCTCAACAGGATTATAGTGATTCTTGGCACCAATCACAGTCCTACTCAGATAGTAGATTGCATGTTCGTGGCCTTCGTTGCTTCTCCGGGCTAGTAAAGCACCAAGAAAATGATCCATAGCTCAGATGTATAGCAGCAAGGGCCTCCCTACGACCGGTGCTACCAATATTGGAGGACTAGTGAGGTTCTTCTTGATGTTGTCGAACGTATACTGGCATTCTTCGATCCAGACATAAGAAACCCCTTTCTTCATTAGTTTTGTGAAGGGTTGGCACCCTCCAGAGAGATTTGCTATAAATCTGTCGATATAGACTAAGCGTCCTTGTAGTCCCCAGAGCTCACGGAGATTCTTCGGGGGAGCCATATCCAGGATGGCCTTGGTTTTCTCAGGGTCAATGTGAATACCTTTGGCCGTGATGATGAAGCCCAAGAACTTGCCGCTGGAAACCCCCAGAAAAGACTTGGTTGGATTCATATTCAGTCGATGTGTCCGCATCAAGTCGAACACGGTCCTCAATCGTCCAGATGGCTAGATTTGTTTCAACTCTTAACGATAATGTCATTCACAAAACATTCCACTATTTTTTGACGATGTTTATGAAATATGGTACTCATAGCTCGCTGGTATGTTGCTCCTACATTCTTTAAGCTAAAAGACATCACTGTGTAATAGTAGATTCCCTTTGGAGTCTGAAATAAAGTGTGTTTTCGTCTTCAGAGAATATTTTGATTTGGTTATAGCCTGAGAACCCATCCATGAAAGGCATACGCTCGAAGCCACAGGTGTTGTCGATCATCACATCGATGATCAGGAGGGAAAACTCGTTTGGACATGCGGAGTTGAGATCTCTGAAGTCTATTTTGACTCGAATCTTCCTGTTCTTCTTAGTGGCGGGAACGATGTTGGCCACCCAATCCGGATGTTGTTTTTTGTGAATGAAACCACTTTTTTAAGTTTGTTGACTTCTTTCTCGATAGCATCCATGACGTTGGGACGGAAGCGACGTTGTTGTTGTTTAACAGGTTTAGCATTGGGCAGGATGTTGAGGCGGTACATCACGACTTGCGGGTCTAAACCCGGTATGTCTTTATATCTCCAAGCCAAGACATTGATGTACAATCAGATAAGCTATATCAGAGATTCTATGTCTTCTCCAGTCAAACTTTTGCTAATGAAGATGGGTTTAGGGGAAGCCTCATCTCCTAGTTCGACTTGAACGACTTCGTCTTCGATGAAAGGTTATCTCTGTTCAAAATGCCACTCCCATTGGGATCCTATGCGTTGAGCCCAGGGTTCATCCTCGAAGAATTTGATCATCTGGTCTTCTTCCTCAACTGGGGATCTGCAGAAACCATATTGACGGACAGTATCTTCTCGAAGGCTTGACCGATACTGGGACCAGAGTCCCAAGTTGAGGAATCGGAGGAGTAAGAATGCATCATAACCTCCATCTCAAAGCTCTCCGAAGTCGTTATGGGTGTAACATAATCCAACCCCCGGCGAGTACGCTGGTAATAATTTTGGGACTTTCCCTTTGGAGCACGAAGTCGTAAGGGAAGGCATCGACCTTTGCCATAGTCTAATCCTCTGTCGATGTTCAAGTCGTAACCCATCTTCTGGATAAGGTGTTTGGCTTGAGTAGTATAACGGTAGAGCTGCATCTTGCCGTCGTCGGGCTCCGATTCTGCGGGAGTAAGTCTCTGAGGATGTTCTACTCGGCCGAATAAGATAGGTTCCTCATCTTTCTTCCTTGCTGGAACGAAAAAGTAAGTATCTCGGGAAGAGACAACTCGGCTTGCCAGATTAGCAGTTGTCACTTGGGTTTGCAACATATACAGAGCATTGTCTAAGAAATACAGGATGTTCGAATGGGCACAAGAGTAATTCAAAGACAACTTTCTTTTAATGAAATGTGAAATTTTATCCCAAGGGATTACATCATCTAGAGAATGCACCTCAGCATTGGCACACATGTAGTCCCCTAACTCCTCATCAGTGAGAACCTGGGCTACCATGGGAGAAGGTGGAAGTGGTCTCCGCTTCAGCTTGACTACCAAGGATGCTGGAGCCAGGGATTCCTGAAACTTCGAGGCTGCCTTCGGGCCTCTTCGAGGGAGCTTTATTCGAATGGGCTCCTGGCTGTCAGTTGACATCATCGGGGATAAGTAAGCATGGGCTTTTCCTCAAAGTTTGATGACAAGAGGTGTTGGTGTCTGGGGAGGTTTTTTTCTTAATCGAACCTTCAAAGGTTCTTCAGCAACAATTGCGCTTTCTGATGCAGTTTCTACCTCATCGTCGACATCATTAGCATCATCATTCCAAGGGACTAACTTGTATAGATCAGCATCAGTATAGTATGCTTTGAGACCTTGAAACGGGTCGATGTCAGCAAACTCAGTCTTGATAGTCCCGTCGTTAGCCACATACTTCATGCATTGATGGAGGGTACGATCATGTATTCATGAATCCTTGGTCGTCCCAATAGCATGTTGTAGTTTATGTCTACATTAATAACATAACAAGTCACATCTGTTTGGAGATCGCCTATCTGTTATTTCAGGCAGATCTTACCCAAAGGCTTACTCTTTTCAACATTAAAACCGTTGATTGTAGTGTTTGACTCGGTCAGCCGATGCATCGAAATCCACAAAGTTTGGAGTATACTCTGAGGGATTATGCTAAGAGAAGAGTCATGGATGATGTGGATGCGATCAACCATAATGGCACCTACATACCCTATGTAGTACAGGGGCCTATTGTGCCGGTTGTTCTTAAGTAATACGTCCTGCTGAGTAAAGGTGATGTTATGAATTACCTCGACCACGCATGGCAATATGGGCACACAGCAGGGTCCTCCTTGGGCAGTTACACCTAGGTAAAGAAGGAATCAGCGTTCTACAGAGCCTCGCTAAGGGCGTCCCGAGTCTCTTTGGAGAGACGGAGGAGCTCGAAGAGCAACAGCCTAGTTGGAGTATTGGAAAGCTGCACCAATATGTCAAAGTTGTAGGGCTTGATCGGCCCTACTGTCGAGTCTTTTCTTAGAGGTTTGTCAAAGCGAATCCTCCTTCTGCCTCTGCTTATCTATTGTAGGGGCTTGAGATGGACCTGCTTCCGATGTAGCGGGTGTAGTGGGAGCAGCAGGTGGAGGTACTTCTTCCTCTAAATCCTGGTGGTCCTCTCGCTGGTGAGCCGAGTGAGTGGTAACCAGAGTGTCATCTGTCGAGGTAGAAACCATACGACACGACTTGACTTTCTTTTTCTTGACGGAGAGCGCTGCAGTCCGCATCATGTCTGGGACAAGATCAGGATGGATCCATATAACTTTGCCTCGGGGCGTCGTAAGTCGGATGAGTCCTTGAGCATTGTCATGAGCCGGTAGAAGGTTGAATACTTCTATTGTTTCCATTGGATGGGAACGACACCATCTTGAGTCTCTGTTTTTGAAAAACTTCCAAACTGGAGGGTGACCATGTTGGTAGTGATAGTTTTTTTCTTATAGTCGAGTGAGATGACCTTGGCATCAATGAGGCACTGGATCTGCCTCTTCAATACGTAGCAGTCGCATGTTGAATGGTGAACGTACTGGTAATAGTAGAAGTACTTTGGATTGTCTACCTTTTCTACTTTGTCAGGACGCTTAGGAGGCGGGAGTTGAACCTTGCCACCCTTCATCAATATGTCGAAGAGTTCTAGCGTATCTTCATCATTGAAGGAGCAGGTTTCCTTCGGCTTTGGTGCTTCTGTCGGCTTTTGGTTTATTGATGCTGAACCTTTGGAGATGTTGACGGTTATGGCTTGCTTCCCTTTACCGTCCTTGGGGACAAAGTTATTGCTAGATGAGCGCTTCCCTTTGTCTTTGAGTGAAGGAAAACTCAATCCCAATAGTTGTGCGTCCCAAGCCTTTCTTTCGGCTACATCTGCCTCGGTAATGAAAGGTGTCCACTCTATGCACGGAGTACTGTGCCACAACTTGATTGCGAAGAGCATGTTTTTATGGCACGAGTCCATGAGCATGGGTTCAGGCGCACTAGGTGGTAACCTCAGAGCTGCCTGACGGAAGTGCTCAATATAAGCACGTACAAGCTCTTTTTCCTTCTGGACAATGTCAATGAGAGAAGACATTGTCATGTCCATTCCTTCTTCATAGAATTGAGCAAGGAAGAGATTCTTCAAATCATCGAACGACGAGATGCATTTTTCGAGGAGACTGTAAAACCATTCGTAGGCTACCCCCTGCAACGCCCCTATGAATATATTCGTGAGCAGAGCGTCATCTTTTGGCTGATGCCCAGTTACTAAGGTGAAGTACCTCAGGTATCAAAGCGGAGAGTCCTTCGTATCGAATGGCGCAAGCATTTGCATCTTGTACTTGGGTGGATATATCACATTATCCTATTCGACAAGATATGGTTGTCGAACCCCCATCTTTTGGAGTGATTCTCACTTTTCTCGAGCGTCGAAGCGAGCGTATAACTCCTTTAGAGCCTGCAAAATGTTATTTGAGATTGTGGGCCCAGTCGTTGACGATGACTGCGACATTGTTTGGTTTATGACGGAACTTATTGTAGGAGGCAGTGCATTGGATTCCCCATTTGTTCCCAGGTCTTGATTGACTAGAGTAGAAGCATTGGATGTCAATTTGTCCTTATCTCCGGAACTACAGATGTCAAGGCCTGTATAGTCTTATTCAACGTATTCAGGCCTGTCTCTAGGACCGCTATACATTTTTGATGACTGGACCCCTCGCTGTTTTCTGTGTTATCATCTTCGGCCATGAAAACGGCCATCAGGTACGGATAGATAGAAGGGACGGTGGATCTTTCATTCTCTGGTTCAGACACCTAAGTCTCATCATCCTGAGGGTAGACAGGTAGATTGTGATCGTCCTCTGACTCATTGTAATTGCTACCCCCAGCCTGTTGGTTGCTTGCGCCTACAGAGGCATCTGTGTCAGTTCCATACAATCTCTTCTCAGGTTGGAACGAGGGATTATCATAGATTATGGAAGGTTGGCTACCCCCATCCTACGATAAGAGTTTGACCTGAGTGCAGGTGTTGGAATACACCCGTGTTGGGCACCACCGGTCTGTTGCTTCTAAGTCGGCCTTTGGATTTGTTGGCCTATGCGGGAGGGCTCTTGGCAAGCTTCTTGAGAGATGGAGAACCCTGTGCCATATTACATGATGCAATAAGGAGTTTGTCTTCTTCTTCACTCGACGATCCTTTGTTGAGTCTCTGATGTACAGACGCTACCGGTCGTAGTCTTTGGAAGATGGACCGTCTCTTCGTTGGCGATGCTGCTATTTGGTAGCAGCAACAGTTGATGGTGATCTTGGTGCAGGTGTGCCTTGGGCTAGCCACGTTGTGCGCAGCAGAATCCTCCCTCACCTTACGTTTGTGAGAAATCACTTTACGCAGATCAGAGGCCTCCACTTCTATACTTTTTTCGTACGTACAAGAAAGCAGTTCGCATGAATACGGACGTGAAGGTAGCTTCCCTCTTCTCAATTCATGTACGTGAGATACGCTTAGGTCTTGATTAGAGGGTCGCTAGTGAGGCAGACTTACTTCATGCCCACGGCAAAGCTGCTCGCATGAGTCTATCCCCACAGTTTGTCCCCACTGGCTTGAATCATGCACGTGAGTGCTCAAGTGACAGTGGGGTTTTACTGGTCGAGGCATCGAAGCACTCAAACCATTTTTATACAGATTTTTGTCAGCTGTGCGTATGAATGTCAATACGGGCCTTTGGTCAGCTGCTGGCATAGCACATTGATCGTGTAGGGTGCGTGCTGTATTGGACTTCTTTATACTACCCCTGGAAGGTGCGTAGTATTTAGAGTCCAACTGAGTGGTCGGCATAGCACTTTGGTCGTGCAGGACGTGTGCTGCATTGGATTTCTTTGTGTCATCCCAGGAAGGTGCATGGCACTTAGAATTCGACATGGATGTTGGCATAACACGTTGATCGTACAAGGCGCGTGCTGCCTTAGATTTCTTCACGCTACCCCTAGAAGGCGCATAGCGTTTAGAATCCAATATAGGTTCTTCTGAAGGATAAACAATTTTGTCAAAGACAGAAGTTCTACCCTACGCAACCATTTTTCTGTGTGGGTGGGTGGATGTACCATTCTTTCTACGTTGTGCCTTTATCGGTTGCGGGGACAAGGAGTTGCACTCTTCGCTGTGCTTCTTAGCAAATGAAGTTGGCTGAGACAGTACAGTAGCAGCGGGGTGGAGGCCACTTTGGGGCTTTACTATTCAGGAAGGTTTGGAGCACGTCTCCCTCCATCTTGCCGCTCGTCGTAGCGGTCTTAGACACCCAGGTACGTCGAGTATTCTTCGGTTTTACGAACCGCTTCGAAGGGCTCGACTTCTCTTTAGAAAGGAGGTCTTCAAAAGCTTGTTGGTCGAAATATACAACCAACAACTTTGGAAAGACCCCAGCAAGTTATCGTTAGACTGCGTCACCACTTTCTTGTCAGAGGAGAAGGAAGTCCCCAGCAGAGTCGCCATCTTGTTTGCCATGACAAAAGTTGAACAAAATTTATGTATTCAAACGTATAAAAAGTACAAAAATGACTCCTAAACAGAAGAATTAAGCACAGAAATTTCTAAGAAAGTGTGACGGTATAGATCGAGGACTACAGCGGCTCCTTTACTCCGTTGACGATCTGACGATGGCTTGAACTTGCTTTGACTTTCTGATGCTCGAGAATGGTACTCGAGATTGCTAATCAAGAAGATGTCGACCTTTTTAATAAAGGCCAACTCCTTTTATTTATAGGTCAGTACATATACAATGTTTATAGGATTTTTCTAGGCACAGAAGCGCTGGGCGTGGTGATATGAGAAAATCTGTTGTAACTGCACTGTGAGGGCTGCTGTTGAGCTGACACGTGGGGGATGTTAAGATTCTTTCTATCAAGATGTCGGGTGGTTATCAACATAACCAAACAAACAACACATGGTGTATGCTTATGGCTCGATAATGTTGATCGGATGAAGCCGAGTGGATTTTGCTCCTATCCATAGAGTCAAATTTTGTTCCTATCTTAGGGAAAGCGGTTTAAACAAACCGATTGGATATTGCCCCTGTCAACAGAACCAAACTCCATTTCTATCTTAGGAGCGACAATTTAAACAAACCGATCTGATATTGCTCCTATCAACAGAACCATACTCCATTCTTGTCATACGAGCAGCGGTTTAAACAAACCGATTGGATCATATCTGAAAAGATATAGATGCCAGAGTGGCCACGTGGAACAATTCTACCTCATAGAACTACGCGTCTATATGAGCTGCACTTCTGGTAAGGCTTCAATGTCACTACGCTTTTGGGCGACGAGAAGACTGTGCCGAGGCGCCGAAGTCACTACGCTTTAGGGCGACGAGTTGACTGTACTGAGGCAACGAAGTTACTGCACTTTAGGGCGATGAGGCAACGAAGTCACTACGCTTTTGGGCGACGAGGAGACTGTGCTGAGGCAACGAAGTCACTGCGGTTTTGGGCGACGAGAAAACTGTGCTGAGGCAACGAAGTCACTGCACTTTAGGGCGACGAGTAGACTGTGCTGAGACAACAAAATCACTATGCTTTAGGGCGACGAGTTGACTGTACTGAGGCAACGAAGTTACTGCACTTTAGGGCGATGAGGCAACGAAGTCACTACGCTTTTAGGGGACGAGGAGATTGTGCTGAGGCAACAAAGTCACTGCACTTTAAGGCGACGAGAAGACTGTGCTGAGACAACAAAGTGTCAAATGAAAGAGTCGTTGAATGGGTTGCGCTTCTGGATTTGATTTGAAGGAGCTGCGCTTTTGGGTTAAACCGAAACGGCTGCACTTCTAGATTGAACCGAAGGGGCTACACTTCTGGATTGAACTGAAGGAGCGAGTTATGTCGAAGTCATTTTCTTCTAAGAACATTAAATGACCGTCTTTGAATATCTGAGTCAACATCCTCTTTAATTACCGTTGTTTGGGGGCTCGAGAAGTGGTAACAAGGCTTAGTCAAATGAATCTATTAAATGAAATTCATTATGTTGAGTCCTAGGTTCATCCCATTACTTCGAAGTCCTTTGACTAACCACCACGTGGCCTTTGGGTTGGACCACACAACCAATATATAAAGAGGAGCTTTCGGTTAACACTTTGCTTTCGATCCCGACTTAGCTTTGGATGGCCATAGCCCTTGCATAAGTCGACTGTTGGTTGTAGATCTCTTCGTTCAAAGAAGCTATGGCTTTGTAAAAGATCCACTACTGAGTTTCGAGATGCGCTTGAGCGTTTGGCATAGGGAGTTCGAACCTGAACAACATCTTAGAGGTCTTCAAGGTCCAAGCTACCGAATTTGGATTAATTGCCACCCGAAGAGCCACAGGCTGTGCTCTGCCCTGCTCAATAATGGCTTCATTAGCCATATTAGAGTGGAGGGGTTGTCCGTCCTGTTATGCTGGAAGAGCCGCAGGTAGTACTGTGAGATTCGCACAGGAGCTGCGTTCTTGCTTGGGCCAATAGCTGCTTTATTAGCTATATTGGAGTTCCTCCATATCTGACTAGGATGTGGCTCACCCTGACGAGGAAGTGATTCGCTCTAACACTACTGCGCGTTTGGGGTCTGCGCTCCTGAAGACTACGAACTTGTAGACGTTAAGTGTTTAGTCTTTATGTGTAATCATGAAGAATCTGTAGTAGATCTTTTGTAAACATGATTTTAATAAAGAACGTTCCTTTCTGCACTGTCTTTTCATAGCACGAGTTGTGAAGTGCGCGGCAACTTATGTGTCTCCTGCGCTTCTGTGAAATATGTGAAGCAATTGTTGTCATCTGCGCTTTCGTCACTGTTGTGCTTATTTTCATGCTTCTACACGCATAAATATAAATTGAATTGTATAGTCATTGTTACAATCTGCTCCCGCTTTTTGGGATGCGAGTGCGTGCCCAAGTCCAGCCTACGCCGCAGTGTCGGTGGTAGTACGCTGTATAGTCCGTAATACCCAAAATGCTCATAAAATAATTATTTTATTGCTCATTCACATTTCTAAATCAATTACAAAATTTATAAGGTTTATATTTAACCAAATACAATGTCTCACAAAATCAAATACAACAAATCTAAACTATCTAACTAGTCTTTAGGTTTTGGCCTTCAAGATATCTCTAACTCCACCCGAAGGAAACCCAAAGTGTCAGATCCCTATTTTGAAAATAGGCATCCGACTGTATTTAATATTTTTGGTTATTTTAAAATTTCGTATTGTTTAAAATTTTATTTATTATGGAGATAGCATTGTTAACTTCCTGGTCAGGATTATTCCTATTTCTATTTTTGCTATTATTATTATTATTGCTATTGTTACTATCATCATCATTATTATTTATTTATTTTAATAATCTAACCTACCCAAACCCCTACCTAACCTCTCTCTCACCTACCCCCTCATTTTCTCCTTACAGGAGAACACCCCCCCCCCATTTTTTTCCTCTCTCTCTCTCTTCACTCTCCGTCCGATTCTCTCTCTTCCTCACCCTCTCCCCGGCCCGATCTCCCTCTCTCTTACTACTCTCTCCCTCTCGACCTCTCCCCGACCTCCGGCCGCCCATCTCCATCGCAGCCCTGTCACCACCATTTTCCACCACCGCCGCCATCACCCTCCAGCACCGCCACCACCACTGCTTCCCTCCACTACCATCTTCATGGCCGGCCACCGCCGCCTCCGTGGCATCCGCGACGACCACCACCATCATCGTCGCCATCACCTCCGCCTCCCCTCGCTGCTGCCAGCACCACCCTCGCCACCATTATCGCCGCCACCGCCATGGACTCCGGCCACCTTCGCCTGGCCGAGCCCCCAGCTCCGGCCGCCTCCCTCTCCACCGGCAACCCCCTCCGGTGAGCTCCTCCGTCTCCCCCTCTCTGTCCTCCCACCGCCGGGAGCCCCGACCTCGCCTGGCCGGGCTTCCCCGACGGCCACCGCCTGTTCCTCCGTCTCCTCTCCTTGGGCTGTGAGCTCCTCGGGGAGCGAGCTCCTCGATTGGCGCGCCTCGGGCAGCGTGTTGCCTCGAGCAGTGTGCTGCTTCGTGCAGCATGACGCCTCGGGCAGCGCACCCTCATTTGGTGCGCTCTTCTTCGTCTTTTATGCCTTTTTGGACATGTGCACCTCGGTATACGTGTTTCCTCATTTTTTGCGTGCCTCGGTTTGCATGCGCCTTGATTTGCACGCATTCTTGGTTTCCGTGCACCTAGATCTACGTATTGTCTTGGGCAGCGGGATGCCTCGAGCCCCGTGCTGTCTCGGGCAACGTACCATCTCGGTTTGTGTACCGTCTCGTTTTCCGTGCCTCGGCCTTTGTGCTTTTCTTGATTTTCATGTCGCATCGATTCGCGTGCATGCATCGATTTGCGTGACCGTCTCAGTTTGCATTCCGCGTTGGACTCCGTACCGCATCGATTTGCGTGCGCACCTCGAATTGTGTGCCGTATCGATTTACGTGCTCCTTGGACCTTGGGTCGTTTCGATTTACGTGCTCGCCTCGATTTGCGTGTCGCGTGATTTATGCACCATTCTGATATTCATGATTTTCTCGATCTACGTGCACATCTCGATTTACGTACACGTGTTTCCCGTTTATCTCGATATTCGTGCCATCTCGACATTCATGCCATCTCGATTCTCGTGCGCGTCTCGATATACGTGCACGTCTCGGTTTGCGTGTCCGTATCGATCCGCGTACCTCGATTTCCGTGCCAGATTCCTGCACTGCTTGCGGGACCCACACAGTATAGCCTTCTGCCGTCTCTTGTGATTATTCTATTATTTTATTATTTGGTGCTGATGATTATTTATTGTGTGTTCTGAGGATCTCGATTGGCGTGCTAGCTTGGATCGCGACTGCCGAAGACTTTCTTACCTAGCCGAGCCCTCTAGGCAAGTATTCCTTGCTCATCGACGGCTCTTGCCCTCTCTCCTGGATTTTTATTTCATTTAATTAAATTGTACTTGTAATTTTATAACCATGATTAGTGTAGCCTAGTAGTAGAACTGCCATGATGATAACTTAGGATAGCTTGGTCCGATGCCGGGATAGACCGTATCGGACAGCTCGGATGGGTCATCCACACCTCCGAGGACACGAGCACGACTCACTTGTACGGATTGTCCCTGTATGCCCCGTGTCCGACCCGCAGTCGGGTAACGGCTCTGGCTAACTCCTCCTGTGGCTGTGATTGTGCTTGGGTTAGAACTATAGATATGTGTTGTGATGCGCCCTGCGAAGCGGTTAGCTGATTATATTATGCATGTTGGCTTGGCGTCCAGTACGTATTGTAGCGCTGCTGGAGGCCGGGACTTAGTGGTCTCGGGTTCGATTGGTTTCCAGTACGCATCGTAGTGCTACTGGAGGCCGAGACTTAGTATTTTCGGCTGTCGACTTGCATCGTAGTACTGCTGGTAACTGAGACTTAGTGTTCTCAGTCTGCGATTCTGCGATTCTGTGGCGGGTTGCGCCGAGTGGTTTTAGCCCCAATTTGCTGGGAGCTCCCGTCCAGAATACAGAGGAGACTCTGCCGGATTCTTCCAAAATTTCCGATCGGGAATTTGGTTCGAAGGACTGGGCAGAACCATTCCTTTGGTTTGCTGGACTGGGCTCGTGCCTGTTCACCTTGGTATAGTATACCTGATCCCCTTGCCTGCTAGGTAGACTCCATACTAGATTAGTCGCCTAGCTCCTGACCTGTCTTGTCCGTCGGATAGCGTAAGGAGAGCGGTTCCACTCGGGAGACGGTCTGCAACCCTGGTCCTTGTTTGGTTTAAGGGTTGTGGATTTGCTCCAGAGCGGTCCATGTAATCCTTGCCACTTCTGGCGGCGTTTATTACCGGACTCTTGTCCCCTGACCCTTCATCCTAGGGGTTATCCTAGTCTGTCAGATAGAGCTGACAGTTGTCCTATGTATTGGGAGATGTGACTTGTGGATGTGACTGAGGATTGAGTATTATGGAGAGTACGATCTTGGGATATTGACTTGGTGGATCTATGTGGATTCTTGGATTTTGGTGATTTCGAATATTTCGTGGAACGAGGAGAATATCGAGGGTATTATTATATGATTTTTACTCGACTTCCCAAACGCCCAAAACCTGGTACCTTTGTGTATTCCGGTAGTTGAGGAACCTGGTTTGATTGCTGTGTCTTGGTAGTTGAGGGGCTTGTTTTCTAGTGGCTTGTGATCATTGACTTGGAGGATTCTTGTGAGTCAGAGGGCCTAGCATTGTTAGGGGAATGAGCTTGGTATTTGGTGGTTGTCTTTATTGACGTGATATTCACTCCATCATGGATGGGAGACTCTTGCTAGATTGATCTGGTGGATGGACCGACTTGATGATTTGAGCTGTAGGTTCCCATGTGTACTTGACAGGCTATTATAGTGGAGATTTTGATCTTGTACCCGACTTGATAGCCATGTCACGATTTGGGCATGTGACTTCTTGTGACTGATAGGGTTGACCTTGTTCCTGGTATTACACGATGACCTGGACCTGTCTTGATTCTTGATAGTGGCCCGTCGAGGCGCACTCCTGACTAGCACTCTGGACATGACGAGTAAACCTGACATGTATATCTTGATTCCTGATAGTGGCCCGTCGAGGCACACTCCTGACTAGTACTCTTGACGTGACATGTTTACTCTTGACCACTGTTGCGACAGCCAGTCCTGACTTGCTAGGTATGATCCCGTCTTGACACCGTGGTTGATTTTCCTGATTGTGCTTGTACAAACTACCTGTCTCGTCTTGCATCATGTCTAGGACATGGATTCCTGGTTACCACGGTCAGGAATTCATAATGAATCTGACTAGGTTAACAACTAGATTGATCAAGTAGCTCATATAGATCGAGGTATTCCGGCTACAGGCAATCCCGTTATCTGGGCGCTCATGGGATTTGTAGCCTGCCGTCGAGTAGGGCACATTTCCAGCACACTGTCATGTGTTGCACCCCTCCAGCTAGCTATTAGGGTACATTTGTCTTCCGGGCGATGTACCCACTATATATATATATATTCGTCCTGGATAACCTGGATAGTCTGCAGGGCTTGTGGCTATAGGAATACCTTAACTGCATCTTGTTAGTAATTAGGCCTGTGATAACCCTAGTTAGTTAATAATAGCAAGCCGTAGGCATTGTGTGGCCGCTTCTCCTTCTGTGTTGATTGGCTTGTTGCCTGCTAGCCAGCTGATATTGATTTCCAGCGGGCAATGCAGGTGTTAGTGGATGCTAGGGAGATTGTGATTGTGTTAGCTTCTCTATACTTGTGGATTGTTATCGTGCGTTGGTACCGCACGATCCCTTACCTTTATTTACTGTTTTTTTAGATGTTATTCTCGTCTTATTTTATCCTGCTGGTTTTCTTCGCCCGTCCTTGAGCCTTCCCTTCTGGTACTTGCTACGGTTGGCCTGACCAACCCTGGATTGTTCCCAGATTATCTGAGACCGACCCGGTGGATCTTCCAGACTTGACTTGGAGGGTGTGCTTCAGTTCCCGACCATGCTAGGAACTGTGGAAAGGTATATTCATCTACACTATTATCCCGTACTGTAGATTCTTGATTTTCATATGAGTATTTCCTGTTTTCATATGATTACCTCTCTTGATATTGTTTCATTGTGATTTACCTGTGGATATGAGATCGGATTTAGGCCATAGATTGATTGCATGCTAGGATACCCAACCAGACTGGACAGCCGTCATCACCGTATAGCGTATTCGTACCTTATACGGTGTAGCTGGCCGTGTACGTCCCCGTATTCCGGAACTGGGGCGTTACACAAAGCAAGAGAGGAAGTCATCAAGAATCTGTCAACTGAAAAAATATATCCAGTCAGGATTGGAACAAGTTCACCATAACACCACACTACACAATATAATATACATGCATGAAGGAAACAATAATAAGGAAAACGAACTATATGCATGACACGAAAGAGTATAGCTATAACATAAAGACAACATGACAGTCAACTCGATGGAAAAGAAGCGAATGAACAATATAGCAACAAAAGATCACGTGTAACGTGTGTTTTAAAATACCAACGTTCAATATGTGGTTGGTTTAGGAATCAGACAGTCAACACGTGAGGTGTATTGACTGAACAAATACTGTCAGATGGTCCCCTGACCGAATAAACTCTGGGCTATACTAGGCTACCACATGTCTACTAATCGTATTCTCCCACCCGACTATCTCACAAATATATTTCCAACACAATAAACATTAATAATACGATAACTAATAAACACGATAAACTAGAAGTAAGGCATGAACATGTACATATACTCTAATGACTCTAACTCACGTGTACAAGCAATAATCATGAACAGTGACAACATGGAATATAACGATGTAACAGTGAAAAGATGATATAAGGATACATGCAGCCTAAAATAAAGACAATATAATGTCATAGTGAAACTTGCCTTGAGTTAGATTGCAGTTGACGTGCGATATGATTGTGTTGGCATAGAATAGTCATAGATGTCAAAAGCACGCAAGATGATCTCAATTAATGGGACGAACCGTATTATTGGGTCTAGAACGATCCAATTAGCCTAGGGTCGATATAAAGTAGTCAGAATCACAAGAAATAGGAACGTATGACTAATCTCAGTCAAGATTCGATATTCGAAGAGAATAAATAAATATATATAACCATTTTGGAAAATATTTACTATATTCGAAAACTATATATAGATGGAAAAGTACTAATATATTCTTGGGCTTATAACCCCATTCTGAATCACATATACCACAAAATTACATAGTATATTTTAGTAATAATATAATTTAGAAAACTATTATATAAAATACTCATCATATTTGGAAACTATATCGTAGTAGTCAAAATAAGATTTATAACCTATTTTTAGAAAATAATTATGATACTTGAAAATATATTCTTGGTAAATACTTGAAAATATAGAAACCATATTTTTAAGTCAAAACTATAGTTTTAGGAAATACTACGATAATATTTGTAGGTCAAAAACTATATTTCAAATAGACAACTTAATGTAATATAAAGCAAAGTTTGAAGTCCAACCGATGATTAGAACCCGAAATAATAATAACATTATTTAATTCTGAAATAAATCACTTAAAATCTAATTTAACCTAATAATAATCTGAATATAAATCAAATAAGGAAATTTGGCCATAGAAAGTCATATTTCCAATTTTAGAAACCATGGCCCGCCCTGGCTGGGTGACTATATAATTATTTATTTAATTACATAAAATCATTTTAAAATTATTTTAACTCCAAATAAATTGCAAAAAAGTCCAAAAAATTTCTAGAAAATTCTAGGAAACATTTTTAAGTGTCTAGAAACTAAATAAAAATATTTTAACTCAAAATATTATCATGTGACCGCACACTAAATTCCAAAAGCCTATGAAAATAAATTATATAGGTTTTAATTATCTAAAAAATTCAAAAATTCTAGAAAAATGATAGAATATTCAAAATTTATTTTTAGTCATCTAGAGCCCAAATAAAAGTATTTGGTCCCGAAATACCCCAGAATGACCTTACAATAAATCTTGAAAGTTCTTAAAAATAATAAACCCTTAAATATTAAATACCTAAAAATATCCAAAAATTATAAAAAAATATAAAATGGCTAAATAATACTTATATAAGATCTCTAGAGGCCATATGACCTTAAGATGGTCATAGCTCATCTACAAGCTTCAGCATGACTCCCAATGATCATAAAATTAATCAAAATCAAATAAAATAAAAATTAAAAATTCGGGAAGTGGGCTTACAAATCTTCTCACCTTAAAAAATTTTCTTCCTCGAAATTTTAAAGGAGACGATTAGGCACGATTAAGAATATTATCAAGAAATGATACGATCAGTGATCAAAATTGATCAACGAATAGAATTAAAATATAGAAAAATATGCGAATTGGCACGATCGAAATATAATCAAAATAGTCTAGCCGCGATCAAAAATTGTTTAAGAATGATCAAATCAAAATCGTTTCGATACGATTAACTATTTAGCCATAATCATCTAGGCACGATTATAGAATCAAAATCCATATGCTATTATGAATATAGGGGAAAAGAATCAAATATAGTAATCGGTTCTAATTAATTACTAGAAAGAAGCTAAATGATGATTCTTTAATAGGAAAGATAAGAGAAAATAAAGAACTACCAGTTTATTGAGAAGACAGTAAAAAAATAAGACATCAAATCAATTTGGAAAATTAATAGGCATATGCCAATAAAAGATATAGCCTTAATAGTGTTTAAAAATCGTAATTATATCCGAAGTCATTTAACCGAGAATCCATACCTCGCTAGTGTACATCTGGCTGCAGTAAACTTTTGGTTCCATGATTCAAATAAGAATACGGTATCGAATATTCTATCAACTATATCCAATATTGACATAATAACTCAAAGATCAATAGGGTAACTAGGACATAGTTTTAATAATATTCGATAATCTACGCATACCTGAAATTATTTCAACTTAAGGGGTCATGCCTTGCCAACGCGCTGCTGGCTGCAGTGAACCTGCAGTTTCCATAATTCAAATAAATGGCGATAGTACGCATCTGCTTTGCCATCGTAAGTCGTCAAAATTTTATTTCAACTATATCCATAAGAATTTCAAAGGAGCTTATATAAATTCAAACAAGTCGATCATGATAGGAAAATGTAAGTATTTGCCCTTTAAGTGGAAATATCAATAAGACAATAAAAAAATGAATGAAGACGACTCAGAATGTATGGATAATTGAATCAAAAATTATTTTGAAAAATAATTCCTTATGTCCAAAGGAAAAATAAATAAGCAATACGAACTTACGATATGACTATGATTAGAGAAGGCAAAAAATAAAAGTGCACAAATGATCAAGATTAGGAATTGAATCCTAGGAAGTCTAGGCGAATACTCTACCCACCTTTGATCCTACCATCATATCAAATATCTAATAGGGTTTAGAATTTAATAAATCATTAGCTAAATCACATGGCCTATTTAGCAACCTTAACTACCCAACAGTCAATTTGAATAAGGGACTTCCTAGTACTAGTCATTCTCCTAAAAACCAAATCAATCCTAATTGTGAATGAGCACTTCCTAATCGCAGGCTTGCAGTAGTACGACTAACTTAAGTACTACCATAAGTTTGCAATCTTTTGCAAAAACAGACCTGCATGGACCATGAAAAAACTTGTCACGATCCTCTCCCGCTTTTCAGATTACGAGTGCATGTTCAAGTCCAGCCTACGTCGCAGTGTTAGCGTTAGTACGCTGTCTAGCCCGCAATAAATAAAATGCTCATAAAATAATTATTTTATTACTCATTCACATTTCTAAATCAATTACAAAATTTACAAGATTTATATTTAACTAAATAAAATGTCTCACAAAATCTAATACAACAAATCTAAACTAACTAACTAATCTCTAGATTTTGGCCTTCACGATATCTCTAACTCTACCTGAAGAAAACCCAAAGCAAGAGAGCAAGTCATCAAAAATAGTCATCAAGAATCTGTCAATTGAAAAAATATACAGTCAGGATTGGAACAAGTTCACCATAACACCACACTACACAATATAATATACATGCATGAAGGATACAATAATAAAGAAAATGAACTATATGCATGACATGAAAGAGTATAGCTATAACATAAAGACAACATGACAGTCAACTCGATGGAAAAGAAGTGAATGAACAATATAGCAACAAAAGATCACGTGTACCGTATGTTTTAGAATACCAACGTTCAACATGTGGTTGGTTTAGGAATTGGACAGTCAACACGTGAGGTGTATTGATTGAACAAATACTGACAGAAGGTCCCCTGACCGAATAAACTCTAGGCTACACTGGGATACCACATGTCACCCGACTATCTCATAAGTACATGTCCAACACGATAAACATTAACAATACGATAACCAAAAAATACGATAAACTAGAAGTAAGGCATGAACATATACATATACTCTAATGACTCTAACTCTCATGTACAAGCAATAATCATGATCAATCAAGAACAATGACAATATGGAATATAAAGATGTAACAGTAAAAAGATGATATAAGGATACATGCAGTATAAAATAAAGGTAATATATTGTCATAGTGAAACTTGCCTTGAGTTAGGTTGAAGTTGACGTGCAATATGATCGTGTTGGCACAGAATATTCGTAGATGTCAAAAGTACGCAAGATGACCTCAATTGATGGGACGGATCGTATTATTGGGTCCAGAACGGTCCAATTAGCCTAGGGTCGATATGAAGTAGTCAGAATCATAAGAAATAGGAATGTATGACTAATCTCGGTCAAGATTCGATATTCGAAGAGAATAAATAAATATATATATAACCATTTTGGAAAACTTTTACTATATTCGTAAACTATATATAGATGAAAAAGTACTAATATATTCTTGGGCTTATTACCCCATCTTGAAATCACATATAGCCACAAAACTACATAGTATATTTTAGTCATAATAAAATTTAGAAAACGGTTTTAGAAAATACTCATCATATTTGGAAACTATATCGTAGTAGTCAAAATAAGATTTATAACCTATTTTTAGAAAATAATTATGATACTTGAAAACATATTCTAAGTAAATACTGGAAAATATAGAAACCATATTTTTAAGTCAAAACTATAGTTTTAGAAAATACTACGATAATATTTGTAAGCCAAAAACTATATTTCAAATAGACAACTTAATGTAATATAAAAAGCAAAGTTTGAAGTCAACCCCATCATTAAAACCCAAAATAATAATAGTATTATTTAATTATGAAATAAATCAATTAAAATCGAATTTAACCTAATAATAATCTGAAATATAAATCAAATAAGAAAATTTGGCCATAGAAAGTCATATTTTTAATTTTGAAAACCATATCACGCAAATCGAGACGTGCTGTTGAGTAACTAGTCAAACGTTATGAACTCAATATTTCAAAAGTGCATTCTTGTAGACTTAAATACCATGAGTGCACCGGAATCGACTGTGACACAAAATCATGCTTTGGTCAAAAGATATCGTCGTTATGGCTAATCGTGACAAAATCGGTGATTTAGCGATCAAATCTGAGTTCAACGTAATAAGTAAATAGTAAACGAACCTCTAAATTTTTGGAAAAATATATATTCAAATATCGTCGTGTCAGCTTTCCACATATTCAAACGGATCGCAAATTGGAGTTCGAGATCTCCCGGGATCTCGAAAACTGTACGACATATCAAGTTTTGGACAACCAACACTAAAATAATTCCCCAAAAATTCAGAAGCAAAATCTCATTAAATAAATATATATTCTAAAAGCTAATCTCGAGATGATTCCAACAACAAAATGGTGTATGAAAACGAGGTCGAAGTTGTCCGCAATCGGGAAATCACCAAGATCAAAACTTTAAAATCGGCCAAGGAAATAAACCAGGGTTTTTGGATATATATATATATATATATATATATATATATATATATATATATATATATATATATATATATATATATACATATATTCGAATTTCGTGGAGCTATCCCCCGTGCAATTCTTGGCGATCGGAGTCTAGGGCGCGGATGGCTGCACCGGCGGGGGGCTCCGCCCTCCTGGCCATGGGCCGAGGATGGTGGTTCAGGCGGGGGCGTCCGATGACGTCCGGGGGGGAGGTCCGGCGACGGGGGGGCTCCACCCCTGGTAGCCCTAGCGGGCTTTGCGTTGAGGGAGGGCCGGTGGTGGCTGATCCGGCTGCGACGGCTCAGGCGACGGTGGCATACGGTGGAAAGGATGTTCCGGCACGTTATTTTGCAGCGGTGGTGAGTCGCTCCGCTTCGACTTCGGCAGGGGGTTCGTTGAGGGTTGCCTTCCGTCCAGCCATTGCTATTGACGGACGGAAGGTGGTCGTCTTCTCCCCGTCGGACATGGAGGCCCTCACGGCGCCTTGTGGCTTGGACCTCATTGGAAAGTTTGTTCGGCGGAGACTTCTGATTGAGGCTATTATGAAGGATCTTGGTTCGCGGGGATTCAGGGGCCTGATTGAAGTGAAGGCCATTGATGATCATCATGTTCTCGTATGGCCTCATGTCGAGAACGACTTTCTTCGGCTTCGTTCTAAGGACTATTGGTTCGTTGGACGGGTCTCGATGGTGTTGTTTAGGTCTTCGGTGGATTTCTCGCCGATAAGAGAGGATTCGCGAGTTCCTATTTGGGTTGCCTTTCCCGGACTGCCCCACTGCATGTTTGATACCAATGCGGTTCTCTCCATCGCTTCTGGTCTTGGCACTCCGCTTTATATGGACCGCACTACGGCTTCCTTTTCCAGGCCGAGTGTAGCTAGGGTTCTGGTTGAAGTGGACGTTAGCAAACCTCTACTTCATGATGTAGTCTTCCAACTTTCTGATGGCGTACGTTCGCAGCAGGTCGTGTATGACCAAACTCCACTCTATTGTGCTGTATGTGACCGTCATGGCCACGTAGAGAGTGATTGTGCTCACCTCCAGGTAGAGAAGCCTTCGGTGGGCGTGGAAGAGAGGCCGACCGTCATCGTTGTTTTATCTCCAGGCGTTATGAGAGAGTAGGACGATCCGGTGGGTGGACGTGGGGTTAGCAGGGGTGGACGATCCGGTGGATGGCGACGACGTTCTAGGCGTGAGAAGGGGAAAGGGACACGGCAGGTGTGGAGGCGCGTCCAGGGGCGTGATGCTAGCAGCGGGTCCACACAGCCTGGATTGTGTAGGAGTGAAGGCACTCGCGCGTGTTTCGCTCCACCTTCCTGGCACGTGGGGGAGTCATCTTCGGACCAGCTAGCTTTATGGTCGGATGACGGGTGCCCCATGCAGGGGGACGCAGCAATTCGAGTCTTGTTTGGATGGGCAATCGGGGCCTGAGCGGGGTATTTGTCCCATCGATTTGCCAGACCTTCCTATCATTATTCATAGTCAGCTGGGACAAGGTGTCATAGCGGCTGGTTCCGATACTGAAGAACGCAGCTTGGTGGTGTGGGAGGAGCCAATCTTCAGCTCAATCAACGTCTGGGGTGATGATCCTTCTCAGGGTGATGATATGGTTTCGTTGTCTGAATATAGTTCATCCATAGTCCTTCGGAAGGGTCGAGAAGATGGTTGGCAGATGGTACCTTTCAAAAAGGCGGCTGGTAAGCGAAAGAAGTCGACGGCGCCTCAATCGGATTGATTTCTTCGATCACATGCTTCCCGGGTTAGGCGGGACCCCAAGAGGGTCCATGGTTAACTTCCTTATATGGAATGTTCGGGGGATGGCGAACAAATCTACTTTATGCCATCTCAGGTCCTTGTGTCAGACCAACAATATACAGGTTCTTGCTATTATCGAGCCCAAGGTGATATCCTCTAAGCTTCTGTCTTATCAATTGAGGTTGGGTTTTTATGCTAGTTTTTGCAATAAAAAAGGAAATATTTGGTTTCTCAGCAAGTCGGGTATTGGGCTCACCTGTATAGATTCCTGTGATTAGGCTATCACGATTCAGCTTTCTTTGAGTTGATTTTCGGTTCTGGTGTAGTTGTCTGTTGTTCATGGTGCAGGGACACGACAGGGGAGAAGGCGTCTTTGATGGCATCTTCTTGACGTCCAAGCCAGGGACGTTGCCTTGCCCTGGGCTATGGGCGGGGACTTTAATATCATTGCTTCTCCGGATGAGAAATTTAGAGGAGGACCGCCTGACTCGTTGGCCATCGCAGATTTCCTCGACTTCCAGTTGGCGGTCGGGCTTTCTGATGTTGGTTTCAGAGGAAGCACTGTAGAAGCATGAAAAAGAGAAGAAAAATGATCCATGCGGCCAAGGAGCCACATGCGGCTCAAGAGTCCCATGCGGCTCAAACACAGAGTGGACTCCATGCGGCCAGCAGAGGAAAGCCACGTGTCTTTTTAGCACGGCTGTACCCAGCGTCATTCAAATGCAATTAATGCTCTGACGGCTGACAATTAATGCTCTGACGGCTGACAGCTGACAGCTGACAACCCTGACGTAAAGTAGTCATGATGACTGACACAAAGAGTACTATCTTCCTAGGGAATTGGAGAAAATCTTCACAGCACTCGAGGCAAGTTTATGCGGCTAGATTAGACAAGTTCACACGGCCAGTACAGAGAAGCCTATGCGGTTCAATCATGAAGGTCCCCCATGCGGCTCGGCCATGAAGAAATCCATACGGCTCGGTCATGAAGACTCTCATGCGGCTCGGCCATGAAGACCCCCATACTGCTCGGTCATGAACATATTCATGCGGCTCGGTAATGACAACCTTCATGCGGTTCAAGTATAGAGACTATTCATGCGGCTCGGTCATAAAATCTTTCATGCGGCTCGGTCATGACGACCTTCATGTGGCCCGAATATGAACACTTCTCATGCGGCTCAGCAATGATGACAGGGCACGTGTCCTAAAGATAATCAAATTTTGGGTCAGATCCCTATAATTTGGGACACGTGGCAAGAGAATGAATTAAATTGATTCATTTAGATTTGCGGATGTCAGCAAATCATCATGATGGGGATTTATTGCAATCAACATTAATGACTGACAAGATTTGGCATAATCCTCATTAATGGCCCAGATCCTTCACGCTCAAGATTAATGGCCCTGATTGGTCATTTTCCAGACCGCCGCCACTTTGAGAATGGGTAATCATTGCAGACCCTAATGATGCCCCCCACTATTATAAATAGCAAGGTGCCATTCCCTTGCAAAAGGATGCTTTCCCAATAATCAGAGAGAAAAATACACAGAGATTAATCCAGAGAGAGAAGCCAGAAGAGCAATATGAGGAGAGCAAGAAGAGCATTTCTTCATCAACGCCAAGCATCTCGTCACAGGAGCCAAGGCTACGTCCGATCGTCCAAGGAGTAAGGCAGAGCTGCCGTTGCTTTTTCGAGCCTCTATCGTCACCCTCCAGAATTAAAAATAAACAATTGTACTTAGATTGCTGTACCTAGGTTTCGTCCCTAGGCTTTCTTTGTGCAAGCGAGTTTGTAACGTGAAGTAAAAGTCCAGTCCTCCCATAAAACTGTTCTGCTCTTTTGTATTTCATGGCAAACACGATGGCGACTCTGCTAGGGACAAACTTCTCCACGGCTGAGGAGTTGGTGACGCAGTCGGATGCAGCCAAGCTTGGCTCCACGCAACAGAAGATGGTCGCCCAGTTCGACCAACAGGCGTTCGAAGAAATGCTGTCCGACAAGAGCGCTGGCCCGGTCCAGAAGCGAGCCCGCACAAAGAAGGCCCACAAGGAGTGGAGACCCCGATCATTCGCTCCTACTGAAGCTCTTGCAGAGATACCCTCTGTTGCTTAAAACGGCGAGGAAGACTCTCCTGCGGCCCCACTTCAGACCGTAGACAACTCTGTTGTCCCCAAGTCCGGCAGAAAAAAACACTATGATGCTGGACTTGCAGGGGCAAAGAGGAACTCTATGTGATCCAAGCCGCATAAGGATGCTAGACGCATAAAAAAGTTCATGCGGCTACATCCGCCAGCCGCATGAAGAAAGTTCACAAGACCATATCTGTCAGCCGTATAGCTTATGCGGCTACAGTTGCCAACCGCATGGATGAAACTTATGCGGTTACGGAAGTCAATCGTTTGCAGAAAACCCATGCGGCCACAATTGCCAACCGCATGTAGCCAGCCTGTAAGGTCGTGACTCCTAGTCGCACAAGAACAACTCATCCGACAGCTAAAGACAGCCGCATGCAGACAGCCGCATGCAGACAGCCTACACGGTTTCCAATCCTAGCCACATAGCGTCTGTTCCACGCTTCTCTCGATCAATCTTCGACCGTCTCTCATGCGGTCCTGACCCTGATGGTTCTCTGGATGGTAAGCCAGACTCTGTGGTATCCAACTTGGACTATTCCTATTACGCACCCGTAAGTGCTAAAAGGAAGAAGTCTAGGGCAGCGCGGGCTCACCAAGCCCAGTCAGCTGCCCCAACCTATGACTATCGGAGCATCCCGCTGATTATCACGCGGGCCTCTAATGGAAAGTTGTATAAGGCTACTCGTACCCTGCCCCCTACGGCCAATGGGCGGGATAGTCATCAAGCATCTTCCAGTAACGAGCGAAGACAAGTATACGAGCTACCTTCGAATCAGGAAGCAGGCGGGAGGCCTACTCACTCGCGTGCCCGGAATTCCTGAGCCAGCAAAGCAAATGACTTGCGTGAGGCCATCCTCCACAAACGCAAGGAAAGAGAAGATGCATCGGGGTGCAAAGAGTCCTCCCACGGACGTCACTGCACCCAAGTCATCGTCAACTGCTGCTGCAATAGCACGACGATGCAAGAAGACCGGCAGTCTGTCTTTCAAAGACTGCAACAGCCATCTTCAGAAGACGAGGCACTACCTGTCATCTCCTGCAACTCTGCTCGAAAAGTCCCCGCCGATGGAAGGGGGAAGAAGACGAACGTTCCCAGCCCGAAGATCTCAACCACTGCGACTAAAAGACTGTCATCTAGGCGGGTGCCCACCACTGGAGTTTTCCAAGGTACTCTCTCTAAGACGAAATCTGCTACAGTAGGAGATTCATCGTCCATAATGCAGGAGGTTGTTAGGGCTGGGGGTAGCACCCCCCCGAGCCTCCACAGCAATCCGATGTTCCAAGAAGACGAGCCAGGGAAGACAACTCTTCCATCAGATACAGCAAACCTCGATGTCCCCGACGACGTCGACAACTCCCATGACGAGGCGAACTCGGAGGCTGGGGGTACTGTTCCTTCCGAATCTGAGTCAGAAGGGAATATACCCACATACCCCGATGATTTCTCGCTACAGGGATACGACTCAGAGGGCACTTCCTCCACCGCTCCGTCTATCTCTCCTCATGTGAAGACGGAATTCATGACAGACAGCAACCAAGGTGGTTCCAGTGATCGCCAGGGCATCGACAGTCTCGAGGCCATATTGCTTGCTCTGGTCAAGTCTGTAGATGAGATTAAAGCGGCCCTTCCAACTCTGCAAGGGGGGACGCCTGGCCAAACAAGCGCGGGTCCCGCGGTCAATGCGAACTCGAATTCGGCGGCGCCAAACCCGGACAACAATCCTCTGGAAACAACAACCCCCACTGTCGTAGACGAAGCACGCAAAGCGAGAAGAGAGGTCCAGGAGCTTCGAGCCTTGTTTCACGCTCGAGAAAACTCTCAAGACCTCAGAATACAGCAACCGTACCCTGCTGTATGGAGGGATGTTCCATTCCCACCAAGATATAAGCCGTTCAATATCAATCCTTATGATGGCAAGACCTCGGCAAGTCGGTACATCACTTACTTCGAGGTCACTACCGACCATCTGCTCCATGACGATGCCATTCTCACACGATTATTCATCAGGGCATTAGAAGGAGTCGCCTTCGACTGGTATCGCAACCTGCCGGACAACTGTATCCACTCCTTCGCCGGCTTCAAGCGCATGTTCTTGGAGAGATTCTACGAAGTAGGGCAGGACATCACCATGTCCACCCTCATGGACGTCGTCAAAGGGGAGAAAGAGCTGACGAGGAACTACATCGAGCGGTTCTGCCAAACCGCCATGAAGCTGCCCTCTGGAAATCCAGATTCCTCCTTAATTGAAATTTGCCAAAAGAGATTGCTCCCAACAATCAGTCTCTGGACGGGCGAAAGTCAATTCAAGGATTGGAAGACGTTCATCATCAGTGCCATAAGCGCCGAAGAACGATTGAAGAAGGCTCGCCAATTAGGCCTGCACATCTCGGACGGAGAGAACAAGGGCAAGCGTCCCAACAACGATAACGGGGGTAGTCCCTCCAACAATCGGGACAGCAGGAGAAAGCAGGCTATGGTGACCGACACGGCACAGAAACCTGAGCCAAAGCCGACAGACAAACAATGGCCGCAAATCACTTACTCCTTCGAAGACGGTCACGTCAAGCCCATCTAGGACATGCTCATACAAGAGGACAGAATTCAGCTTCCTCCACCAAGACGAGAACCGCGGCCGACAGAGATGGAGAACTCGAAGTACTGCCATTATCATCGCTACGTCCATCATGCTACACACGACTGCTACCAGCTGAAACGGTACATCCAAAACCTCATCTATTCGAACGCTTTGGCCATCAATTTCGAAGAGGTAACGGTGGCAGCCAATATGGTGTCGGTACAATTCGGCAGCTTCCCTCTGACGGAAACTCAAGACGGGGTGGTCCCTATCCCTCTGGCAACAATGGAGATTACTAATCTTCCACCTCCCTGAGATCAGGCTGCTGGTTTGGTGCCCCTCACCACATCACGAGGGGAGGTCATGTGGATCCATCCAGACTTGGTATTGGAAGTGACTCGGCCCATATCGTCTTCTGTCTGCAAGAAAAAGAATGGAAAAATCAGATCCTGCCGTACAGTCTCGGCAGACATCAAAGAAGCTACAGCCGTCGTCATACGATCTGGGGCACAATCCCAACCTGTGGTTGACAATCCAGCTGAAGATCATCAACCCACTACAACTGATGCTCCGGGACCGGCTCAGCCTACGACGACCTACAAGACTAGGCCGAGGGAGACTCGCTTCGACAAATCCCTCCGAAAAGAGGCAGCCTAGGGATTGGAGAGGCCCTACAACTTTGACATCTTGGCACAGTTGGCCAACACACCGGCCAAGTTGTCATTATACAAGCTCCTAAGACTCTCCAAGGATGTTCGTGCGGCTTTGAGCGATGCACTCCAAAACGCCGACGTATACCTGGCTCAAGTTAACCTTACGGAAGAAAACCTGCCTGCAGATCTCCAAGACAGTGCCTGCACGGGAGCAATGCCCAACATCGTCTTCACTCCGTAGGACATGCTCATCAAAACTAATCTGCACGATCGCCCACTAAACTACACTGGATACATCGGCGACGTAAAGGTGGATCGGATGCACATTGATCCTGGCTCTTCCATAAGCATTATCCCGAAGGGTCTGCTACATCATCTTCGCATCCCAGTGCATCGCCTGACGCCTACAAATACCGCCATCAGCGATTTCAATTCGGGCAGGAGCTACCCTATTGGGAAGATTCGTCTGAAGTGTCAAATTGGCGACCTCCAATCAGAAGTCACCTGCTACATTATCGATGCAGACACTTCTTACAACATCCTCTTGGGGCACCTATGGATACACAATTATATGATCGTGCCTTCCATGCTGCACTAGTGCTTCAAATATGTCGACAAACACGGCTTCGTGAGGACGAAATTTGCTGATATCGATCCCTTCAAAGGGGTCGAATCTTACTACTCAGACTCCTACCAGTACGAAAAGTCGAAGAAGCATCTTGATGAAGGAGATGTACAAGCTAGTACCGAGACATCCATAGGATCAGAAGAGCCTCTGACGATCCACCTCCAAGCTCGCAAACCGGGCAGGTCTGCACCCCTTACCGCCACTCTGCGTAAAGACGCAATCAGCCTCTCGGCACAAGAAGAGCAGATGATAATCCGGCTACCAAGGTCTGGCCAAGTGCCAAGGTCCACAACGAGGCCACTAACAATCAGACTGCCAAGAGTCGGCCAGCCCCAAACGGAGAAACTCATTCCCTCCGACAAACCACTGACGATACGCCTTTCCAAGAAAGGTCGTCGCCCCGATGCAAGGTCTGACACTTCTAGCGAACCAGCCACTCCTCGCCCCACATCAAGTACCAAACTGGGGGTCGCTAGTCTGCCAACAACTCCACGCTCAACTCCATCAACTGAACCGCTGACGATCAAGCTCCCCAGGTCGTCCTCTCAGTCTTCATTCACACAAGGGGTAGTCGAAGAGGAACCGGAGCTAGCCAAGTATGTGGCAGCCTACACTGATGTTCCCTCCGCAGATGATGTAATTCCTCTAGAAAAGATACCTTACTTCATCAATAAAGGGCTATCTTTGAACTACCTCGAGCTTAATAAGCTTTGTATAATGTACGCTATGGAACACGGTATAGGAATGCACCTGCACACACAAGTGACAAATGTGTACACCGCGATCCAGCTTACTCCAGTAGAAGACGCTTACCAAATAATCGAGGGAGGGGACCATCCAATCATCTTCGGCCGGAAGGACGATCCGCATCCCTTCACCATAGAAGAAGTCGACCTTGGATCGGATGCCGAGAGACTGTCTCTGTATCTTTATAGCCCCCAATCTAAATATCTCATGCAGAAACAGGGGTATGACCTGGAAACGATACCAGGCTTGAATTACGGTACTGGACGACGATTACCTTTGAAGCCGTCGGTCCCGGCTGGCAAACCACGGGACTACTATAGCAAGACTCGATGTGGATTAGGGTATGTAACACCCACGACAACCCCTGAAAGTTCGAATGAAGAATGTGATTGACACTCATATTCGACCGGGTCACCAACTTCTGACTCGGATACCAGCATCGGAGACGTATTCAGACAAATCCTGTCAGTCAATATGGCATTTGCCGACGCTTATGAAGAAGATAAAGACATTCCGAAAATTATCGAGCTAGAGCCGTGGGCCCAACAGTTAGATGAACAAAGGGAAAAGCGTTTCGAACAAAGAGAACCTCCCACCGAGGATGAGGTCATACAAGTTAATCTTGGTGATGAAGCCTCCCTGAAACCAATCTTCATCAGCCAGAGTCTGACAGATAAAGAGCGAGAATTGCTGCTCCAACTCGTCAAAGAGTATATCGATGTGTTCGCCTGGAGCTATGAAGATATGCCAGGATTGGACCCCGAGATCGCACTCCACAAACTCAATATTCGTCCGGATGCAAAACCTGTCAAGCAACAGCTACGACGGTTTTGCCCCCATGTCATGAATGCTATTGAAGTCGAGGTCAACAAACTGATAGCCAGCGACTTTATTCGTAAAGAGCAGCATCTAGACTGGGTAGCCAATATCGTACCAGTTCTCAAGAAGAACGGGAAGATCCGAATATGCATTGACTTCCGGAATCTGAATGAGGCATGCCCTAAAGATGAATTCCCTCTCCCTATCACAGATATCATGATCAACAACACCTGCGGCTTCGAACGTATGTCCTTCATAGATGGCTTCTCAGGATACAACCAGATCAAGATGTTCCCTGACGACGAGAAGCACACATCATTCTGAACACCAATTGGTACATATTGCTACACCGTTATGCCTTTCGGTTTAAGAAATGCTGGCACCACTTACCAAAGAGCTATAAGCGTCATCTTTAGAGACCACTTGCGCAAGACAGTGGAGTGCTACATCGACGACTTTGCCGTCAAAAGCCGTTCGAAGGAAGATCATCTGCAAGATCTCAGGATAGTGTTTGACCTAATACGAGCACACAACTTAAAGATGAACCCTACGAAATCATTCTTGGGAGTCTCCAGCGGGAAATTCCTGGGTTTCGTTATCACTTCTCAGGGCATTCACATCGACCCCGAGAAAACAAAGGCAATTATGGAGATGGGTCCCCCGAGAAATCTCCGCGAACTCCGAGGCCTCCAAGGCAGGCTAGCTTACATCAGGAGATTCATCTCTAATCTCTCCGGACGATGTCAACCATTCACCCATCTCATGAAGAAGGGAGTCTCTTTCGTATGGGATGAGGAATGCCAGCGCACTTTCGACAGCATCAAAGAATATTTGTCGAACCCCCCGGTCCTGGTAGCTCCTGTTGCCGGAAAGCCATTCCTGCTCTATGTGCGCACGATGGAACATTCTCTTGGTGCTCTGTTGGCACAGAATAATGATGCGGGCCACGAACAGGCAACAAACTACCTCAGTCTAAAGATGATTGGGCCAGAATATCGGTACACGGTCGTAGAGAAGGAATGCCTTGCTCTCGTGTTCGCCATCCAGAAGACGCGACACTACGTCACGGGACAAACCATCCACGTGATATCGCGGATCAACCCCCTCAGGGTCCTCATGAGCAAACTTGGGGCACTCAGCTCTTGCCTTGCTACCTGGGCGATATTACTATCACCATACCACATGATCTTCGTACCGCAAAAGGCTGTTAAAGGCCAGGCTCTGGCAGACTTTCTAGCAGCACATCCAGGTTCGGAGACGACCAGGGTATATGAAGAGATACTGGATGAGGTCACCAGTTCAAATGCAGTCTCCCATGATGCCATCTGGCGAATGTTCTTCGACGGCACTTCGAGAACTGTACCCAAAGGCAATATCATCGCTGGAGTTAGAGTGGTGCTGATTTCTCCCTCCGGCTTGGTGATCAATCGGGCCTACTCACTCACAGAGCCCTGTTCAAATAATGTGGCCGAGTACAATGCCTTGGTCATAGCCTCCGGCTCGCGAAGGAGCTGGGGGTAGAGTATCTTGAAGCATACGGCGACTCACAGTTAATCGTCAATCAGATTCGGGGGTCGTACGAGGTCCGCCCCGAAGACATGATCCCGTATCATCGAATAGCAATCGACATCATCTCGTCTCTGGGAGGATTCTTCATAGAACATGTTCCCAGACTCCAGAACATTGAGGCTGATACACTAGTTGGTTTGGCCGCTTCCCTAGCTGTGCCAAATTACGTTCGTCATCAGGTCGACATAATAGGCCGAGAACTGGTCTGTCCTAAGGATAACATTCGATATATTGAAAACCACTCCGTTCTTTCAGTCAACGAAGCACCAGACTGGAGACAGCCGTTCATCGACCTCGTAGTATACGACATCCTGCCAGAGAATCCGAAGGAAGCTATTTCTATCAGAAGACGTTCTCTCAGATTTTTCTACAATACGGAGACGAAAATGCTGTATCGCCGATCCAATGATGGTTTACTGCTTCGGTGTCTATCAAATAAAGAAGCCAAGGAAGCCGTGCGCGAGGCCCATGATGGTGTCTGCGGAGCCCATCAACCTGGCCTGAAACTGCAAGACCGCCTTCGCCGAATGGGCTACTACTGGCCCACGATGGTTGCAGACGCAATAGATTATGCACAAAAGTGTAAAGCCTGCCAAATCCACGCCGACTTCATCCACCAGCTATCTGAATTCCTACATCTGACTGTGGCCTCCTGGCCATTCGAAGCATAGGGTATGGACATCGTCGGCCCAATTACCCCACCTTCGTCCAGAGGACACCGAATTATACTCGCAATCACCGATTACTTCTCCAAATGGGCGGAAGCCATCCCATTGGCTGAGGTGAAAACTTCAAACGTGATCAGCTTCCTTAAGCATCATGTCATCTACCGCTTTGGACTGCCCCGAAGGATCATTCACGACAATGGACCATAGTTCGCAAGCCACGCATTTTATCGGTTCTGCGACAAGTATCGAATTCAGAACATTGCTTCAACACCCTACAATCCCAGCAGCCAACGGGTTAGCCGAAGAATTCAACAAAACCATAATCAAGCTACTCAAGAAATTTGTGTCATCCAACAAGCACGACTGGAACGAGAAGCTCGGCAAATGCTTATGGGCGTATCGCACCACAGTTCAAACAGCCACCGGGAATACACCATTTTCCCTGGTGTACGGGAGCGAGATAGTTCTCCCATTAGAGACTCAGATCCCTTCACTCCGCGTCGCCCTCACACATCAGTTGACGACAGACAAAAACCGCCATCGCCGACTACAGGAATTGGAGGCCCTAGACGAGAAGCGCCTGTTAGCTCAGCAACGAATTGAGCTGTATCATGTCGAAATCTCCAGAGCTTTCAACAAGAAGGTCAAGGTCAGAACATTCCAAGTAGGTGATCTCGTTCTAGCGGTTCGGAGGCCGATGGTTATGACGCATAAAACCGCCGATAAATTCCAACCAAAATGGGAAGGCCCGTTCATCATCGAAGCTGTATTCTCCAACGGCGCCTACCGCCTCACAAAACAAAATGGAGACTTGCTCATGTTGTCCATCAACGGCAAGTTTTTGAAGAAGTATTATGTCTGAAACAAAATCCTCAAGACATCTCAGAGTGTCGAGTTATGTACCTCCCCGTACTACTGAACTTACATTCCGGTTCCATACGTAGAGTTATGTACCCGCTGGTACCTCTGAACTCACTCCTATATATTACAATCATTCGAGTCACGTGCCCGCTGGTACCTCTAAACTCATTTCCACATTTTCCAATCATACGAGTCACATGCCCGCTGGTACCGCTGAACTCACACTCACCATTCTCCAGATCCCCGAGTCATGTACCCTCTCGTACCACTGAACTCACATCCACAACATCCCAGATTATCGAGTCATGTGCCCGCTGGTGCCACTGAACTCATACTTTCACAATATCGAGTCATGTACCCGCTGGTGCCTTTGAACTCATATCCCGGTCACTCTTTCAGATAGTAAGTCATGTATGATCATACCTCTAAACTTTCTGCCTATAAGAGATCCTCCTTCATGATCCACTACCCGCACTCCCAGTGCACAAAAAGGGTAACGGGTCCACAAACCTCCAAAACGACCATGTCGATGATACCTCTGAGTCGTTTCACTTCCACCAAAAACAGATCACCCCCTACATAAAACTTCCATGTCCTCATTACCTCTGAGTCGTTTTATGTACCCCCACTTCATTGAGCCCACTCCTGCCATGTCCTAATTACCTCTGCGTGGGAAGGCTCCGTAGAAGAAACCTCCATACTTGTCATATCCTCATTACCTCTGAGTAAGTATGTCGGTTCCCTTTTAACCTATTATCTGTACCCACAACCGAAGTACGATAAGGATAATAGGTCCACAAATGTCCTCTGTTGACCACAAATGTCCTCTGTTGACCACAAATGTCCTCTGTTGACCACAAATGTCCTCAGTCGACCACAGATGCTGTACTGGGTCTCCAGTACACGCCCATCCCTTCCCTATCATGCCTGGGAGCCCAGTTGCTCCCTGGCGTTCTCTCGAATACTAAAAACTTCTATAGCTGTCTTATCGCAAAGTTGTTTTAGGTATTCCTCTCCAAAACTTGTTACTCGTACCTAAAACTAAGGTACGCCCAGGGTGACAGGTCCACAAATAATCCCCCAGCATGTTCAATTCCACAAACACTACGAGTACAAGAAAGAAAAGATGAGTTGAAACATGCTCATTTATTCAAAATTCAAATTACTACATCATTTGGGATCACATCCCTTACAAAAAAAAGAAAGAAAGAAGGGGAAAAGGAGCAAAAGAAAACAGAAAACCGATCACTGCTCAGGGGCACATAGCGTCGTGAGACGGTCCGTCAACAAGGCAACCGACCGCTCAAACCTCTGTTTAGCTCGATGCTCCGCCTCTTCGGTCAGCGCCGCCGCGTCCTCCAGATGAGTGTGAGCTTGCCAGTTGTCCTCAAATTTTTTGAAAGCCCGCTCCAGGTTAACAGAAGAACGGGAAACCTTCTCGGTCTCCCGAACGATTGACTCCTGTTCCGCATGAGCAGCCTTCAGCTCTGACTCTAGGAAAGCCAATTCCTTCTGAACGGCGAGAATCCGCTCTTTCGTGTCAGCTATTCCACGAGAAGCAGCCTCTTTTCGAGTCCTACAAGCTTGACTTCGACGACCCAGCCTGTCATATAAAGCGGAAAGCTTATCAAGGTCCCCCTTCACAACTGGCCCGGCAGTGTCTCGAGCAAGCTTTATCCTATCCCGAGCGACAATAAGGAAGCCCCGCTCCCGTTCAATCGCAGCAGGCAAGTCAGCCTGCCGTAACACCAGCAATCGGGTCACGAGCTGGTCAGCCTCTGCCAACTTGGGCTCCAGGAGCGCAGCCAACCCCACCCGCCAGGAAGAGTCTTCAAAGTTTCAATCTGACCTCGAGCGCACCGCAGGGACAGAGCAAAAGGGGTCCCCCGTTCTACGGCAGCATCTACGCCCCTCTTTAAATGGCGATAGAAGCTATCGACCACATCCTGCAACACCTCATCCAGAGCCTCCGAAGAAGCCGGCGTCAACGAGAGTGTAGCTGGCAACACCGAAGAAGACGCGACAGAATCTGCCGCTCCTGCCACGAGGGAAACAAACTCCGTACGGAAGGATGCCTGAACAGCGGCCAACTCCTCTTCAGCAGCCCGCAGAACTTGAATGCTCGGCAGGGCCGAAAAGTCAATCTCTGAAGCCGTATAAGCAGCAGAGGATGAGACGGAGACCATCGCTCCCGGAACAAGCTCCACTCCCATCTGTCCGGAGCTGGCGGAAGGCCCCTCGACATGAGTCGATGAAGGAGAGGAAACGCTCCTTTCCCCCAGATTGCAGCAGGCCGAGCCCTCCCCAAGAACATCCGCTGTGGGAAGTAAAGGGTCAAGACCTGTAGGGCCAAGACAACCATGAATCGATTTGACCTGGAGGATATGTTGATAGAGCAAATAAGCCCCCTCACTAGTCAATATTTGGCTTATCTTACCAGCAAAAGAGTGTGGAGGCTGAGGTTCGCCTACGGCCACCACAACCTCTCCACCAGCGGCCTCCGAATCAAATATAATAGACTCCTCCGCCCCTGCACCCTTGGGGGGATGCGATGAGATCGGCGTCGCCTTGCTGAAATTCAGCAATCTCGGAGACAGGCCCGAAGAAACCTTCGTCACCCCGGACCGAGGCCTCAGCAACTTAGGAGTCTCCAGCCGCCGCTGAGAGAGCCCCCACAGAAAGGACCGCGGCACACATGCCGCTAACCAAAGCAGCAAGGGACGGATCAACTCCAGGGGCAGCAGACGGTTCAGGAGAGCCTGGTTCGTCAGACACCTACAAAGAAAAAATGATTAGGTCATATCTCCAAGAAAAAAAAGCCACAATAAAGAGATAGCTCCAACATAGTCTTACCTCCGGAGCACCGTCAGCATCCTCACCCCTCTCGGTAATAAGCAACCCACGAGACCTGACGGCGGCTCTTTTCACAGAAAAGGTCATTCTACCGTCAGAAGACTCACGTCTGACTCGTTTGCGTGAGGGACCAGGCACAGCGGGAGGCTGTCCTTCCCTCACTACTTCCTCTTGTGTAGTAAGCGGCGGATCCTTCGCCGGTTCGTCTGGTGAGGCAAACGGTTGATCCGCTACTTCTTCACCCCCAAAAGAAAAAGAGTCTTCGCTATCATGATCATCATCCTCCTCGGCTGCCTCGGAAGATTCTGATTCAGGGAGGGGAGTCTGGAGTGCTAGTTGCTTTATAGCCTTAGCCCCCTTGGGCTTTTCCTCTAAACCGGTACCCACGATAAAACTGGTACTCGGATCGAAATTGACAGGGGGCTTGTTCGCCATAACATGATACAAGGCAGCCACGTATAAAATTTCCCTCGGTGCCTTAGTGTCAGGGACCGAGAAGCTGGCCCAAGTATGATAAGCGTCATAATTATTCTACGCCCTGACACCATCAAGAACGCTACCTTCAAAGCCCAAGCAAGGACTGGGACAGTCAAGGAATAACTGACTATAGACAATTTGGCGAGAAAACCTACTAGGCAGGTAGGGCTCCAAGTACACATTATCGCGGTTACGATAAACCAGATGCGCGGGGGCGAATATTGCGCAACCAGGTAAGCATCTTCGGAGATAGAAAGTGAGAAGGTCCGGTACCATCAAGGTATACATCCCTCACTTCCTTATCAGAAAAATGAGGAACAGACACGAAAAAGTCATACCCATCCACCCTCGCCAACGCCCTCCGACAAGCTGGCATAGTACTGTACTCCCAAGGTTGGTGATGGCATTGGAAAAGGAAAGTGTCTTCGTCTGTAGCATCCTCCGCTGTTCCAGATCCCATCAAGGACTTGTAGTGCATCAACAACCACCCCATCAAATAGTGGAAAGGTAGCTCTATGCGCTCAAAGTCTAGCATCTTCTTGCGGGCAATAACCTTGGACGAGAATGTTCGAAGACCATCGTGTATGCTACACACCATAGCCGGGAGAAGAGCCAGTCTAACTCCAAATACCAGCTTAACAGCAGGGAGAATGAAGTGGCGGTTGATCCTCTCAATAGAACCTGCCCCCCCCCCCCCCTCCCCCCCCCCCGAGACTACGCAGTTCCGTAGCCATATCATCAGAAATCTAGCCAGGAGCGCTTTCTCAGACATCTGCCTGGTACCGTAGTAAAAATAGCTAAGAGAGTCAGCTTGACTCCCGAATATGTCGCTATTAGACCGCGACTTCTTGACGCTCAACATCAGGTCTTTTATCTTTCCCTGGGTTTGAGGGGTTCGAGGAATAACCTCGCCAGAAGGGCCAACTTTAAAAAGATAATTGACCTAGGATGTGGTGTGGTGAGCGTTCCCTTCTGAGCTATCCTCCTTTTTTATAGACATCTGGTGGCAAGAACTATGATGGCATAGCAACTCCTGGTACACCGCAACAAAACCTGGGAGTCGTCGGTTCAGGTCCTTGAGCTCCTCGTTCGACGGGGTGTATACCTCGAAAGGCTCGTTCCCCCACGAAAGCTTACAGACAGTATACATCTCATAGAGAGCAAGCCCCAACTCCCCTCCGGGTGCGAAGAACGTCCCCGTTCGCTGGTTATATATCTCCTGGAGCGCCACGAACAATGGCTTATTGATAGGAAGCCCGTGACAGGTGCCTCGGATGGCATGATATAGTCCCACCTCCCGCAGGAATGTTTCGTAGGTCTGCAGAACCCAAGTGGTCAAGTGGGCCCACATAGAAGTGGGGTTTATCCAGTTCAGCAATGCCAGTCTGCCAACGGGATAAGAATTTTTACGACAAGCCGATTCAGGAATGTATCAGCTTGAGTGAATGTGAAGTTGGGACCATATACGTTTATGAAAGTACCTGGGCCAGTCCCATCATGTACCGGAGGACGGAATCCTTACCCACGTACGCTGACCTAATGTTCGGGTTATAATGGATGTCGCCCATCAACATCCCTGATTGGATAGGAGTTAAGTTACACACCATCTTCCTGTCCAACAATACCATATTGAACCACGACAGAGGATAATGACGCTCCATGAGAGGAATATGGATCGCCATCCCATCCACAGTAAAATCCCAGTTCTCGGAGATCTCTAATACTCGGGGATTCTTTATGATTAAAGCGGCTCCGTAGAGGAATGAGGGCTTCAGGTATGATCCATCCAACTTCCCAGAATTCATCATGGCACGGAGATAATGGAGGGTCTGATTCTCGATGGCGTTCAACCTCCCCGAAGGCTCATTAGCAGGAAATTGATTCAGCACGTACTTAACTAAGTCATCAAGACGCACGCCCAAGGCAAACTGATTCGAGCCCACTAGGAGTTCCCCTGCAGGATTTACTGGCAGATTTACTGAAGAAAGACGAAAGAAACAAGATTAGAAGATAGTCAAACAAAGAAGCATTTAAAAGATCATTTAAGTCTATACACCTCCGGTCGTCGCAGCCTTATGCGGCTCAGAATCAGATAAGTCCATGCGGTTCGGTTCATCATAGCCTTATGCGGCTCCGAGTCAGACGAGTCCATACAAATCAAGTTCAGATGAGCTTATGAAGCTTCTGCGGTTTAGGTTCAGAAGGGCCTATGCGGTTCAAGGTTCACATGGACTCAGCAGACAAAACTAGGCGCTGATGCGGCTCGGATTCAGGTGAGACTATGCGGTTCAAAGTCCACGCAGACTCATGCGGCCCTGAACAGATAGACTCATACGGCTACAAGCAGATAAGCTTATGCGGTTCAAAAGTGAACTACACTCATGCGGCCCAAACCAAAAATATACATGCGGTTCAGATCGAGTATGACAAGCTCATGCGGCCTCCTGGGCGAAGTGCTTATGCGGTCATATCGACGAACCTTATACATGCGGCTTATGCATAAATTATGCAGCAGAGCCATGGCAGTTAGGGTTCTAAGGCAACGCCCTTACCAGCAATAGGCGGATGAACGTCGGGATGAACAGAGTGAACAGCGGCCGACGGAGGAGTGGCCATGTTCGTCGCCACAGCCGCTGCAGAAGCGACCGCCTTGCCCTTTGCAGCCTTCGACACATCAGCCTTCTTGGGAGCCATAGATGCTTGGGAGAGAAAAGAGTTAGAACAGCGAAAGATCGAAGAAAGAAAAGAAGACTCCCTAGAAGGAAAGTGTTCCTATTTATAGACAAGAAAGGAACGCCTCGATCCGCGTGCAATATGATGACCGACTCTTCGGTCATCGAGGCAAAACGGCTTAATAATATCCTAACTCTTGGGATCCTGGCCCAAAAAGCGGCTCTTAAAATTTGACAGCAAATCAAGAGCATTAAATACAGAAGATTTACAAAAGATTTACACACATGGCAGGAAGAAGTGGCAAGAAGCTTATGCGACCAAAACAGCCCATGCGGCTCAGAGAGTCATACGGTTGAGGTAATCACATGGCTGGTCAAATCCATACGGCTAGGACAGAATACATCCATGCGGCTCTGGCATAATCATGCTTCTTATTCAAAGTATTTCAATTTTGCAAATTGAAAACTTTAAAGGGGGTCTTGTAGAAGCATGAAAAAGAGAAGAAAAATGATCCATGCGGCCAAGGAGCCACATGCGGCTCAAGAGTCCCATACGGCTCAAACACAGAGTGGACTCCATGCGGCCAGCAGAGGGAAGCCATGTGTCTTTTTAGCACGGCTGTACCCAATGTCATTCAAACGCAATTAATGCTCTGACGGCTGACAATTAATGCTCTGACGGCTGACAGCTGACAGCCCTGAAGTAAAGTAGTCATGATGACTGACACAAAGAGCACTATCTTTCTAGGAAATTGGAGAAAATCTTCACAGCACTCGAGGCAAGTTTATGCGGCCAGATTAGACAAGTTCACACGGCCAGTACAGAGAAGCCTATGAGGTTCAATCATGAAGGTCCCCCATGCGGCTCGGCCATGAAGAAATCCATACAGCTCGATCATGAAGACTCTCATGCGGCTCGACCATGAAGACCCCCATGCGGCTCGGTCATGAACATATTCATGCGGCTCGGTCATGACAACCTTCATGCGGTTCGAGTATAGAGACTACTCATGCGGCTCGGTCATGAAATCTTTCAGGCGGCTCGGTCATGATGACCTTTATGCGGCCCGAATATGAACACTCCTCATGCGGCTCAGCAATGATGACAAGGCACGTGTCCTAAAGATAATCAAATTTTGGGTCAGATCCCTATAATTTGGGACACGTGGCAAGAGAATGAATTAAATTGATTCATTTAGATTTGCGGATGTCAGCAAATCATCATGATGGAGATTTATTGCAATCAACATTAATGACTGACAAGATTTGGCATAATCCTCATTAATGGCCCAGCTCCTTCACGCTCAAGATTAATGGCCCTGATTGGTCATTTACCAGACCGCCGCCACTTTGAGAATGGATAATCATTGCAAACCCTAATGATGCCCCCCACTATTATAAATAGCAAGGTGCCATTCCCTTGCAAAAGGATGCTTCCCCAATAATCAGAAAAAAAATACACAGAGATTAATCCAGAGATAGAGAAGCCAAAAGAGCAATACGAGGAGAGCAAGAAGAGCATTTCTTCGTCAACACCAAGCATCTCATCACAGGAGCCAAGGCTACGTCCGATCGTCCAAGGAGTAAGGCAGAGCTGCCGTCGCTTTTTCGAGCCTCTATCGTCACCCCCCCCAGAATCAAAAATAAACAATTGTACTTAGATTGTTGTACCTAGGTTTTCGTCCCTAGGCTTTCTTTGTGCAAGCGAGTTTGTAACGTGAAGTAAAAGTCCAGTCCTCCCATAAAACTGTTCTGCTCTTTTATATTTCATGGCAAACAAGCACATCTACCTGGGTGAATGGCCAGTCTAGGGTAGATCGGCAAGGGTCTCGTCTGGATAGATTGCTCGCGACGGGTAGTTGGTTGGATGGAGTCCAGGTTTCCTGTGAGCATCTCAACCGGGCAGAATCTGATCATGCTCCTCTTTTGATTTTCTGCCTGCTAGCTTCTTCTATTAAGCATCGAGGCTTTCGGTTCCTCAATTTTTGGACGTCCCATCCTGACTTCCTTACGGTGGTTGCCAGGGCATGGGAATCCTGTTAGCATTATGATACGCTAGAGCGTATGGGCATGCGCTTGCGTACTACGGAGCAGGTCCTGGCCGGCTAGAGAGGTCTACTTTCGGTAACGTTTTTCAGGAGGTCCGTCAGGCAGAGAACGTTGCTTTGGCGGCGGAAGAGGATTATGATCTTCACCCTTCGGAGAGGGGAAGGGCGTCTTGGATGGAGGCTGTAGCCAGACTGAAGAAGAAGGTCCAGGTTGAGGAGTCTTTCTGGAAACAAAAGGCCAGACTGAAATGGGATCTGGAAGGGGATAAGAATACTCGATTTTTCTATGCGTGCACCCGAAGCAGGCAGCGAAAGGCGGCTATTCAGAAAATTATTCGTGATGATGGTTCAGAAACAGGTTCTCATGCGGAGGTGGCGGCGAAGGCTTCCTTCTTTTACTCCAAGTTGTTCCGGACTGAGTCGACTTCCGAGGATGATGCCTTCCTTGATGTCATCCCCAGCATTATCTCTGTGGAGGATAATTTCGATCTCGTCCGGTGTCCGAATAGATCAGAATTGTTGGAGATTCTTCGTGGGATGGACCCGTCTAGTGGTGCAGGGCCGAATGGATTTTTTGGGCGATTCTTCTCTTGTTGTTGGGATATTATCGCTACTGACGTGGAGGAAGCCATTGGTTCTTTTTTCTTGGGTGCCCGCCTTCCGGATTCAATATCTGATACTTACCTATTCCTTATTCCCAAAGTCGAGCACCCGAGGAATCTTTCAAATTTTCGTCCTATTAGTCTTTGTAATTTCTGTAACAAGATTATTTCTAAGATTCTTGCTTGCAGGTTACGGGACATTCTTCCTAAAATCATTTCTCCGGAGGAAAGTGCTTTTGTTAAAGGGAGAGAGATTGTTGACAATATCATCATTGCCTAGGACATGGTGGCATCTATGAGGGAATCCAATCATGGTGGCAACGTTGCAATCAAGCATGACATGCAGAAGGCTTATGACAGAGTTAATTGGCATTTCCTCCTGCATGTGCTTCGGAGATTCGGTTTTAATGAAGCCTTCTGTGATCTCGTTTATCGTCTTCTGGCGGACATCCGGTATGCGGTTCTTCTCAATGGCACTCCTACTAATTTCTTTCCGACGTCTAGAGGGATCCGGCAGGGGGATCCTCTCTTCCCCGCTCTTTTTATCATTGTCGCGGAGGTGCTTTCTCGGAATCATAAGCTTCTACAAGACACTAATAGGAGATCGTCTTTTCATACTCCAATTGGGGGACCGCGTATCTCGTACTTGGCCTATGCGGATGATGTCATTATCTTCACTTCGGAGGATATTGCTGGCTTGCGTGCTCTTGAGCAGGTTTTGCATCGCTATGAGGCTGTTTCAGGTCAGAAGATTAATTATTCCAAATCTGTCTTTTATATTGCTAATTCTTTGGCAGAGGCTCGTGCACGGACTATTTCTACTCTGTTTGGATTTTGTACCGGTACTCTGCCTCTTGTTTATCTGGGTTATCCTTTAACGTGCGGGAGATGGAATACGGGGATGTTCAGTAATTTGCTTGATAAAATAATATCGAAGCTGACGGGTTGGCAAAATAAGATTCTTTCTCCTGGGAGGAAGCTGGTTCTTATTAAGAATGTCCTCACCTCTATTCCTATGTATACGTTGGCAGCATTTTGCCCGCCCCGGGCCGTTATCAGGACGATTGAGAGGATGTTTGCAGCTTTCTTTTGGGGAAGCAAGGATGGTGTCGCTAAGAGGAGTTGGTTGGCATGGCGTTTTGCTACCCGGACTAAATCTGAAGGAGGTCTTGGGATCAAGTGCCTGAATGATATTATGGATGCCTTCTCTATGAAATTATGGTAGAAGTTGCGCCATGGGAGGGGACTTTGGGTGGATTTCCTTAAATCGAAATATTTTCGTAAGCGGCATCCTTGCGAAGCCTTCATGAATTACAAGTGTTCTTCCATTTGGCGACGGATTTTTAGGGGGAGGAAATTGGCGGAACCGTATATATTTTTCAGACTGGGACGTGGTGAGGGCTCAGCGAGGTACGAAGCATGGATCCCGGGGGGTATCAGGTTGGGTCGTATTGCTGACCCGACGGTCGATGAAGTGGCTACAGGGGCCAGGAGAGGTACGGAGAGGCGGACACGGGTGCGGTTGGGGTCCCAGGTGCTGGCGCCTGGAGTTTTCGGACTGGCGGGCCAATCCTCGGCCAGCAATGGGGGGCGGGCGCTGAGTCGGCGGCTCCTTTGGAGCGGCGGGCGCATCCTTCGGGGCGGGTAGCGGAGGGTAATGGCATCGGAGAGCTTCGGCGGTCGGCCAGATTGGCCGGGAGGACGGTGCTTCATCCTCATCGACCGGTGATTGTGAGGGCTCTATCGAAAAGGGGAAGGAAGATCCGTGATTCTAGGGCGAGGAACTCTCACAATGGCGGTCCTGCTATCCGATCGTTCTGGTCCGACGTGGGCTGGAATTTGCCTATGATCTCGGAGATTTTTTTGGATGAGGCAGTGCGGCATCTCATTGCGGCAAATTTGACTTGCACTTCAGTTCCTGATTCTTTTGTCTGGGGTGATCGGCATGGATCTTTCTCGCTGTCAAAGGTATGGAGGGTTTGTCGGGTCCACCATCCAACCTCCTCCTTATTTTCTCTTATTTGGGGCCAATGCATTCCGGCGAAGTGGAGCATTCTGATGTGGCAGGTCTGCCATAACCGGCTTCCTACTGATGACAACATTCAAAAGATTGGCTTCCACCTGGCATCCAGGTGTCATTGCTATCAGGCTGGGCACGGAGAGAATCTTCAGCATATTTTCTTCCATGGGAATCTTGCTTCGGAGGTATGGTATGTCTTCAGGGGCTTTTTCAAAGCACGGATGCATCGTGATTTTTTGGTCTTCATCCGAAGGTGGTGGCGTGGTCCGGACAATCACCATAGAAGATCCTTGGCCGGTGCGATTATATGGGTGCTTTGGAAGAACCGGAACAAGCATCGTTATGAGGGGCGTAGTGCTGGTGCTGCCTTCTTGGTCCGGGAGGTGAAGCGGCAGTTCAGGAAGTCGCTTTCGGGTTGTCGTCACCTTTCGCCTATTCCGAAATGGGCGTTTGATTAGTGTTGGTTTGTTTTTTTCCTTTTCTTTGTTACCTATGAGGTCGGATGTACTCATTACCCTCTTTTTCTAATAAAGGTAACGGTTCCTTAATATATATATATATATATATATATATATATATATATATATGAGAGAGAGTGGAGGTTGAGCGCAGGTGGGCCCGCCCCGGTTGGGTGACTATGTAACTATTTATTTAATTACAGAAAATAATTTAAAAATTATTTTAACTCCAAATAAATTGCAAAAAATTTCAAAAAATTTCTAGAAAATTCTAGGAAACATTTCTGTGTTAGAATCTTAACAAAAATATTTTAACTCAAATTATCATCGTGTGACGCCACAGTAAATTCCAAAAGCCTATGAAAAATAAATTATATAGGTTTTAATTATCTAAAAAATTTCAAAAATTCTAAAAAAAATCCAGAAAAATCCTAAAACATTCAAAAATATAGTTTTAGTCATCTAGAGTCCAAATAAAAATATTTGGTCCAGAAATACACCCGAATGACCTTACAGTAATTCTTGAAAGTCCTTAAAAATAATAAACCCTTAAATATTAAATACCTAAAAATATCCAAAAATTATAGGAAAATATAAAATAGCTAAAGAATACTTATAAGATCTCTAGGGGCCATATGACCTTAATATGGTCATAGCTCACCTACAAGCTTCGACATGACTCTCACTGATCACAAAATTAATCAAAATCAAATAAAATAAATTAAAAATTAAAAATTCAGGAAGTGGGCTTACAGTCATGTATCCTTCATGAATATTTGAGAAACTATCACAATTCAAAACACATATAAATATGCTTTATTAGGCAAACATATAATTAATTCACAAAAAATTAATCAAAGTAAAACATAGGAATCAATAGTGAATATATTATGCAAGCACAAGGTTAAAATAGAGTATAAGTATATACTTTTCAAGTAATAAGAAGCTTGAGCTAAATACATATATTCACAAATGCCGATTAAATCAAATATGATAAATTAAAGACAAATCGACAAGATGTAACTATTTCAAAAATCTTAAAGACAGAGAGTTAAAATCATATTAACTCTAAACAAAATCAAGCTCCTATGGACTAGAGTGATATGCATGCATAAATAAATGTGTCATGCTAATAGAAAATGAGTGATAGACTACATAATATGAACTATAATTTAAGCTAAACAACTAGTTATGCTAGACTAAAAAAATTAAAAGAAAAGAATTTAAGCACGCTAGTAACATATCTCATATTGATTTTGATAATAAGAAATTGAAAGATATCAATATGAGCTAGTAGAAAGACATAAATAAGAACATACTAGAATCTATAAATAAAACTGTTTAGTAAGAATCGTTTAGCATGTTACCAAAGTGGCTCTAGTGGCCACATTTTGTGTTGGTGCAATTGCTTGAAAGATGACCTTTGTAACTTTGCAACCACCAACACACTCCTCGGTGCTATATCCCAATACAAGAAGCTCCACCTATAACATCAAGCGAAGACTTTGGTATCCAAATAAACTTGGATCCACATTTGTTAGCTTTAGGGACCCATATAGCATTTACTCTAGCATTGGTAGTAGAAGTCCTACGAATAGGGCATATTACACTCATCTTTCTAATGCGAGAGCAATAAAATCACCTAATGCTAGTGTGTGCATATGTATCAGAATGAACATGATCATGGGCATGTGACATACTATAATGATGCTTATCTCTAGAGTGAGCATGAGAAGATTTGGTTTTAAGAATATCATGTTCTAGCAACAAATCATCATGCATACAAGTAAAAGAATCAAATTTAGCATTTAAAGTATAATTCTCTTTTTTAAATAAAGCAATTTTAGAGATAAAAGAATCATTTTGTTTTTTTAAAGAACCAATAGAAGAATCATGCAAAGATGTTAACACATGCATTTGACTCTTGAGATCTTCTATAGATGAGGAAAGAGATTTGATTTTCAAAATTAACTCTTTAAAGAAATACATGAGTTTTGAGAATCAAATCTAGATAATAAATCATTGTTTTTATTTCTCAACAACTCATTAGATTCTTCTAAATGAATAACCTTTTTCGAAAGTTCTTCATTTGTAGAATAAAGGTTATCAAGAATCTCTAAGGATTGCTCAGCCATGGCTTTCCACTTAGAGTATTTCTTGCATTTAGAAGAAACATGATCGTCTATGCTACAAGAAATAAAACTCTCTTTATCGGAGGAGGAGGAATACGATGCCATAGAAATAATAACAAGGATCTACTCTAAGGATGTTAAGCCTAACATTAGAAGAAACATGATCGCCTATGCTACTAGAAATAAAACCCTCTTTATCAGTAAATATTTTTACATGCCTGATGTTGGCGAAGAGTTAGTTGATATTCACAAAGTCCAGTTTCCCGAAGACATGACCCTCGACTCTCTCAAATTCTATATGTGTCATCCTAACCCTGTCCCTCGCAGTGGTAAGATATTTGCAAAACACCTGAACTAAAACTTTTATGAATTACATCGCTTTGTTTTCTCTGCCTTGCTTTCCAAGACGGGATCTTCTGACAAGATTACGTTCTTTGAGATGTCCGCGATGTATCATCTATATTTTGGTGTTCTATTTTCTGTTCCCAAAACCTTTATGGCTTGGATGATCGGTTGCCGACGGGTGGGGCGTAACCTTTTATACCCCATACATCTGACAGCTATTTTCAAGAGATTTCATATCAATCTCTCTCTCTCTCTCTCTGTCCTATTTCTTCGTCATCTTCTGAGCTGACTAGATCTAGGAAGTATCCTATGCCTCCACCTCCTTCCAGTGTTCCTCCTGTTGAGCCCCGGGCCGATCTAGATGCTCCTACTCCTGTACCTGTCGCTTCTGCTCCAGGCTTCAACCCCCAGTTCTATCAGCGCTTCGATGACTTTGTCACCCTCTCCGGGCAACGTCATCAGAGTTATGTAGATGCTGAGTTCCGACATACCTCTCAGGCTCAGGTATTGAGGAACACTCTTGCTGATCTATACTGTAGTTTGCTGCATCACCCCACTGCTCCCGTTCTGATGATCCATCATCCAGCATTCGATGGACCGAGGTTCGACGACTCGACTATTGTCGGACACTTTGATCCGACTACAGCCTATTTCGACCCTCAACCCTTGCTCCAGCTGATGATGATGATGCTCATATGTGAGACGAGCATTTAGTTAGTGTTTTGAGTTTTTATTTGTTAGTGATGATGATCTATGTAGCTGCATTATGTACCAGTCCAAACTTTCTTAGTTGGACGTTTTTATTAGTAGTTTCTTTTTAGCAATCATAAACTCTTCTAGTTATGACGTTTATGGGCTTATGATGTACGTTCTTCAGTTCATCAGCTTATTAGTTGAGTTTATCAGTTTTATCTACTGCTACTGCTAGTTCTACTATCTTCATACTTGTATCTTGTGACTTGTATATTGGATATTACTCTTTTTCTTTCCTTGTCTGCATCTACATTGTTGGCCTCACACATTATGGGGGAGCTACTCATTTTGTACATAACAAGGGGGAGAAGAGCAATACCAAAATAAAATTTCAAACGATCAATCAAAGAACAAGTCAGGTATATTATTTCAAGTTATATTTTAGCTATATTTTGGTATAGACTCAAGTTTGTCAATTATCAAAATGGGGAAGATTGTTGGCCTATTGCCTAAATGGTCACATTTGATAATCAATGATGGCTTAAGTCGATACGCAAAATATACGAACTGCTACTAATGTTTCAGGTCAGTGAAATCAATATCAAAAGAACGGATTACATCTATACAAGCTTACAAGTCATCATCCAAAAGCGATTTGTACCGAAATCAATATCGAGTCAAGTTTTACATTTCTTCTGTATTTTATTCTTATTGAGTCTAGGATATGAAATGTAAAATCGAACGGTTATTACTGGCTTAGGTTAACACCAGTCCACCTTTCAAAAAGCCTACCTATTTTTCAAAAACCCTACATATCCAAAAAGCTCAAAATCTTATGCAATTTGGCCTTTTTAAATTGAGTTCTGAAATGACAGAACTCTGGCAGAACTCTGGCAGAACTCCAGCCGAGTTCGGTCCGAGTTCTGACCGAGTTCGGTCAACTCAAATTTAAATTTCAGTTGCCTCCAAATCTGCATTCAATATTCGTTTGCGAGATCTTAGCATCCGAACTCTGCCTGAACTCTGTCCGAGTTCGGTCAGGAAAAACGCCTATAAATAGAGAAGGATTTTTCATTTCTAATCACTCATTCAGTCTTCTCTCTATCTATTATTCAAAGTGTTTTTCAATTATCTAAAACTTTTACATTCTACCTATGCATCTCTTAGCCAAAGCTAGTAACATCATGTTCGATTTAGAGTCTTTGGTCTGCAGAGTTGTAAAGAACTTACAAGTTCAAAAAATATCTCAGTTTTCGGAGTCGGTCGTGCGCTCGTTACCAAGCACGGTGCTGTGAAGTCGGTCGTGCACTTGTCACCAAGCACGATGTTGTAAAGAGACGGCAAGCTCTCATTTAGCTTTTGAATAGTAGATTAACAGCGGACAAGAGTACTCGCGATTGGATTTGTCCTCTCAGAGGAAAACCAGTATATATTGCGGTGTTCACTGAGTTTAATCTTCTATCTCTTACTGTATTTATATTATTGTTTCTTTATTCCGGCCATAGATTATAACTATTAAATTTTTAATTGGTGATTATTTCCGCTGCACTCTCACACACTCTATTCACCACCACCACCACCCCCCCTCTAGAGGTGCTCAACGGTCCTACAGCTTGAATGAAGGGATTCAAGGCTATTTATAACCAAAGTATTGAAAAGAGCTTAAAGGCAACTTTTCAGTCAGCGACCGATATACCGTCGGTACGAATCGGTGTACCGTCGGTATACCGATCTGGAATGCAACGACTAGAAATATAGCCGTTGGGATCTTTAAATTCTCAAAATTTGACCGTTGGATTTTTAATATTACTGAAACGATATACCGACGGTACGAACCAGTGTACCATCGGTATGTCGGTGCATTAGGCCAAGAGCAGATTATATATAAAATTGGTATGCCGTCGGTACGAACTGGTGTACCACCGGTATGCCGATTTCTATTCGAAAATGATACTCGACTAATTTCTACCCTAGATTTCAATTTTACCATCCATTTCTTGTGTTTACAAATATTCCTAAAACTCATTACAAACTCCAGATATACTTGAGCAGGTGCAGGCTTCTTAAGAGTCTTAAAATGATGATGGCATAGCTTGACTTCTTCACTTGATAGATGATGGCTTCGTCCTTGATGGCAGTTGTCCAAAGATATCCAAAATATGAAATCTGAATACCTTTCGGGGGCTTAGTTTAAGTATAATACTATAGTGATAGCATGAGCATTAGTGATAATAAAATGCTAAACTTAATTGATTAACCATATTTAAAAATATGATATAATCTTTGGGCCAACAAGAGAGAGACGGTTGTTGGACGACGACAGGTAGGCCAGCCCGGGTGGGTAACTGTGTATTTATTTAATTAAATCATAGAAATTCAATAAATATCCAACTTAACTCCAAATAAATTCAAATAAATTCCAAAAAATCAGAAAAATTCCAAAAAAAATAGAAAATATTTCTAAGTGTCTAGAACCTAAATAAAAAGTTGCCTCAAAATATTATCGTGTGACCCCACAGTAAATCCCAAAAATCTATGTAAAAATAAATTCTATGGATTTTAATTATCTAAAAATCTCCAAAATTTTAGAAAAATTCAAAAAAAAAAATCCTAGAATATTCTAAAAATAGTCATTTAGAGCCCAAATAAAAATAATGTCTCAAAATAACACCGAATGACTTTACAGTAAATCCTTAAAGTTCCTAAAAATAATAAACCCTTGAATATTAAATACCTAAAAATATCCCAAAATTCTCAAAATAAAATAAAATAGATAAATAATATATTTAGGACTACCTGGAGACCATAGTGACCCTAAGTGACCCTATAGTAGCATACTGCACCTATAAACTTAGGTACGACCTCCTTGTGATTCCAAAACAAACCCTAAATAAAATAAAATAAAATCTAGGAAACATGTGATGCAGTATTATATCATTAGTGCATATTAGGACTTTGTCAAGTTTAAGTATAAACACTATAGTGACTGTATGATTATTAGTGATTTCATAACACTAACTTAATCGATTAACCATAATCAAAAACTCAACTTTAACAATTGGACTAACAATATCCTCTTTTTTATTATGACAAATCTATTAAGTTTACGATTGATATAAATGAAGCCTATATCAGTAATATATAAATCTGTTAGGACTATGCCAAGTTCAAGTATAAATACTATAGTGATTGCATGATTATTAGTAATTTTATAATACTATACTTAATCGATTTATCATAACTAAAGACTCAATTTTAACCATTGGGCTGACAAAGTTATCTTAAGAAAGTATTTGAAATGAAAGGCTTGGATGAAACAAAATTTTGCCTCGGCATGCAGATTGAGCATAGTGAAAATAAATGTTACTCCATCAAGCCAAATATGTCAAAAATTTCCTAAAAGATTTAATATGAGTAGTTATTATTTATTCAGTACACCTATATTGGTTAGGTCATTTGGATCTATTTCGACTGAAAGAGGGAAAAAAAAAAGATGGTCTGGACCCTGAAGTACCCTATTTAAATTAAATAAGTGCACTTCTTTGTTTAGCACAATGTACTACTTGATATATATTTACAGAGAACATGTTGACTGGATATAGATCTACACATATACATAGACACTGGAATGACATAAAAACACATTTTTAGATATATCAAAGGAACCATTTATCTTGGTTTAATTCATATGAATGTGCTAACATTATTGGATATGTTGACGCATGTTATTTATCTAATCCCCGGAAGGAAAGATCACAAACAAGATATATGTTTCTTAATAATGGTGTAGTTATTTCATTGAAACCAGCCAAATAATTTGACCAATCATTCAGAAATCTGGGTAGTTCATGAAGCAAGCAAAGAATGTGTATGGCTAAGATCACTAGTTCAGCACATTAGGGAGAGTTGCAAGCTTCCAAAAGTCACAACTACAACCCTTTATGAGGATAATATAGCATGTATAGAGCAAATTCAAGAATGCTTTATAAAAGGGACATGCATATAAATGTATAGGTTGACAATAAAATATTGGTGTGGGATGTAATAACTAAATGTATTAATTGGGGGTGACGCTTTATCTAAGTAGATGTAAAAACTAAATGTAATATTTTTAAAGTAAATTTGAGGAGGAACATCATGTAGATACAAGCATCCTGAAGATACTAAATGGAGACATCCTAAATAATGTCTTTGAGCATTGTAAGTTTTTTCTTCAATGAGGTTTTTTGCACTGGATTTTTCCTTCGAAATATTTTTAACGAGGCAGTATAAGTTGAGCCAACTTTGATCCCTAAGAATAAATTTTACTCTTTTCTTTCACTATGAATTTTTTTTTCTCAAAGATGGTTTTTCCTTAGAAAAGTTTTTAACGAGACAATGATTAAAGTTGGCATCCAACGAGGAGTGTTGTAAATCATATATTAGTAAGTTGCTACCATTATCCAAATACACACAAATCCTAATCATTTCCTCTTTTGTGTGTGTGTATTTTTTGCAATAAGAGAAGCCTTGGATCGATTTTTGGCTACAAAATATTCTCCCTTTCTTACTTTCACAACACAAATTTTTTTTAGTACATTATACATATGTTTCCGAAAGAGTTTTAGTTCAAAATATTCAAGGGCACCAATTTTTTTCTTTGGAGTTTGTTTGACTATCTATAGTTTCTCCCTCCTTCCTTCCTTCACGACAATAATAAGTTGGCTCTCCAATCTCCACAGAATGACCGGAAGTATATGTAAGGCTAATTTTAAGATGTTGCTTCTTAGTTGTTCATAATTGAACATTATTCTTTAATAAATTGGAATATAATGCTTGTTTCGATCAGGAAGCCCTCATTTTACATCAACTGTATTATCCTTTTGGTCACTTGTTCTCAAGTTGTGTTCTTATGTCCACTTAAAATGCATTTGTAAAATTGTATCATCTTATGGCAATACGGTAAATTAGATTCTTGGAATTGCATATGGTGAATACCACCTCTTCTTGGGGTTCTGATTCTACTATCTGATTGCAATTAGTATAAGTGATTTCTAGTATTCTTTTACGGCTCATAATTTGATAGGTATGATGGATGTTTTAAGTATAGTGGGGTTTCTCTTGAAATTTAAGATCGCTTCTTAGTTGTGCATTGTTGAACAGGTTATCCTTCAGGAAGGTCAAAATTGACCTTGAGAATGATGATACTCTTGGCTTACATATATGGGAAATGTAAATTGCTTATATGAGAATGGGCACTCTTTTGGTTGTGATAATTAAGTGTAAAGGAAAAAAATTTGGAGTTTGTAACAGGGCCTCATTCTCAGTCTCCAGACTGCGGATTCTACAGTTATAGCTGTTAGTCCCGGGGGCTTGATCAAAGATGAAAACTAATGCAATCGAGATCTGAGATGTCACACAAAACTTTGTGATGATCAAACTCAAGATCTACGAATAAAACTAAATAGCCAAATTACAATATGAAGGAAAAAAATAGCAAAGAGAAGATCTCTTGTTCTTCCTTGCAAACGTGTTGCAATTGGGACAGAACAAGTTACAATAATCTAGAGAGATGAGAAGAAGAACAATGCTGGGGTGTCAAAACACCGTTGCTCAAAGCAAGATTCGCCCCACACGATCTGCTTTCAGGAACCAGCAAGTTTGAAGAACTTGTGGAACGCTCGATGTCACCTCTGTTCTGACTCCTCGGATGGACTTGTAATGGCGGCAGCAACTCCCTCTCTTTCTCTCTTTTCTGACTTGTATTTTTCGTGGTAGTCACAAAGGAGGCCAGAAGAGAGTATTTATAGAGAGAGGGTGGAAACCCTAGCCGCCTCTTCAGTTATGGAAAGATTGAATCAAATCACAAAAAGATAACAACGAATTAATTCTAATCCCACAAAGATAGGAACTGAATTAATTCAAATCCCACAAATATAGTAACGAAATTAATTCAAATCCCACAAAGATAGGATCTGAATTAATCGCATTGATTCACCCTTTCTATAACCGATTTGAAATCTGCACAGTCAGCGTAGCCCTCCATGCGGCAGCAGCAGCAGCAGCCTGGCCGCATGGACAGCTTGGGCCGTATGGACCGCATGTGCCGCATGAGCCGCATGGACCGCATGAGCCGCATGGACCGCATGAGCCGCATGAGCCGCATGGACCACATGGACCGCATAGACCGCATGGGCCGCATGAGCCGCATGGACCGCATGGATCGCATGAGCCGCATGAACCGCATGAACCGCATGGCCGCATGAGCCGCATGAAGACCGCATGACTGCTGACGTGCTAAGTGCAAAGTGCGCCAACAAAATGCCACATTACGCCTCATGAGCCCATGAGCCCGAGTCCGAGTCCGAGTCCGAGTCCGAGTCCGAGTCGCTAAGCCCCTTTGGGGCTTAGCTCCAAGTGGAATTAATCCAAGAGAATGACAAAAGCATTAATGCTTAATCCTTGGAGCCTTATTCTTACCTCCTAGTAAAATCACCCACATGGTTCCCTCCTTAGGGTTACCACCCCATGTGCATCTCTCAACAACACACCCAAGTATATATGTTGAGATAACTCATGGTGCATTTTCGATGTGGGACTAAAATTTACAAGGCATGTTGAGAGCAAGCTCTCTTCATGTAAAGAAAGCACCAAAGAAAGCACCAACAATCCCCCACATATCACAACATATATATGTGTCCAGGGTTGAGCGTTCCCCACAGTAACTGTCCATTTTGCATTAGGATAGATGTCGTTGACGACTTGAATCTTCCCGCATGGGTTAAATAACAATGTGATACAAGAATGGACTACGCCTTGAATTCTGCACCACAATTGTAATTCTTCCCACTCACAAAGTGTAGTTACGTGTGCTTCTGGCTGCACATTAAAGGCCCTGTGCCAGCCTAGTTTCAGTGTATAATTTTGGGCGTCTACAAGTTTACCCTCAAGAGACGGCCTGATATCTCTTTCCATACACTATAGGTGAGTTCTTTATTAAAGAGATATGGCATGAAGCCTTGCGCTTCCTTGCGGTGCTACGCCGCTATGACATGGCCTGAAGCCGAGGCATTACCCCTACTTGGGAACCTCATCGTAGTGTCATACTACTGTAGCATGAGGTCACAAGCCTCTTTGTAGTGCCAAACTACCCAGCATGAAGCCTAAGGCTTCCTTGCGGTGTTACGCCGCAACGACATGGCTTGCAATGCCAAGGCTTTACCCCTACCTGGGTACCTCATCGTGGTGTCGTACCACTGTAACATAGGGCCATCCTCCCCTTTGTAGTGCTGTCTACAACTCTTTAATTACGTCATACAGCATTAGGCTACTTTCCTATTTGCGGTGCTACGCCGCTATGACTTGGCTTGCAAAGCCGAGGCATTATCCCTACCTGGAAACCTCATGGTGGAGTCATCCCACTGTAGCGTGGAGTTTCACTCCTTGTAGTGCTGCTCTACCGTGCTTCCTGTAAAGCACACCAGACATTCACTCTGCCTGAGAACTCATTAAGGCGTTTAAGCCAACCTTCCACAGGATCTGTTTTTCCGCAAAAAAATACATAGTAGACAACAGTGGTTATGGGTCCGTATCCCTTCCATGTTCCATAGAACAAGTACCCACCGTTACCTGATAGTTTTCCAGTCAGTGATCCTCCTTTGAACCCAAAGTTAGATGCCTAGTAGATTTTTCTTTGAACTAATAGCATAAAACTTTATGGTAGGATTACAAAGACACACTATCAGAATGCCTTTAAGCCCATTTTACAAGCTGTGTCTTCGACCAGCTGGCGCTTGAGGCCCTTTGTGAACGGATCTGCCAGGTTCTCCTGACTCCGAACATCAACCACTGCAATTACACCTCTTTTGATAAGATCGTGTACTGCCCTGTGCTTCAACCGCACAGTCCTCTTCTTTCCGTTGAAGAGGTCATTTGATGCCACCGCCGCAGTCGCCTGGTTGTCACAGTATATCGGTATCGCCGGTATCTGAGCCCCAACCACTGGAAGATCATACATGAGCTCCCGAAGCCATTCTGCTTCATCTGCTGCAGTTTTAAGTGCATAGAATTCAGATTCCATGGAGGAACGAGAGAGTATTGTCTGCTTCTTCGACTTCCACGATATAGCAGCTCCACCCAAGGAAAAAACATATCCACATGTGGATCTCTCGCTTTCCACTTCTGAACACCAGCTAGCATCACTGAAGCCTTCCACTACTGTCGGATATCCGTTGTAGTGTAGTGCATATGTCTGAGTCTTCTTGAGATATCTCATTACTCGCTTCACAGCTTTCCAGTGCTCAACCCCTGGGTTGCTTGTGAACCGACTCAGCATTCCCACGACGAAAGCTATGTCAGGCCTTATGGCAGTAGTTGCGTACATCAAACTTCCGATAACGCTAGAATACTCCAGCTGCCTGACGCTTTCCCTCGAGTTTGGCTTCAGCTTCTGATCACACCTGTATGGCGTATCGATCCCTGGAAGATCCTTATACCCATAGCGTGTGAGCATCTTCTCAATATAGTGAGATTGTGACAGCGCTACTCCAGTGTCTGTCTGGATGATCTTTATGCCCAAGATGACATCTGCATCCCCCAAGTCCTTCATACTGAACTTGGTTGAGAGAAACTTCTTTGTCTTTGTGACACAGCCTATATCCGTACCTAGGATTAGCATGTCGTCCACGTACAGACAAACGATGACTCCTCTTCCATCAGCGAACTTTATGTAAACACATTTGTCCGTCTCGCTGACTCTGTAGCCGTTTGACCTAATAACTTTGTCAAACTTCTCATGCCACATCTTGGGAGCTTGTTTAAAACCATATAATGATTTTACCAACTTGTAGACTTTGTCTTCAAGACCTTTGACGACAAATCCATCTGGCTGTTGCATGTAAATCGCTTCGGTCAGCTCCCCATTCAGGAATGATGTCTTTACATCCATCTGATGTATCACCAACTTATGTATAGCTGCTAGAGCGATTAACATCCTGATGGTGGTCATCCGAGCTACTGGAGCGTACGTGTCGAAGTAGTCTATCCCCTGTTTCTGAGAAAATCCCTTGGCGACCAGCCTGGCCTTGAACTTGTCAATAGTTCCATCTGCCTTCATCTTCTTCTTGAAGATCCATTTACATCCAATAGGCTTTTCTCCTTCAGGTAGATCTACCAACACCTATGTGTTATTGGAGGTGATAGAGTCAAACTCGTCATTCACTGCCTCCTTCCAGAAGATAGCATCTCTGGTCTTCATCGCCTCATCATAGGTAAGCGGATCTGCTTCCACATGATAGGTGACAAAGTCATCTCCGAAATCTTTCGGTCTCCTCGCTCGCTTAGCTGACGGCTCGGCGAGTTCTGGTGCAAGAGTTGTTTCATCAACAACAGCTTCTTCTTGGACTACTGGCTCGTATGAGATTTCAGTCTCATTAGTACCTACATCATTTTTCGGAATGTCCGAAAGAACAATGTTTTTGTCTTTTACGAACTTGTCTTCAAAGTATTCAGCATCGCGAGATTCGATAATATGATTTGATTCAATATCAAGAAATCTCCGAGCATCACTCTTCTCGGCATACCCCAAGAAGATAGCCTTCGTAGTCCTTGTCCCCAGCTTCTGAATCTTCAGATCTGGAAGCTTCACATACGCCAGACACCCCCACACTCGAATGACATTCAAGTTGGGTCTGACTTTGAACCAGAGTTCATGAGGAGTTACGTCCGAAGTTGCATATGGCACTCTATTCAGAATGAAAGTGGCCGTTAATGCAGCTTCTCCCCAGTAGCATTTTGGAAGACCTGCAGTGAGCAGCATGGAATTCATCATTTCTGTTAATGTCTGGTTCTTCCTCTCTGCTACTCCATTGGATTGAGGAGAATATAGAGCAGTAGTCTCGCATATGATTCCATGTTCTTTGCAGAACGATGCGAATTCATGAGACCTGTACTCCCCACCTCGATCACTTCTCAGCCTCTTGAGTTGTTGTCCAGTCTGCCGTTCAGCCTCGGCCCTGAACTCTCTGAACTTCTCGAAAGCTTCGTCTTTGGACTTGAGCAAGTAGACGAACGCGTATTTTGAGAAGTCGTCGATGAAGGTTATGAAATACTTCATCCCGGCCTTCGTGGAGAAATGTTTGAAGTCACAGATATCGGAGTGCACCAACTCCAGAAGATCTGTGCTTCGATTGACCCGATGAAAGGGTTTCCTTGTGATCTTCGTCTGAGCACACACTTCACACTTCTCCACCTTACCCCCACATTTGGAGATAAGTCCTAGACTAGACATTTTGTTGATTCTTTTACTATGAACATGTCCTAGTCTATTATGCCACAACTCAAGAGAATAATCAGAAAATGCAACTGCATTAATGTCATCAAACTGGTTGACAAGCTGAATTTTAAACATTCCTTCGGTTTGATAAGCCTTCCCGAAGTATGTTCCTTTCTTGGACATAACCATCTGACCAGCGTTGATGTCCATCCTCAAGCCTGCGTTGCAGAGCAGGCTCCCAGAGATTAGGTTCTTGGCAATCGTAGGAACATGCTTCACTCCTTGAAGCGTCAGAGTGTTCCCAGAAGTGAGTTTCAGCTCCACAGTCCCAATCCCCAGTACTTCAGCTTGGGCCTGGTTCGCCATGACAACTTTCTCAGATGTCGGCTGGTACGTGACGAACCATTTCTTGTCAGAACAGACATGGCAAGTCGCACCAGTGTCTATCCACCAGTCAGAGTCAACCCCCCCAGTTGTGACCTGTCCGATCATAGCAACAATGTTAGAAACCAATGAAACCTTATTAGGCTCACCTTTCTCTAATTGTTTTGGCTTAGATCTGCATTCACTCTTGTAGTGGCCTTTCTTGCCACAATTGTAACAAGTCACGTGGGACTTAGTCTTATGTTGCTTAAATGAAGGACCCTTCACTTTCAGATTAGTGAAGTCCTTCTTCTTGGGATGAGAAGCCGCCTGCTTCCCCTTGGAATCTCTCGTCTGCACAAGATTGGCTTTAGCCAACTGTTTGGACAGAGTGTCCACCTTCTGTTGAGAACGCATCTCGTCCTCAACATGGATCTCTTGAAGTAGATCTCCCAAGCTAATATCTAGCTTCTTTCTGTGCATCCTTGCATAGAAGGTACTCCATCCAGCAGGAAGTTTTGAGACGATCCCTCCGACGACAAACTTGTCGGAAAGGGGCATCTCTTCGTCTTCCAGTTTCTGACGCAGCTTCAGAAATTCCTTCACCTGTGGTAGCATGGACTTTTCGTCCTCAAAGAGCAATTTGTGATATTTTTCAACCACAAATATTTTGCTCTTGTTCTTATCTTCTTCATACAGATTTTCCACAGACTCCCATATGTCTCTGGCAAGTTCCTTCTTTGAGTAGGATTCTGCCAGAGAGTCCTCCATAGCATTCAGGATGAGAAGCCTGCAGATGCTATTTTTCCTTCTCCATTTGGCCTGGAGTTTGGCAGCCGTGTTGATAGCGGCAGTAGATCCAGTGTCTGGAACAGAGGGTTCTTCCTCCAACAGAACATGATCCACGTCTTTCAGTTGAAGAGTTAGGTAAACCTTTCTCTTCCAGACTTGATAATGCTCTCCATCGAACTTTTCCAACTTGCAGAAGTCCGATTGGATGAGCGAAGCATTAATGTTTTCCATCTATACGGATCTTGCTTTGAGATTGTTAGTCCCGGGGGCTTGATCAAAGATGAAAACTAATGCAATCGAGATCTGAGATGTCACACAAAACTTTGTGATGATCAAACTCAAGATCTACGAATAAAACTAAATAGCTAAATTACAATATGAAGGAGAAAAATAGCAAAGAGAAGATCTCTTGTTCTTCCTTGCAAACGTGTTGCAATTGGGACAGAACAAGTTACAATAATCTAGAGAGATGAGAAGAAGAACAATGCTGGGGTGTCAAAACACCGTTGCTCAAAGCAAGATTCGCCCCACACGATCTGCTTCCAGAAACCAGCAAGTTTAAAGAACTTGTGGAACGCTCGATGTCACCTCTGTTCTGACTCCTCGGATGGACTTGCAATGGCGGCAGCAACTCCCTCTCTTTCTCTCTTTTCTGACTTGTATTTTTCGTGGTAGTCACAAAGGAGGCCAGAAGTGCCGCATGAGCCGCATGAGCCGCATGGACCGCATGAGCCGCATGAGCCGCATGGACCGCATGAGCCGCATGAGCCGCATGGACCGCATGGACCGTATGAGCCGCATGGACCGCATGGACCGCATGAGCCGCATGGCCGCATGAACCGCATGGCCGCATGAACCGCATGAAGACCGCATGACTGCTGACGTGCTAAGTGCAAAGTGCGCCAACAAAATGCCACATTACGCCTCATGAGCCCATGAGCCCGAGTCCGAGTCCGAGTTCGAGTCGCTAAGCCCCTTTGGGGCTTAGCTCCAAGTGGAATTAATCCAAGAGAATGACAAAAGCATTAATGCTTAATCCTTGGAGCCTTATTCTTACCTCCTAGTAAAATCACCCACATGGTTCCCTCCTTAGGGTCACCACCCCATGTGCATCTCTCAACAACACACCCAAGTATATATGTTGAGATAACTCATGGTGCATTTCCGATGTGGGACTAAAATTTACAAGGCATGTTGAGAGCAAGCTCTCTTCATGTAAAGAAAGCACCAAAGAAAGCACCAACAATAGCTGAGATCAGGTTATAAATAACGTCCTTAACCTGAAAATGCCTTACATTTTCAGTTTTAACGATATCATTGTTCTAGTTGTAGGTTTTTCCTGGAGTGCGGTGAGGGAAACGTGCCACGGGAAGAGGATGGCTAGCATTGATCGGTTTGGCTCTGTACATGGATTGTCAACTCCGAGATATACCCTCTAAGGTTTAGGGGAGTCTGTGGAAGGATCGCTGCTCTACAACATCTAACTGGATCAGATCTCTAACCACATTGTCGTACGGACCTTCCTACTCTTCGGGGTGGTATATGTAATCTTCGCGAGGAGATGATCGAGACCATGCTCCAACAGAGGTCTCTGTACCTCAAATTCTGGACAAAAAAGATAAAGTAGCAAAGGCTCGACCCTGAATAGGCAATGATGAAAACATTCAAGTATATGAGCAATGAAGAAGACATTCAAGTATATGAGTTAGAAGTGTGAAAACAGTGTCTATCTACTATGAATAACGCAGATACTTGTTGAGCGACATTCTTGGTAGGTTAAAACAATTGTTAGTTACAGGTTGTTCCTAAGACGAGAAAAGAAAGAAAACGAGAGAAAATTTGCAGCTTCAATTTGATTTTTTTTTTTATAGTAGAACAAAATTAATAGCTCATGATGGGTTTACTTGCACAAAGAACGCAAAATATGTGCATTTTAGACTTTGTATAGTATTTGGAAGAACAAAGATTGTTATCTACTAAAGAGACTGTAGAATATAAGGTGTGATGAGACTGTTCTATGAATTTGGAGTTTGACCGTGAAAGAGATCAAGATGTAGGATGCTCCTCAAGATGTAGCTGATGGGAGTCCTGATGATATTTTTTTGAAAAAAGGAGACGTTATTGAAATAGAGGAGCCTAAGCTCAAAGATGGCACCGAAAGATAGTCCGACGACCTACAAAAGTATATGTACCAAGCCAGAGGCCTGGCCAAAAGTAGAAACTATCCTCCCGGGGGATACCAGGGGTAACAAAGGAAAATAAAACTATCCACCTTGGAGTTTCCAGGGGTAAACAAAAGTAAAGAAGGACCAAAACAAGAAATCTCTAACGACCAGATAGGTCCTTAAGTAGGGCGTTGCTGGCCTCAGATGGTAGATCGCAGGTGTGGACGAAGATCTGATCAGTTCTGGAATGATGTGCCAGAGACGCCAGAGCTTTGGCCACGCTATTAGCAGTAGGAGGAATATGTGCAATGACGATGTTCGACCCTATCAATTGTTGGATGTTACGGGTCTTGTATCTGAGAGCCCATGGAGGTTTAGATTTATTTGCAATGATGTTGGTGAGAAGTTCACAGAATGTTTCGATTTCACTGAACTGGATGTTCTGATCATTATACCAGTGAATCATCTTTAGAAGAGCGTTAATTTCTGGAAGAGGGCTGGTGATATCAGTCATGAATATGGAGAAAGCACAGAGGAGGTATCCTTGGTTGTCTTTAATGATACCGCCACATGCAATTCCTAGCTGATCTCCGTTCTTAGTTGCCAAGTTCATCTTCTGACCCGTCCTCGGAGCCACCCATCTCGCGTCGTTCCCCCGGTCGACAGAAAGCAGTCCCAAGCCGTCTGTACTCGGATTATGTGCCGAAAAGGTGTGTTGAAATTGAGTGGTAACCTGTCGGATGATGTCACGATAGTTTCTCTGCCCATTACTGAAAACAATAGAGTTCCTTTGCTTCCAGATCTCCCATAATCCAGATGCAAAGATAATGTTCCTGCTGATGACCAACGGGGTGGAAAGAGAAGAGGGAGAAGAGTTTAGAAGCCATACCTGAGCAAGTTGGTTGATCGATGAATGCGCGGTGGGGAGATTGAACTTGATACCGAAGTTCAGCCAAACCATCTTAGCCATCTCTCCCAAGATGAACAGGTGATCATTCGTTTCAGAGTCCGGGTTAGCACAGCACACACATCTCGAAGCAAGATTGATCCCCATGGAAATAAGTCTGGCCTCTACAGGAATAGCGTTTTTGCGAAGACGCCAAAGGAAAGTGCCTATGCACGGCTGAATGTACTTGTTCCAGCAAAATTTACTCCAGGAGTCGATCGGGTTTCTCCTGCGGTGTTGGTCCCAGTAAGATTTAGTAGAGAACTCTCTGTGACGGTCAGGAGTACAAACTATTCTGTCCCTCTCATTTTTGAGAATAATCCCATCCAAGCAGGCATTGGCTTCAACAGTCAGAAAATCCTGAATATTAACCTCCTCCTCTGTAAAACCCCTAAATTTCTACTATATATTTTTTTTATTTTTTTTTTGTACTATTTTATTTTTTGTACGTCGCGTAGTCGTATTGTACAGTGGGCACAAATTACGTTTATTCGTGAATGCTCGATGAGTATGAATATGTGCGAGCGTACATATTTTTGGAAAAATATTTATTTTAATATTTATTTGTATTTATATATTTTTAAAAATTGTGAAAAGTATCGTATTGAGATGGCCAAATCTTATTATTATTTTTATTTAATTATAAAAGGCTAACATATTTAATAGTAGCAATTTAGAAAACTATTTTATGCAAATATTCTTAACGTGAGGTACATGAATTTTATTCCTATATATAATTTCATTTTCGAAATTATTATATTAATATTTTATGATTCAAAAAGTTATTTAAAAATATTATTATTTTCAAAATTATTATTATTGGTATTTTTGAAAATATATTTGAAATTATTGTGGCCATTTTAAATCTCGATTTAATTTCATGGATTTATTTTAAATAGTTAAAAGATAGAATTTATACTTAAATTAAGTTAGATTGTCTAGTTTTAATTTGGAATTTAATTTGAGTTTGGATTTGATTATTGTTTTAAATTGGATTTTTTTTAATCCTAATGTTTATCTAACTAGGTATTCCCATCTCCTATAAAAGGAGAGGTACTCCTCCATCCACAACCAAGCCTTGTGCATCGTGTCTGTGCCTTGTCCCATCCACTATCACTTCTCCTTACAAATACATGTTTCCGTATCCGACAATCCCGGATACCCCGTCCGTGTCTCACAGGACATGACACCACCAGTACAATACCCAACTACAACCGACCCAACCCAAAATTTTCTAGCTACCTCTGTCGACCACCACCCTCGTCCCGTCGCCATCGTCGCCAAAATGGCAATCTAATGAGAAAAATATTTTTTATTTTTATAGTTTTAAAATAATATATGTAATATTTAATTAAGCTATCAAAATTTCCTAAATTTATGATTTTATTTGTGAAAGGCCTTTTATTTGGAATAAATAATATTATTCATGCATACATATATTTCATAAATATTTGCTAGTTTAATTTAAATAAAAATATAATTTTCGAGATTTATTATTCAAAAAGATATTTAAAAATATTTATTATTTTCGAAATTATTATTATTGGTATTTTGAAAAATATATTTGGAAGTTATGGTGGCCATTTAAATCTTTATTTGATTTTTGGACTTATTTAAATAGTTATTTAACATATTTCAAAAAGACAGCTTTGGCAATTCTCCTTGAATTATTTTCGTCGTCTATGAACCACGTATTGTACTCAATAGCATCGTCTTTGAACTCTTTTTGCTTTTGTCTTTCACATATTTCAAAAAGACAAGGCACTGTACTTAATAGGTCAACCCAGGGTATCACGTTTAGCTACCTTATCAAAAGGAGGATATTGACTTATTTCTATATCCTCGCAGTATTCTTTAGGATTTCAATAGTGTTGAATTCTAAACCCTTGATCGCGACCAGTCGACTTGGTCATTCCCTTATCATCCAATGTTTGGAACCTTATTCAATTGAATTAATTCAATTGTGACATGGATTTCAAGTCTTGGATACTCGTGCCTAGACTTCAATGACCTCGTTCTCCATCTTGCCCAAACCTCGATTCATCCTGGATTTGATCAACTTAGATCATATTGAGACTAAAATTTCTTATAGATATATATATGTAGTGTGCTTGGATTTCAGTGTTATTGACAGTCGTGCTTTGAACTTTCAATTTTGATCATCTTTAGAATAGTAACGCTTTATAGTTAATTTCAGCTATTTTTTTAATCACCAGTTTTCATATAGGATGATAGACTGCCTTACAGCCCGATGATTTATTTATTTTCCTTACCTTTTCTAGAATGGCACCCATGACCAGAGTCTGTCCCCAGTGCACAGCTGCAATTTCGGATGAGACCGAGATTGTACTTCCCCCTTCTATTGCTCAGGAGGTGTTAGTAGCCTCATCGGAGAATTTTCCTCCATCTTCTATTCTTTAGGAGAGGACTGCAGTTCAGTCGGAGACTGAGGGCCTTCCTTTGCCTCCTGGAGTGGTACCCCGTGCCATCCCTGATGGGGCTCATATTTACAGACTCCTTCAGGACGTGCAGGAGGTGCAGAGACTTCAGGCTGAGCTTATGAGAGAGCAGAGTCTCAGTTTTCAACTGTTATGGGATTACATGCATACGAGGGGAGAGCCTAGTCCAAAGAGAGCGAGGAGCAGTTTATACCTAGAGCATCAGGAGTACCCAGGCTTTCAGCCTAGATCAGTCTATCCAGTTCAGATTCCTGTCCAGCAGAGACCAGTTGAGTGGGTGCCTACCTGTGCCTTCTGTAAGAAGCTTGGGCACGTATGGAAGGACTGTAGGAAGAGACTAGGATTGTGCCTATTTTGTGGGTCAGCTGCACACAAGATACGAGACTGTCCTACTACACTTGCCCCTAGTCGAGGCCTACCTCCAGGAGAGAGTTCCAGCTACCAGACCTAGTAGAGGTGAGTTCTTGACCCATACCTTATCCTATCTTGATGATTACTGTACCCTACCATAATGTTTGTATGCTTGATACCTTATGACTACTTTTGATCTGGTATGACTTTAGTGGCTAGATGAGACCCCAGACTGATAACCTGCCATAATCATGTATGATATCTTTCCAACTGCATAATTTAGATAAGTTTTCTTAAGACCATGATTGTTGGGGATTTTAACCTAGAAGGGTAGGATCATCTTAATTTCGAGGACGAAATTATTTTAAGGAGGGTAGATTTGTCACACTCACTTTTCAATTTCAAGGGTATTTTAGTAATTGTGATTTATTTGAATTTTTATGATTCTTATTTTTAATTTTTATCTATTTATTAATTAGATTGATTGCAGTGTGATTTGATTGATTGTAGACTGGTGAGTTGGTAATTTGACCTTAGCCAACTATGACCTAGAACCTTAATGCTATATCAGAAATTAGATTTATTATCATTAGAATTAATTTAGATTTTATTAGTAAATTTTTAGAGTGATTAATTGATTTTTAACCATTTTGGCCTTTCTGTGATTTTCTGAATATGTTGACTTATGACTGTGTTAGCAATTGGTTTAACCGTAGGGGACATGTATAGGGGCCTAACCATGCATTAGAATTTATTATTTTCATTTTTAGAATTTATTTTGTGCATTAGATTATTTTTAAGGCTTTTATTTATTTATTTAGCCTTTTTGCATGTAGGCCTTTGAGCTTTTTCGCTTGGGCCCATTTCTACTTGAGAAAGAGTTGGCCCAAGTGAAACCCTAACCCTAGAGAACCCCCCCCCCCCTTAGCTGCCCAACAGCAGTACCCCCTCCCATTGTTGCATTCATTCGTAGTTTGAAGCCTCCACAAGGAAACCCTAAGAGATCTAACTCTCCAAAACACTTTTTTCCTTCATCCAGAGTCCGTTTCTTCCCAAACGAACTCTGTTGCGCTCGTCGAGGAGAGGAGGATCTGCTGGACCACTTCTGGAGTGGAGACGGAAGGTTTTGCTAGAGGGAAATCGGCCGACACGACAACCGAGGAGCCCCGATCATTGAGTTTTGACACTCAATAGGTAAATCCCTAATCTACCATTGCAAATCTAGTTTTTTCTTCATTTTTGCATCCATATAGGTGCCCTAGCCTTGCCCACAAAATTTGGTGGGATTTCGACTCCGTTTGATGGGGGGTATCGAGCCCGTGTCGGTCCCTTACGGCAAGTGTTCGACGAAATGCCGCTTAGGATTGAAAGTTTCTGTTTTTCGATTCTGACTTCATGGATGTTTAGATAATATAATTTCAATAAACTTTCGTGAAGACGGATTGGAAATCGATGACTTTTCAGCGACGTTTCGGACACGGACACGCGTGCACGAGATCCCGTGCACGGTCCCGTGCACGTCCTGCAGTCTGTGCGTCATAAATCGACGTACAGAGCTCCGTCTTGCGTGAAATTTTATGAGCACGTAGGGGCAACCTCTGCCCACATGTCCGTAAACTTTCATGACGTTTCGTCGAGCGAGCGCGGAGAAATCGCGCGTGCACTGGTCAGCCACACTGTGCACTCGGGCTAATTTTTGTCGCTGAAACGGACTTCGTATGCGCTCTCGACGCGACGATGACCCGTTCCAGGAGTTGGAACACGTATCCCTATACCTAGACTACCCAGGGACTCGATCCCGAGTCGTGGCGTGGCCCGACGAGCGAGCCGCGAAGACCGAACCGCGTGCACGAGGGCACGCGCCGGCGCGCGTGCGTGCGCAGCAGGCCGCGCGGGTGCGGGGCTGCGTGCGCCGCCTCCGCACGATGTGTCGTCGTGTTCCCGTGTCCTAGACCTACCCCAGGACCCCCCAGCTACGTGCACGAGCGCGTGGCTTTTTGTTGGGTGTGCGGCGATCAAATGAGCGAGAACGCACGCATACGTGCTTATTGTCACGCGGTATCGGGTTTTCCGATACGCGTTCTGTGGACACGACACGGACACGATTTCGAACCCGGGAGTACCCGAGCGTATCACGTAGGTTGAGATCAGCGTGTATGCCGAGTTTCGCGGGTTGATTTGGTGTATTTTGCGTTTTGAGTCGTTTTGTCAAAATTGGGTTTTTCGGGTTCAAAGTTTTGAATAGAAATATGATTTTTCGATCCTTTGACTTTTAGTCCGTATTTTCTGAATTGTTAGTTCATATATGATAATTAGAACTTGCGGGAAGTGATCCGCGGAATTATTACCTATTTGTTTGCCTTTTTCAAGCATAATCGGGTTTTCATTGAATTGAAAATTTTGAGATTTATATGATATTTTGATTTCTGAGTTTAATGGCGATAATTTCTGATTTTTTGGTCCTTGGACATTGTTTGGGACTTGTGGGAATCGACTCTCGGGGTTGATTCATATTTTCTAGCCATTTTTAGGCAATTATGGTATTTTACCTATTCAATGCATATAAATATGTATGTGTGTATATATATATTAAATCCTTTAAATGCCTAATTTCGAAAATGTGTATTTGAGAGGGTCAAGACTCTGATTTCAGACCTGCGAATTCACTCCAGGTTCGAGTACGACCTTCATTAGCTTCATATTGGGTATATACCTATATAAGGATATATGCCTATATGTATATATATATTACTATAGATTGTGGAATGTTATATATAGAATACTCTTGTAGGCTCACATTGTTTTGTTCTCAGATTTTAGACCATCTACCAGCAGCCCAACATCATTGTTCACTCACAAACCATGTTTCCTTTTCCAACTTATATATATATATATATATATATATATATATATATATATATGCCGGGCGCTTGTAGCTCAAGTGGCTAGGCGCACCGGCACTTGGGGCATCGGACGGAGTTCGAGCCCCCACGGGGGCGGCTTGGTGGTTTGCCCACGGCTCCCGGGCCAAGCGGTGGCTGGGTGTCTTTGACACGGCCGCTTGGTTAAAATAAAAAAAAAAATATATATATATATATATATATATATATATATATATATATATATATATATATATATATATATATATATATAAATTGTGATGAATGTATAAATATAAGTAATATAATATATTCTTGTGATATGACTATAGGAAGTGTTTGGACATATTTGGTTTGTCATCTTGAGCCTAGTTTAGTCGAATTGGCCGACAAGTTGACCAAATTGACAAAAGTCAACTTTGGGTCAAACTTGATCCAATTCAACTCAAACGAACTCCAAATGACCTAGAATTTTGTGTATGACCTAGAAATTAGTAGACGGACTAGTTGACCCAGGTTTGACCAGGTTTGACCATCGTTGACCAGGTTTGACCAGAGTTGACCGAGGGTTGACTTTGACCAAAAGGGACCTAGAAGCATGTAGTCTTGCATTGTAGCTATTTCTTTTGATATTTTAGACTTGGTTGTGACATGTGTATACTTTAAATAGGTTTATATTGTCCCAGTTTAGCTACACTTCATCATCAGCAGTTCAGTTTGCCAGGCGAGTACATTCTCTGATCTTTTCATACTTCTTTGGATATGTTCTCTTGTTATAGACTAGTATACTTGATGCTGACACGATGTTCACACGGATTAGTACCCTCTGGATCTTTCCATGCGATGTTATCCCCTCGGATACATCGAGTATGTCATGTTCATGTACTTTATCATGGCCATCATGTACTCCATGTATTCATATTTATCCATGTGCACTCATATGTTATTCATGTACACTCATGACCATATGAGCTCTATGTATACAGTAGTTGTTATCCATGTGCAATAACATAACATGCATTGATCCTTATATATTGATTGGAGGCGGGGAGAGTATAGTTGGTTATGTGATCATTATCCCCAGTAGTTGTATCCATGTGCACTCCATAGTTGTATCCATGTGCAACCCAGACCGTTTACATAACCAATTCATGCTCTGATTCACGTAGAAGGTTATATTTCTCTATTATTATATTATATCTCATTTTATACTCTCTCTCTCTTGTTGATTTTCTTTACAGCGATTCATGTATAGTTTTCTATAGCTTGTTTTATATGTCCATTCCTGCTATGAACTGTTGTGAGAGATATGTGCTCGTTCCGTCCTAACTGGACATGTTAAAAATTTTACAGGTATTGATGAGGAGTACTGTCCTACTTATTATGGCATTGGCTTAGATGACACTGGCGACGTGGACCCTCAGGAGGATCCAGCAGTCGCTGAGGACTTGCCTATAGTCTAGCTGAGACTTAGTACTTTATTTGTATTTCTGTTTGAGACATTATGAGTTGTACTTGAGTTTTATTCTAGTGGTTTACACTTAGACCTTTATCTGTGACTCTCTTGAGATTCTTTCTTCTATTCCACCTTAGTATTGTGATTGAGTTACTTATTATTCTACTCTCCATTCGGAGTTTATTTTAGACTGTGTTAGATACTGTGACTCAGGACAACGTTCTACCGCCGACACTGCGGCGTAGGCTGGGCGTTCGTCACTTCTCGTGCCCTTGCACTGGGTGCGGGTCGTGACAACAGCCCCTGGTGAACTTAAGCACAAAAGTGTATGGGAAGAGTTCTGCTAGCGATGATACTTCATATGAGGGGAACGGGACGCAAATAGATTGCACATCAGCAGTAGGTAGATCCAGTTCTGACAGTTCCATTTCTGGGACCGTTAGGGTCTTAGATTTCATCCGCTCAGGCCTGACAATGTCTGCAAAGGATGGGTTCGCTGCAGCCGAGGAGTTCTGAAGGGGTGGAGAAAGTAGACCCTGGGTAGCCGCACTCTTGATCGTCTGTGCGGGTAAATTTTGTGGTGGTGTGTCATTGATATTGTGTTGCACCTCAGCCCGAGTGGCAGCGAAGGAGGTAGATGTTGCTTGCAGCAGGGGGAAAATGGTTATCATCTTTGATCCAAAGGGTCGTTTGATGCGCCATGCGCCCTGGATTGCGCCAAAGGGAGCAGCGTAGGTTGCGCCAAACCGTCTTGCGCCAGAGCAGGACCCCCGGTCACCCGGAGAGCGCCAGGTCTAGCGGCCAACTGCTGGGGTGCGCCAACGCCGAGCTACGCACAAGGGGGGTGAGCAGTAGGGCTCCTAAGACCGCAGGTCTCGGGTACCTGGGTTGCGCCCAGTCCAGCGCAAGTTCCGGACAGTTGGGTTGTGCCGGAACCAGGGTCCAAGTGCTGGGTTGCGCCAACATTGGATTGCGCGCGAGGGGGATCACCCACTACTGCGCCGGACCCGGACACCTGGGTTGCGCCAGGGTCAGCGCCCAATTGCTGAAGAGCGGCAACACTGAGTTGCGCGTGAGGGGTAGCGCCAAAATGGCTAGGTTGCGCCAGCTCAGTGCGCAAGACCGGAGAATGCAGCACGGGATGCGCAAGGAGTGGGTTGCGCCACCTACCAAAGTTGTAACAGAAGTCGAAAATTGGGGGAGGGGGGAACCAACGGGCGGGAGGGATGAATTCGAATTCGAAACAGCCAAGAGGGGGAATGGGCGGGAAGGAAGAGGTTTAGGTTGGTGGTGGGAGGAGCCGTCGCCGGACCTGAAGTAGCCGGCAGCGTCGGAGAGAAGCATGGCATCGGCCACCTCCCCTAGGGCGACGGGGCCCGACGCACAGTCGGGGAGCAGGCGGGAGCCCCTAAGCCCGACCAAGGCCAGCTGGTCGGAGGACCAAGCCAAGGCCGGACGGAGGCTTCGATCACCGTCAGGGGGGTTGCCGGAGCCCGGAAGGCCGGCCATGAGCGGTTGTGAGCGCCGTCCAAGGGGAGGCGCCACCACGAGGAGAGAAGGAGGAGAGGGCGAAGAGGAGGAGGAGGAGCTGGCTCGCCGGGAAAAGGAAGAGAGGTCACCACCACCCCGGTGCTACAGACTTAGCTTTATCACACTTGTTTTGTTGACTATATTGTATGTAAATTTCATTAATCTTGCAGCAAAAACATCCTTAGGCAACAGGATGGCACCTTAGGTAAAGAAGAAGGGAACATCAAGAGCATGAATAATTTTTGCAGGAACTCTAGAAGCAATTAATAAAGCAAAAAAGTACATGATGCAACATCACAAGCACAAAATGTAAATTAGATTGACAGGAATTTAAAGCCTAAATGCAGGAACAACCCACGTATACTCAAATCAGGAAGATAAAAGTTACAAGAAATAAATTTCTTTTGTTAGTCCGTCAACCAGTTACATAATTGATAGCAAAAGTTTGCTTTAGTATGCATGCAAACCAGGCATTACATTCGAAAGGAACAAACTCCTAAAGAAGACAGTTCTTGATTAACATTCAGGACCATAAAACAAGTGCAACTGCTACTATCAAGCTATGTGCTCAGCCAAAGTCAAAATCTTGACATGCTTTTTCTTTCGAAGTTCATGGGGAACTGGCCCAAAAACTCTAGTACCAATTGGCTCCCCCTGCTTGTTGACAAGGACGACTGCATTATCGTCAAACTTGATCTCACTACCATCACAACGACATCGCTGCATAGCTGCACGAACCACCACACCATACACCACCTCTCCTTTCTTCACTTTACCACGAGGTTGAGCTTCCTTGACAGATGCGATTATGGTGTCACCTAATCTTGCTCCTTTCTTTCCCTTCAGAGCTTGTATGCACATGACCCGCTTAGCTCCCGAGTTATCAACCACTTTAAGATTGGTTCTCATTTGAATGAAGGTTCTTTGCTGCTGCAGCTGCAATGACACAAATAAGTTTTTAGGTATTTTTATCCAAACGTCAATCACTATTAGTTTCCTTGTCATGTTGCCTATCATGTCTTGAGGACCAAATAAAACTGCATCTCCAGAAACCAAAACCTTTCTCATCTATGTTTTGGGTCCGACCATCATTCTGATATCTTGAAACCTCCCAATTTTAGGAACCACAGCTATGTGGTAAATTAAGAAGAATATCTATCTATCCACCAGCTAGTCTCCCAAGCTTTTAATTGAAAGATATTCAATACCTTGATAAATGATACATGGTCCACTAAGCCAACTCACTAGATGCTATATGGATTAACTTTTGATTTCCTCTTTATCTAGCCAGGAAGTGCCTTTTTTTACAAAGATGCCAATATCATCAAAAACTTGCCAGATTGGTTCAGCCCTCGGTGATGATGTTACAAAAGGGCTGATACAGCTGACAAGTGCTGCAACATCCAAGGATAAATTACTAATTAATATTGTTGATGTCCATACTGCTGCAGCAAAACTCTTGATTTTTAATGAAGGTTGAGGGTTAAATATTAATATTCTAACACGCCATTGTGGATCAAAGGTCCACTTTTGGCTGAGAGTTGGATCCAAACAGCAGTATTTTTTTAAAATATAAAATCCGCTTAAAATGTGCATCAGAGGAGATTCGAACATAGGTTGCTCTTATGCCATACTAAAGGCCCTTATGCTGCACCAAAACTCTAGAGTTTTGATGAGGGTTATATTGTAATAGACGTATTGCATAGACACGAGTACGGAAAAACTACAGACATGGTGACACAGATATGGCACCATATTTGAAGTGTCAGTGTATTTTAGAGTTTCCATGTCGTGTCCAATATGCATCCTACACAACCGGCACTGATTTTTGAAGTGTCCACAATTCCTGGCTAATGATACAGCATGCAAGCAAGGATAAGGTCAAAGACTTTCTTAAAAATAGTTTGATTAGAAGAAAAGTACAGATCAAAGTCATAAACTAGCCTGAGCTAGTTTTATATCAGTCAGGGAGGGTTTTATGGCCGAAAGCTGGATTCCTAGCCTAGGTAGTTAATAGCAGATCTAAGTCATTTTACACAAATATAAAAATGTTATCGAATTATCTAAATATAACTTGGAAACCCCTTAGAACTTGGAATCAAATTTCATATCAGTCGGGAGTGTTTGGCTGCAGATGTAAGTGGAAACAATTTGTTGATGGTTTATGATTTTGAAGAAGAAATTCCAATCGGCCACCTAGGTTTCATGGCATGACCTTCTCATGCTCATTACTACCTCGGCTAGGAATCTAGGACCAAAATAGAGGGTTAACGTCAGGTAGACAACAAGTCATAAAAACTTTGTCAAATCCTTTATGAATCTTTCTTATGCTCCATAGCCTACCCATTCTGATGGGAGAAGGCTTGGATGATGTGATGAAGAAATTTCAATATTCTAAGTTGACAGGTTCAAAGGGATATATTCTTAATCTAAGATCATGGTTTAAAAAGATTCTAGTCTTACTAAAAGTTTTCATATTTCATCAATATGTTCCCATATTTAAATATTTTCCTTTTTCAACTCAACAGATTCTACAAGCGGATAATAATACAATCTTAATATTGATTCACGAGATACTTTAAAATGGAAAGATAAAATTGAGTTACAGAAAACACCCAAAAAGAACCCATTATCATGTACCCGGCGTCGATTTATGCACTTAACTTTTCAATAATCAATTTTCTAATCCCTTCCTCCTCCTTTTCCAAGTCCATTGATACTCTAATTCCTTGAACAAATTAAACATATACAAAAAGGAAGAAATCGCAGAAGCCAAATCACATGGCATAACCACAGAACAAGACCAGGTTGCGGTACTAGAATTAATCTCAAGCAGACATCGGTCCGTAACAAGATGTAGATATATACTGCAAGTTGGAGAACTAGAGCAAACCTGTGGGAAAAGGTGATTGTAACTCATCCTTGTCCCTACATCATGAGGAGCTTTCATTACTCCAAACAAGTTGTTGCCAAGAGTTCCCATCAATGAACGACCCACTACCATAAGTAACAAAACACTTTCGTGAGATCATTATCAAAAACATAAAAATACTAGACACCAGATTTTGTTTCATGTCAGATGTTCCACACACAAAAACTACACTATAGCCAGTAATGTGCCATGATCAGTTGTGTAGCAGAACCAGAAAGACACTGGGCACAATGCACTAATCTTGTCATAGATTATCCAAGGATAGTACAATTGCCGGCCATACAAATACTTGAATGACAAAGTAGACACCAAAACAGTGCACTCAACCAATTAATGATCAGTAGAATCCACATGACATGTTCAGAATACAGTATCAGACTATCAGCGCATAGGTAAGTAAGATCCTATTAAAATAAATAAGCTTTAACCACAATTGCCGTTTTCAAGTTTTGTAGCTTAATAGAAGTTAATGTTAATACAGTATTAGTGAATAGGCAAGAGGGTTTTAAAACAAATGAACTTTTACCAGAATTACTATTTTAGGCTTTTTTACTTGAAGGAATTAGTAGCTCAGTAGAAGTTACTGTCAATACGGTATTCGCGCATAGATAAAATGATTTTCTACAACAATTGTCATTCATACATGAAGAAATCCTTTATTTAAGAAATCTTGTATCTTATAAAAGTTAATGTTAATATAAAAAGTTATAGTCTATACGGAATAATGGCACTTCTGAAACAAAATAATTATCGTATCTTACCTTGGTCCATAAATAGCAAGATATACTTCTGTAGCATGTAGTCTATTATTATTTGAATATTTGATATTACAGCATAACCCTAAATTAAGTTATCATCCTTAAAACTTTACATAGCTTGCTGCTCAAATAGCCAGGAAGTACTTCTCAATAGGGGTGAGCAATATACGGTTGAAAAACCGTAAACCGGGCCGAACCGAACCGAACTGGCCATTCGGTTCGGTTTGAGAAATAACGGGTCGGATATCGGGTCTGCAGTTTTGAAATTTTGGGTTTCGGATCGGCTATCGGTTATTGGGTTCGGTTACCCAACCGACCCGAAAACCGATTAGGTATATTTTTTTATTTATGAAATTACTAAAATACCCCTCGGGTATATAAAAATCCTAACGCTCAGAACTCAGATCAGAGCAGCCCTAAAATTTCTCTCTCTCTCTCTCTCGTCTCTCCGTCTCTCGCCGCCGGCTGTTGCTCCCTTCTCTTCGAGAACCCTAACTCTCTAGAGAACCCTAACCCTAACTCTAAGAGACAAATCTCTCCCTCTCTCGTGCTATCTCTCTCTCTCTCTCGTGTTAACCCTAGATCTGGGCCGTCTGGATGTGGCTATCGAGAAACCCTAGATCTCTCTGGAGAACCCTAACTCTCGAGCTAAGCTAGATCTATCGAGATCTAGCCTTAATCTGGTAAGAAATCTAATTATTTCGATTTTATTTCGATTTTTGTCTATTTTATTTCGATTTTTCTAATTATTTGGTTACTTTTGTGCATGTGCTAGAAATCTAACCTAGATCTAGAGGAGTTAAATTTTCTGATAGTGTTTACTTTGCAGTGCATTATGTAGGCTTTGTTTAATATGTAGATTGGCATGTTAAATTTTCTGATAGTCTTTACTTTGCAGTGCACTTTGCAGTGCATTATGTAGGCTTTGTTTAATATGTTAATATGTAGATTGGCTCTGCTCTGCAGTGCACTTTGTTTAATATGTTAATATGTAGATTGGCATGTTTAATATGTTAATATGTAGATTGGGAATAATAGAACTGATACTACACATGGCATCAATATATTGCATAGATGAGCCATATCTGAGTCACAATATAGGTTTTTTTTTTCCTTGTTTTTATTTTGTTCTCCAGGAAAAGCTAGGGTTTGATGATGATGATGGCAAGATAACGGCTTGCTGGAAGCTTGGAAATGTTGTTCAATTGCTGTATGCTGAGAAGATACAATAAGGTTTCATAGCTGCAGTTCTTGAATTATATGTTGGTGCTGCTCTAATCTTTTATATCTGATGATCTGCTCAAATTTGCTTGTCCAGGAAATAAGTTTATGCAGTTTCATAGCTGCAGTTCTTGGATTATGACTTATGAAGTTATGAGGTTTAATGCAGCCAATGGCGAGGCATAAAGTGCAGCCATTGGCGAGGCATTCGTACTTTGGTATATCTATGATGCTAATTTATTTCACGTCTTTTTCTTGAAAGTTTTAGTAACATATTAGATGAAAAAAAGGCAATGATGATGAGGGCTTGGGAATAATAGAACTGATACTACATGGCATCAATATATGATGCATAAATGAGCCATATCTGAGCCACAATTTAGGTTTTTTTTTTATTTCTCGTCTTTATTTTGTTTTCCAGGAAAAGCTAGGGTTTGATGATGATGGCAAGATAACTATCTGGAAGCCTGAAAATGTTGTTCAATTGCTGAATCCTGACTCCTGGAAATGTTGCTGAATCCTGGAAATGTTGTTTCAAAAAATTGTTGTTCAATTTATTATATTTGATTGGTTTCCTGAAAATTGGAATTCTGAGAAGATACACTGTGCATTTGTTGTTTCCAAAAATTGGAATTCTTGTTCAAAACTATGACAAAAACTGGAAATGTTCAATTTATTATATTGCATTGCTGAATCCTGGAAATTTTGCTGAATCCTGGTTGCTGAATCCTGGAAATGTTGTTCAATTTATTATATTGCATTGCTTTCCTGCATTTGCTGGCTTTAATATATTATACTGCATTTGCTGGAAATGTTGCTGAATCCTGGAATTTACACTTTAAGTGGGCCGGCCCATTTGGGCCCATACAACCGACCCGAACCGAAAACCGAAAAAAAAAAAATTCGGTTCGGCTTCGATCGGTTTGTCAACATTCGGTTCGGTTCTCGGTTTACAGGAATAAGGTTATCGGTTTTGTCGGTTTTACGATTTTCGGTTCGGTTTGAACCGAACCGAACCGTTGCTCAGCCCTACTTCTCAAGCATCGTCTCTTTGCGAGCCCAGGTAGCTTCCCCCTTTAAAATTGATTCTCCCATTGCACTCACACAATAGATTGAGTTGCGCTCATATTTTGGTCTTTACTATCTACGATGTGTTACATTTTCTGTTCATACACCAAATTCCCATGTAGTTTTAAGAGTGTCACTTGATCTAAGCCACTAATACGTGGAGATTTTATGAAAATCATCTTATGGATTGTACGAAAACAACTTTCTAGGCCACTTAGGAAACTCCAAGATCGCAAAAGGTATAATAAATCTAAGGCTCAACTTACACTGGAATTCAAACCTCTACACACTTTATAAAGGGGTGACTTTCAAGAACACTTGATTTCCCACATGGAAGTCCAGATTATGTTTTCTACTTTTTGGTATAACTCTTGTCTGCCTTGTGATGGACAAAGACGTTCCCTAATCATTCCAATTTGTCAAGTGCTTGTTGCATTAGTTTCGGTACAAGAAACTTCTTTTCACCAACATAGTCCTAACGAATAGGAGATCAAAACTTCAAGGTTGTAAAGGTCACTACGCGGTAGTCGGGCGGGCACTGGATGCCTAGGCGTCAACTAGCGCCGACTAATTCCGCCTAGGCACCAGTCGGCGTCTAGGCGCCCCATAACTGCCTACAATCTAGGCGCCACCTAGGCCCCGATTTTTTCGGATTTTTAGAACCAGTGAAACTTCCTTTCAATAAGTGTCTCATAAGGACGTAAGAATCTGCCTATAGAACAGGGAATTTAGAACCAGGAATTTAGTTGTTGCTGTAAGCAAATTCATCCGAAGATGGATGCTTCTCTTCTCTCATGATCATTAAAATCAAGCACAGGACCTCTCAAAATATGTCCTCTCACTATCTTATCTGTCTGAGGTAATATGTTATATTTGAAATTAAGTTTGTCCTGAAAAGCCTCATGTAAACTTCCGGTATACTGCTAGACAAGCCTTCAATCTTTGTTAGAGTCAAAACTTGAGTGTCATACGACCTAACAATTTTCCCCATTTACACCCACCATCTCCAATAAGAACTGCATAATGATAAGATAATGCGCCAACTTAGCTAGGCAATCCACTATGAGCATATGTTCAAATATATAAATCACATATTCAAATTTATAAGTTCCAACGAGAACTAGAAGTTGATGTACCAGTGTTGTTGTTTGACACGGCAAGTCACTAGGAGTGCATATAGACACTAACTTCTAACCTTCGCATGCAGCTGATCATGGTTATCTGACTTACCATTTAGGTAGCATTTCATGATCTAGGAATGACGATACGGGAACACATGTTCTGAAAGGTGAACGCTGTCCAATTGGAACGTGGAAATCTACATTCAGATAAGTAAATATATCATGTACTTGAGCTTCCAACCAACTTTTTAGCACGGAAGATGTAGTTTTTTTGTAATTATTTTTGTTTTGATGTTTAGAGCCTAAAACTTGGTAGTTCTATTTGTAAAAGACATTATTCCTAGAATTGTTTGGAAGTTATGAATTCTTTGGAAGTTATGATTTCTTTTTTTTGAATTTATGAAGACGCCATATTATTGTACTTGATTAACTTTGAATCCTAAATATACATCATAAATTTTGTTACATATTTGTTCCTTAAAAATGTTCGGAAAGCATGTTCGAGATAAACGTATTGTGTCCTGAACAAGCCTGCCCCCAACATACCATAAATTGGGACCCCGTGCACCACCGTGTTCCCTTTTGCATTACACGTTCTGAATCTTTCCACGTTCCAGGTGTAGCTAAGCTTGGATTTTGTGAGATCTCTCCTTTTTCTTTTTGCGAGTATCTCTACTTCTATTTTGGGACCTTCCCTTATAGGAATTTTTGTATTTGCTTTGTTACTTTACTATCATGATCTTAATGGAAGTGGTGGTTGTTACTGCATTAGTTAAAAATTTGTGGGTTACTTATTTGAATCATTTCTTCCATTCATTTTATTTTTTCTTCCATTCAACTATACTAAGGTCCATGTTGGTTGTAAAATAGGAAAAAAATCCTTCGTTATCGTCTTTGTTATTGACTCCATCCAATTTCGTTTAAGCCTACTGCCAGTTCCAAGACTCATTTGACTAATATCTTATCGCTCCTAACCAGTGCGTCTATTGGTCTACATTGTACATATCCAAACCACCTGAGACAATTTTCCATAGATTATTCTCAACTGGTGCAACCTCCAAGTTTCCACGAATATGCTTGTTTCTATCCTATCTTTCAATGTATTGTTCACCCATGTTGTCAAAATCATGTGATCTGGATTTTTTTTTTTGAGGTGTCCTTTTCTCCGGACCAGCAAGCAACGCCTTGGGGGGATTCGAACCATGTCTATCCCCGCGGAACCCCCCAGTGTACCCAATGGGCTACACCCCCACGGACGTGATCTGGATTGTCGATCGCATGATTTGGACAAGATTGGACCTAATCTCATCCGGGTCACACAAAAGAATCGAATCAATCAAGGATCGATCAAATCAAGTCTAGATCATAGGAATTGGACCATGGATCACACGATCCGACCCGAATTTTAGAATTTGAAGCGAGCACTTTTTTGTTTCCAAGAAACCCTTATACAAGTTAGGGAAGGCATCCATAACATATCAAACCTAATAATTTTCCGACTTTACAAGACCTAAATTTCTCCTCTCCTAGAAACCTACAAGTAGAAAATTATAGATCTCTTCATCGTCTGAATTCATTTTCAATTGGAGAAATTGAGTATATTTTTTATATTGTGTACTAACCTATGTCGTTAAAGCGGGGACTAGTCAGCAAGCGCTATAGTATCACTTGATTTTTCATGAAAATCGGGTAAGAAAATTGGCCCTTACAAAGCGATGAGTAGTCATTGATTTTTTTCTTTTTTAAACGCTTGTTACCGTTTTTGGATATTATTATGTAGAATTAATACAAGTTTTTACGTATAATTGAAAATTGTTAAAACAATACCAATGGAAATACTTTCAAATCAATGTCCTGGATTAGGGACTCCAGAACCTTGTAATATATGTGGTATTGATAAAATAATATTAAATTAAGTACATCCATCTCATACTTTAAAATAGGGAAGTACCCATTAACAACTGAGAATTCATTTCAAAAGTAATTTTTGTTTTAAAAGGTGTTGTACTTTTTCAATAAAAATTTAATGAAGCAATGTGCATAGTATTTCACTACTTTAAAAATTTAATCCAAATCCTACTTAATTTATGAATAGAGTTGAGATTTATTAAGAGTTATATTTGGTAGGTCATAGTCTTTGTAAACCAGGAGTCGTATGTGAATCCATATAGCTAGGTTTTTCATATATGGATGGATCTTAGTCGGCTTTTAGTAAAACATAGAAAGTGATACTACATACTTGGATAAGGTCGATTGTGCTCCTTAAAAAGAAATTGTTGGGATGTACACATATGAGCATGAAAAGAATAAATTATAGACGAAGTAAAATTGTAGAGGGAGAGAACAAATTATAGAGGAAGAAAAAGAGAGGTAATTACATATCATTATGTAGAATTAGTACTAATATTAAAAATATGATCCGCTTTATACTATTTTTTGACGACTATTACCAACTAGTCAAAAAACGGTATCGGTTATTTTGCTACCGCTTTAACCGCCTACTTGATTCGATTTTTTTTGTCTCAAATATGCATGATAGCATAAATACGACAAAATGTTATATGAACTTTTTTTTACTTTTTTTGAGGTTTTAATATTGGATACTACGATCCATGATCGGGTCCCGATCCAAACTGAACCCTTTTACAATTCTACGATAAGTGGCGGAACCAACCATCTAATATTGGAGGGGGGTGAAATATAATCATAATCATAAACATAATCAAGCACAAAACATTATAGAGCAAAATTGAAATATCTAGAGTATTCCTATTAAAAAAAAGTGAGACAATGCTCTTATCTTGGTCAATGAGCCGCTTAGATATTCAAATGAAATTATAAACAAATTGAATCAGATCAAATATCAATTTAATTCAAAAAAAAAATCTAGAGAGGTAGGGGGACAGGGCCAATATGGTTCTGCCACAGTCTACGATCTGATCTTGACAATGTTGATTGTCACTCATCCATTTTAGCAACGTTGATTGTCACTCATCCATCTTCATATCAGCTATACTCATTTTTTTGGACATGTTTTTTAATTGCCCAACATCCGATCCATAAAGCATGGCTCCTATAGAACTTTCCTTTTAACTTCACTGAATCCTTACTGCCAATCAACTATATTCTCTAATAATGCGTTCCATGAACATTTAAAGAAGTTGAGAACACTTGAACAATATCACTTCAGCAATCGACATATAACATGGAAGATGTGAATATAAGTTCTAGAAACTTAGAAGTATAACTTGGGAACAAAAATCATATTTGGTAAATACCTGATGAGCATTTTGAAACAATATGTGAGCTCATTTCAGCTAATAGTCTTTGGCTCTTCCCTGTAAATAAAAAAGCAAGAAGGGCATTATGTGAACGATGCCTAATTCGCCGCCACCCTCTACGTCCCACGAACTGGGACGAACGACCCGGAACGGGGTGCGTTCGCGACCCAGTTCGTCCAATTTAGCGATCCCAAAAAAAAAAAAAATAGAAAAAATAATTGAAATTTGCAGCAGTAAAAATTTCTCATAATGGATATTAAAAAGCCTATAAATAAGATCAAGAGTTATGTAGAAAACTAGAAATTACCTGTTAAATTTCCACCAAAATTCTCCAAATCAGAGGCACCGCCGCTGTGGCCCCTTCTCCCGCCGTGGCCCCTTCTCTTCCGCCTGCTCCGCTCCGATTTTTTATTTTTATTTTTGGGTTCTCAAAAGAGAAACGAGAATCGACGAGAGGAGAGAAGAAGAACCGGTGGCGGCTGCCTTTCTCTTTCATCCCGTATATAATAGGAGTTAGGGTTACCTATTGGGCCGGGTCTGAAAACAAATTTGAAACCCGCAAAAAAAAAAAGGGTGCGGCTATCCGCACCCCATGGATTACTAAGGACACCCCAACAAAAAAAAAAAAATGGAATTCCTATTCTACCCCCTCTCCCCCATTCTCCCCATGCTGCTGCCCCCACCACCACCACCACCACCACCCGACGCCGACCGACCTCCGTCCCCCTCCCCTCCTCCCCCGACCCCCTCCCTCTCCTCCCGTGCTCCCCCGACCCCCCTCCCCTCCTCCTCCCTCCTCCTCCAACCCCCCTCCCCTGCTCCCCCGACCCCCTCTCCTCCTCCTCCGACCCCCCTCCCCGCCTCCTCCTCCCTCCTCCTCCTCCGAACACCCCCCCCCCCCCCCGCCCAGCTCAACCCGAGGGGGATCGAAGGAGCGAGGGGGGGGGGGGGAGGGGAGGGGGTTCGTTGGAGGAGGAGGGAGGAGGAGGGGAGGGGGTCGGAGGAGGAGGCGGGGAGGGGGGTCGGAGGAGGAGGAGAGGGGGTCGGGGGAGCAGGGGAGGAGGAGGGGAGGGGGGCGGAGGTCGGACCGTCGGGGTCGCCTGTCGGGGTCACCCGCGGGGGTGGACGGGGGTGGAAGACAGAGCATGGGAGGGGGGGTAGAATAGGAAAAAAAAAATTTAGGTGCCCTTAGTAATCCATGGGGTGCGGATGGCCGCACCCAAAAAAAAATTGTAGTCTGTTGGTGGAACACGTGATTCGAACCAGAGACTCAAAAACAATAAATTATCCATCACTATTGTAACCAAATGGTAAAGTGGTTTTTGTGTTCATATGTACCATACATACATAATATATATTGAAGTAAGACATTATATAACCATATTACTTCTAGCCTGTTTATTTGTTATATATATACACTTCTAGCCATATTTATTTGTTACGTATGTATCTTTCTACTATCTTTTATAACATATTTTTATATGTATCTTTTTGATATGATAATTACATGTATAGGATTAATTACATTAATTATCTTTATGTTTTACACTTATTACACGGATCACTAGGGCTGCAAATGAGCCAAGACGTTCCCGAGCTGCTCGAAGCTCGACTCGATAAAAGCTCGTTTGAGCTCGGTTCGTTTAGTACAAGCTGAGCTCAAACTTAACTTTCGAGCTCGTTTAATAAACAAGCCAAGCTCAAGCTTAGAAGTACTAGCCTCGTTTGAGCTTGCAAGCCGACTCGTTTATGAGCTTGTGAGCTGGCTTGTTTAGAAGCTCGTTTAGGAGCTCGTTCGTTTGTTGAATTTTAATCTTATGTATGTTTGTATAGTATATGGTTGTGTGCGTTATATATTTATATGTCCTTAATAATTGATATTAAGGAACTTTTTTAATTAATTTTTTATAAATAAATTGTTAATATTACAGGTATTTGAATTCAAGTCTAACTACCTTGAAATCGAGCTCAATAAGCTTGAAATAAAGTTTAACAAGCTTGAAATCAAGCTTAACGAGCTTGATTTTGAGCTTATCAAGTTTGTTTATCAAGCTTGAATCAAGCTTGTTTATCAAGCTTGAATCAAGCTTGCTTATGAAGCCAAGCTCAAGCTCAAACCAAGCCAAACTCAAGCTTGATATAAACAAGCTCGAGCCAAGCTCAAGCTCTAAAATAATTTTTTTATCAAGCTTGAGCTCGAGCTCGAGCTCGATTAATTCTAGTCAAGCCAAGCTCAAGCTTACAAAAGCTTGGCTCGGCTTGGCTCGTTTGCAGCCCTATGGACCGCCCTGCTTTAAAACTAATTACACGGACACTCCCTATAGTTTGTACTTTCTATAGATATTAATAACACTGACCACCCCTATGGTTAATAAATTAATTTTATAATAATTTATTAACCACCCCTATGGTTAATAAATTAATTTTATAAAGGAGGGGTGGTTAGTGGAATTATTTTCGGAATATGAGTAGTACCCATAATAGTCATGAATCATATGGGAGATGAGTGTAATTAACCCTTTTATATAACTATGTTAGAGTAATTTTAAAATGTTTAACTGTATCAATTATTTTTTACTACTACATTTGCAGGATCACGCCAAAACGTTGTACGCTGGAGGAAATGAACATTGGTTGGAGGCATGCAAATGTATTCATAAAGAATTGTTTAATGTAAAAAATATATATATATATATATATATATATATATATATATATATATATATATATATATAGTTGTTGAGGACAAGATTTACATTGGGACGATAATATTATACTTATAACAAATGTTACATACAATAATAAAAATGTTATATACAAGATTTACTTTGGGACAATAATAAAAACGATAAAACTCCTACAAAAGCCACTTGGCGAGACAAATTAATTGGAATAAGATTAATATGTTTGAATTCAATTATTAATGCCTCTTTTTGCATAACCCGACGACTGAATTTATGTGATTCTTCGTGTCATTTGCTTTATTAGAACTCGTAAGAATTCTTTATTTTTTGAAACGGAATCTTACGAGTTCTACTAGAGCAAAAGACATGATTAATCATATAAATTCAGTCATCGAATTATGCAAAAAGGGCATGAATAATCGAATATAAACATATAAATCTTGTCCCAATAAAATTGTCAGACCAAGTGAATTTATGTAGCGAGTTTTAACGGGTTTTTTTATTATTGTCTCAATGTAAATATTGTATATATTATTTTTTTATTTAGTGTAACATTTTTTAGTATCATATAACATTTTTTATAAATGCAATATTCTTGTATGTAATATTATTTTATTATTGTATGTAGCATTTTTTTTACAAGTGTAATATTAGTGTAAGCAAAGTTTTTATAATTGTAATATCATTATATATACTACTTTTTTATTATTGTATGTAATATTTTTTTATAACATTTGTAGGATAAAATAACGTCGCCAAAAAAGTCGTACGCTTGCGGAAATGGATGATGATTATTAATGAAACTAAATTTCATTAAATCTTTATTTATTTTACAAAAGTATAAAAAAATACAGACAAATATAATTATGGGTATTTTTTTTGAGGAAATAATTATGGGTATTTTTTTTGAGGAAATAATTATGGGTATTGTGATTCTTGTCTCATTGCATCATTTGCATTGCTTCTAATCTCTTGAGCGTTACGTGTATCTTGTGCATCTCTCGCATCTTAATTCGTTAAAATTAAAACCATACATAGAACAGTGTAAGATTTAATTAGAAAAAAATATAATGAGATAGTAAAAATATAATGGTTTAATGCTAACATATTTTATCAACAAACTCTATTCAGTATAACAAATATATATATATATATATATATATATATATATATATATATATATATATATATATATATATATATATATATATATATATGTTGGTGCTTTCTTTACATGGAGAGAGCTAGCTCTCAACATGCCTTGTAAAATTTTAGTCCCACATCGGAAATGCACCATGAGTTATCTCAACATATATACTTGGGTGTGTTGTTGAGAGATGCACATGGGGTGGTGACCCTAAGGAGGGAACCATGTGGGTGATTTTACTAGGAGGTAAGAATAAGTCTCCAAGGATTAAGCATTAATGCTTTTGTCATTCTTTTGGATTAATTCCATTTGGAGCTAAGCCCTAAAGGGGCTTAGGGACTCGGACTCGGACTCGAGCTCATGGGCTCATGAGGCGTAATGTGGCATTTTGTTGGCGCACTTAGCACGTCAGCAGTCATGCGGTCTTTATGCGGCTCATATGCGGCCATGCGGTCTTATGCAGCATGCGGCTCATATGCGACCTCATGCGGCCATGCGGCTCATGCGGCCATACGGCTCATGCGGCACATGCGGCACATGCGGTCCATGCGGTTCATGCGGCACATGCGGCTCATGCGGTCCATGCAGCACATGCGGTCCATGCGGTTCATACGGTACATGCGGCTCATGCGGTCCATGCGGTCCATATGGCTCATGTTGCTCATACGGCACATGCGGCTCATGCGGTCCATGCGGCTCATGCGGCTCATACGGCTCATGTGGTCCATACGGCCCATGCGGCCATGAGGCTCATGCGGCCAGGCTGCTGCTGCTGCCGCATGGAGGGTTCCGCTCACTGTGCAGACTTCAAGTCAGTTATGGAAAGACTGATTCAATGCGATTAATTTAGATCCTATCTTTGTGGGATTTGAATTAATTTCGTTGCTATCTTTGTGGGATTTGAATTAATCTCGTTGCTATCTTTTTGGGATTTGATTCAATCTTTTCATAACTGAAGAGGCAGCTAGGGTTTCCACCCTCTCTCTATATATACTCTCTTCTGGCCTCCATTGTGGGTATTACAAAAAATATAAGTCAGAAAAGGAGAAAGAGAGAGAGAGAGCTGCTGCCTCCATTGCAAGTCCATCCGAGGAGTCAGAACAGAGGTGACTTCGAGCATTCCACAAGTTCTTCAAACTTACTGGTTCCTGGAAGCAGATCGTGTGGGGCGAATCTTGCTTTGAGCAACGGTGTTTTGACACCCCAACAATTTTCTCCTTCTCATCTTTCTCTAGATTATTGTAACTCGTTCTGTCTCAATTGCAACATGTTTGCAAGGAAGAACGAGAAATCTTCTCTTCTCTATTTCCCTCCTCCATATTGTAATCGGATTATTTGGTTTTTGTATCATTGTAGATCTCTGTTGCATCTGTTTTACCATCTTTGATCAAGCCCCGGGACTAACAATCTCAAAGCAAGATCCGTGTAGATGGAAAATATTAATGCTTCACTCCTCCAATCGGACTTCTGTAAGTTGGAAAAGTTCGATGGAGAGCACTATCAAGTCTGGAAGAGAAAGGTTTACCTAACTCTTCAACTAAAAGACGTTGATCATGTTCTGTTGGAGGAAGAACCCTCTGTTCCAGACACTGGATCTACTGTCGCAATCAACGCGACTACCAAACTCCAGGCCAAGTGGAGGAAGGAAAATAGCATCTGCAGGCTTCTCATCCTGAATGCTATGGAGGATTCCCTGGCAGAATCCTACTCGAAGAAGGAACTTGCCAGAGACATATGGGAGTCTGTGGAAAATTTGTATGAAGAAGACAGGAACAGGAGCAAGACGTTTGTGGTTGAAAAATATCACAAATTGCTCTTTGAGTATGAGAAGTCCATGTTGCCACAGGTTAAGAAATTTTTGAAGCTGCGTCAGAAACTGGAAGACGAAGAGATGCCCCTTCCCGACAAGTTTGTCGTTGGAGGGATCGTCTCAAAACTTCCTGCTGGATGGAGTACCTTCTATGCAAGGATGCTCAGAAAGAAGCTAGACATTAGCTTGGGAGATCTACTTCAAGAGATCCATGTTGAGGACGAGATGCGTTCCCAACAGAAGGTGGACACTCTGTCCAAACAGTTGGCTAAAGCCAATCTTGTGCAGACGAGAGTTCCCAAGGGGAAGCAGGCGGCTTCTCATCCCAAGAAGAAGGACTTCACTAATCTAAAAGTGAAGGGTCCTTCTTTCAAGCAACAGAAGACTAAGTCTCCCGTGACTTGTTACAATTGTGGCAAGAAAGGCCACTACAAGAGTGAATGCAGATCTAAGCCTAAACAATCAGAGAAAGGTGAGCCTAATAAGGTTTCATTGGTTTCTAACATTGTTGCTATGATCGGACAGGTCACAACTGTGGGGGTTGACTCTGACTGGTGGATAGACACTGGTGCGACTTGGTGCGACTTGCCATGTCTGTTCCGGCAAGGAATGGTTCGTCACATACCAGCCGATATTTGAGAAGGTTGTCATGGCAAACCAGGCCCAAGCTGAAGTTCTAGGGATCAGGACCGTGGAACTGAAATTCACTTCTGGGAACACTCTGACGCTTCAAGGTGTGAAGCATGTTCCGGCGATTGCCAAGAACCTGATCTCTGGGAGCCTGCTCTGCAACGCAGGCTTGAGGATGGACATCAATGCTGGTCAGATGGTGATGTCCAAGAAAGGAACATACTTCGGAAAGGCTTATCAAACCGAAGGAATGTTTAAAATTCAGCTTGTCAACCAGTTTGATGACATTAATGCAGTTGTATTTTCTGATTATTCTCTTGAGTTGTGGCATAATAGACTAGGACATGTTTATTGTAAAAGAATTAACAAAATGTCTAGTCTAGGACTTATCTCCAAATGTGGGGGTAAAGTGGAGAAGTGTGAAGTGTGTGCTCAGACGAAGATCACAAGGAAACCCTTTCATCGGGTCAATCGAAGTTCAGATCTTCTGGAGTTGGTGCACTCCGATATCTGTGACTTCAAACATTTCTCCACGAAGGCCGGAATGAAGTATTTCATAACCTTGATCGACGACTTCTCAAAATACGCATTCGTCTACTTGCTCAAGTCTAAAGACGAAGTCTTCGAGAAGTTCAGAGAGTTCAGGGCCGAAGCTGAACGGCAGACTGGACAACAACTCAAGAGGTTAAGAAGTGATCGAGGTGGGGAGTACAGATCTCATGAATTCGCATTGTTCTGCAAAGAACATGGAATCATATGCGAGACTACTGCTCCATATTCTCCTCAATCCAACGAAGTAGCGGAGAGGAAGAACAGAACATTGACAGAAATGATGAACTCAATGCTGTTAACCGTGGGTCTTCCAAAATGCTACTGGAAAAAAGCTGCATTGACGGCCACTTTTATTCTAAATAGAGTGCCATATGCAACTTCGGACGTAACTCCTCATGAACTCTGGTTCAAAGTCAGACCAAACTTGAATGTCATTCGAGTGTGGGGTGTCTGGCGTATGTGAAGCTCCCAGATCTGAATATTCAGAAGCTAGGGACAAGGACTACGAAGGCGATCTTCTTAGGATATGCCGAGAAGAGTGATGCTCGGAGATTTCTTGATATTGAGTCAAATCATATCATCGAATCTCGCGATGCGGAATACTTTGAAGACAAGTTTGCAAAAGACAAAAACATTGTTCTTTCGGACATTCCGAAAAATGATGTAGGTGCAAATGGGACTGAAATCTCATATGAGCCAGTAGTCCAAGAAGAATATGTTGTTGATGAAACAACTCTTGTACCAGAACTCGCAGAGCCGTCAGCCAAGCGAGCGAGGAGACCGAAAGACTTCGGAGATGACTTTGTCACCTATCATGTGGAAGCAGATCCGCTTACCTATGATGAGGCGATGAAGACCAGAGATGCTATCTTCTGGAATGAGGCAGTGAATGACAAGTTTGACTCTATCACCTCCAATAACACATGGGTGTTGGTAGATCTACCTGAAGGAGAAAAGCCCATCGGATGTAAATGGATCTTCAAGAAGAAGATGAATGCAGATGGAACTATTGACAAGTTCAAGGCCAGGCTGGTAGCCAAGGGATTTTCTCAGAAACAGGGGATAGACTACTTTGACACATACGCTCTAGTAGCTCGGATGACCACCATCAGGATGTTAATCGCTCTAGCAGCTATACATAAGTTGGTGATACATCAGATGGATGTAAAGACAGCATTCCTGAATGGGGAGCTGACCGAAGAGATTTACATGCAACAGCCAGATGGATTTGTCGTCAAAGGTCTTAAAGACAAAGTCTGCAAGTTGGTGAAATCATTGTATGGTTTGAAGCAAGCTTCCAAGATGTGGCATAAGAAGTTTGACAAAGTTATTAGGTCAAACGGCTACAGAGTTAGCGAGATGGACAAATGTGTTTACACAAAGTTCGCTGATGGAAGAGGAGTCATCGTTTGTCTGTACGTGGATGACATGCTAATCCTAGGGACGGATATAGGCTGTGTCACGGAGACAAAGAAGTTCCTCTCAACCAAGTTCAGTATGAAGGACTTGGGGGATGCAGATGTCATCTTGGGCATAAAGATCATCCGGACAGACACTGGAGTAGCGTTGTCACAATCTCACTACATTGAGAAGATGCTCACACGCTATGGGTATAAGGATCTTCTAGGGATCGATACACCATACAGGGATGATCAGAAGCTGAAGCCAAACTCGAGGGAAAGTGTCAGGCAGCTGGAGTATTCTAGCGTTATCGGAAGTTTAATGTACGCAACCACTGCCACAAGGCCTGACATAGCTTTCGTCGTGGGAATGCTGAGTCGGTTCACAAGCAACCCAGGGATTTAGCACTGGAAAGCTGTGAAGCGGGTGATAAGATATCTCAAGAAGACTCAAACATATGCACTGCACTACAACGGGTATCCGACAGTAGTGGAAGGCTTCAGTGATGCTAGCTGGTGTTCAGAGGTAGAAAGCGAGAGATCCACAGGTAGATATGTCTTTTCCTTGGGTGGAGCTGCTATATCGTGGAAGTCGAAGAAGCAGACTATACTCTCTCGTTCCTCCATGGAATCTGAATTCTATGCACTTGAAACTGCAGCAGATGAAGCAGAATGGATTCGGAAGGTCATGTATGATCTTCCAGTGGTTGGGGCTCAGATACCGGCGATACCGATATACTGTGACAACCAGGCGACTGCGGTGGTGGCATCAAATGACCTCTTCAACGGGAAGAAGAGGACTGTGCGGTTGAAGCACAGGGCAGTACACGATCTTATCAAAAGATGTGTAATTGCAGTGATTGATGTTCGGAGTCAGGAGAACTTGGCAGATCCATTCACAAAGGGCCTCAAGCGCCAGTTGGTCGATGACACAGCTTGTAAAATGGGCTTGAAGGCATTCTGATAGTGTGTCTTTGTAATCCTACCATAAAGTTTTATGCTATTAGTTTAAAGAGAAATCTACTAGGCATCTAACTTTTGGTTCAAAGGAGGATCACTGACTGGAAAACTATCAGGTAACAGTGGGTACTTGTTCTCTGGAACATGGAAGGGATACGGACCCATAACCACTGTTGTCTACTATGTATTTTCTGTGGAAAAAAATAGATCCTGTGGAAGGTTGGCTTAAACGCCTTAATGAGTTCTCAGGTAGAGTGAATGTCTGGTATGCTTTACAGGAAGCACGGTAGAGTAGCACTACAAGGAGTGAAACTCCATGCTACAATGGGGTGACTCCACCATGAGGTTCCCAGGTAGGGGTAATGCCTCGGCTTTGCAAGCCAAGTCACAGCGGCGTAGCACTGCAAATAGGCAGGTAGCCTAATGTTGTATGACGTAATTAAAGAGTTGTAGACAGCACTACAAAGGGGAGGATGGCCCCATGTTATAATGGTACGATACCACGATGAGGTACCCAGGTAGGGGTAAAGCCTCGGTATTGCAAGCCATGTCGTTGCGGCGTAACACCGCAAGGAAGCCTTAGGCTTCATGCTGAGCAGAATGGCACTACGAAGAGGCTGAGACCTCATGCTACAGTAGTATGACACTACGATGAGGTTCCCAGGTAGGGGTAATGCCTCGGCTTCAGGCCATGTCATAGCGGCGTAGCACCGCAAGGAAGCGCAAGGCTTCATGCCATATCTCTTTAATAAAGAACTCACCTATAGTGTATGGAAAGAGATATCAGGCCATCTCTTGAGGGTAAACTTGTAGACGCCCAAAATTATACACTAAAACCAGGCTGGCACTGGGCCTTTAATGTGCAGCCAGAAGCACACTTAACTACACTTTGTGAGTGGTAAGAATTACAATTGTGGTGAAGAATTCAAGGCGTAGTCCATTCTTGTATCACATTGTTATTTAACCCATGCGGGAAGATTCAAGTCGTCAGCGACATCTATCTTAATGCAAAATAGACAGTTACTGTGGAGAACGCTCAACCCTGGACACATATATATATGTTGTGATATGTGGGGGATTGTTGGTGCTTTCTTTACATGGAGAGAGCTAGCTCTCAACATGTCTTGTAAAATTTTAGTCCCACATCGAAAATGCACCATGAGTTATCTCAACATATATACTTGGATGTGTTGTTGAGAGATGCACATGGGGTGTGACCCTAAGGAGGGAACCATGTGGGTGATTTTACTAGGAGGTAAGAATAAGGCTCCAAGGATTAAGCATTAATGCTTTTGTCATTCTCTTGGATTAATTCCATTTGAAGCAAAGCCCCAAAGGGGCTTAGCGACTCAGACTCGGACTCGGACTCGGGCTCATGGGCTCATGAGGCGTAATATGGCATTTTGTTGGCGCACTTTGCACTTAGCACGTCAGCAGTCATGCGGTCTTTATGCGGCTCATATGCGGCCATGCGGTCTTATGCAGAATGCGGCTCATATGCGGCCTCATGCGGCTTATGTGGCCATGCGGCCATGCGGCTCATGCGGCCATACGGCTCATACGGCACATGCGGTCCATGCGGCACATGCGGTCCATGCGGTTCATGCGGTCCATACGGCACATGCGGTCCATGCGGTTCATGTGGCACATGCGGCTCATGCGGTCCATGCGGTCCATGCGGCTCATGCGGCACATACGGCTCATGCGGTCCATGCGGTCCATGCGGCTCATACGGCTCATATGGTCCATACGGCCCATACAGCCATGAGGCTCATGCGGCCAGGCTGCTGCTGCTGCCGCATGGAGGGTTTCGCTGACTGTGCAGACTTCAAGTCAGTTATGGAAAGACTGATTCAATGCGATTAATTCAGATCCTATCTTTGTGGGATTTGAATTAATTTTGCTGCTATCTTTGTGGGATTTGAATTAATCTCGTTGCTATCTTTTTGGGATTTGATTCAATCTTTCCATAGCTGAAGAGGCGGCTAGGGTTTCCACCATCTCTCTATATATACTCTCTTCTGGCCTCCATTGTGGGTATTACGAAAAATATAACTCAGAAAAGGAGAAAGAGAGAGAGAGAGAGGGCTGCTGCCGCCATTGCAAGTCCATCCGAGGAGTCAGAACAGAGGTAACTTCGAGTGTTCCACAAGTTCTTCAAACTTGCTGGTTCCTGGAAGCAGATCGTGTGGGGCGAATCTTGCTTTGAGCAACGGTGTTTTGACACCCCAGCAATTTTCTCTTTCTCATCTTTCTCTAGATTATTGTAACTCGTTCTGTCTCAATTGCAACACGTTTGCAAGAAAGAACGAGAAATCTTCTCTATTTCCCTCCTCCATATTATAATCGGATTATTTGGTTTTTGTATCATCGTAGATCTCTGTTGCATCTGTTTTACCATCTTTGATCAAGCCCCGGGACTAACAATATATATATATATATATATATATATATATATATATATATATATATATATATATATCCTTGCTAACTTAACGGTCACAAAACATGTGACAGCCGTTGAACTAGTTAGTGGGTGAAAGTGAAACCAACCAAATAACTTAATTTGTTGTCCTATGATCCAAGGGACCAAGCTCTACTTCCTCACGTGGATGCATGCAAGCACCACTCCACTAGCACAGAAGATGAAGCACATTCAAGCACAAAAGATGAAACACTCCACTAGCACAGTAGATGAAGCACATTCGGGCTGCTACTCCACTGCTGTAAATTACATGAAAAAATAAATAGCATTTAATTACCAAAAAAAGAGACTAAAAATGACTGTTCATGTCCCCCGACTCCTATCCTCTATATATATTGTCCTCCAACTCTTCTCACCCCCACCACCTAAAGGAAAAAAATACTTAAACAACAATGACTTTTGGAAAAAGAAGAAAAGGAGCAAGATAATCCTACATTTGAAGGACATACAGCAGATGATACAATGAATTGTGATGATCCATGAAGTAGTGCATACCGAAGCAAGCCAAAGCAACACACGAGCAAATCAATTGAAAGAAAGCAACACACGAGCAAATCAATTGAAAGTAGATGCAAAGTCGAAGCAATTACTCAATGAAGTTATGTTGATTGGTGTGGGGCAAGGAAAAAATCCTGGCGGATCAAAAAGCTGGTCATGCATGTTAGATTTATTGTACCACGTCGATTCATGAGATAAAAAATATAAATTAAATTGCGAAAGCGTACCTGAATCCATTGCTAGGCTTGATGGATCTTGAAGCGAACGTCTCTTTTGTTGGATTTGATCTTCCAACTTGCTACGACCCTTAATGACAAAGAGGAATCCGAATCCTTTGTCCCTCTCTTTCTGTTGATGGGGATGCAGAAGAGAAAAGAGAGAAAACCTCTCTTTTGGTGGCCGTATATGTTGGGGACCATAACCCTAATAAATACATATATATGTGTGTGTGTGTGTGTGTGTGTTTTTTTTTTATATTTCTAATTTGGCCCCTCATCAAATTAGAATTATCTTTGGTATCTACACATTAATTTTCATGACAATTATACCATTAAGCCAATTTTAATTTGGCTTAATTATTTAGATAGTCCAACACAATTAATTTTTACATGTGTGACCCCATATTATTGAATAATCCAACAATCTCCCACTGGGCCACATATGTAACATTATAATTGTGTTAACCTTAGTGAGCTCATAAATTTCTATCTTAATCCTTAGGGTATATATATCCGGACAATCTTGTCCATTAACCATATCAACATAGGATCAAAGCGACATTCGTCACATATAGCGTAACTAAACCATCAATGGTCACATATACCAATATAGCTAAACGACATATATCAATCATGGATGCGTAGCATGAAAATTATACGCAATGTGATCAATACATGTCTATTTTCAACTGGTACTCCTTAACTTTAATGAGATCGATACTTTAACATAATGAAAACAGAATGAACTGAATCTCCATATATCTGATCAAATAAATATCCAAAATACTTTAATACATAAATGTGTCCAAAACCAAATAGCACCCAAATACATAAAATACAAACTCCCACTGTATTGCCATATTCTTAATTAAGATAACACCCATATGAGCAGTATGCTCATGAAAGATCCTGGGTGATAATACTTTTGTGAGCGGATCCGCTAATCATGGAGTTTGTCCTAATGTGCTATATAGACACTTAAACCATTCTGAATTCTGACACTTAAACCATTCTGAATTCTTTTCTTCACAACTAGAAACTTTATGTCAATATCCTTTGACTTATACAAATTTCTGTTGTTATTGGAATATAGTATTGTTGATTCATTGTCACACCGTAATTTGAGTGGTCTTTCAACACCCTTTCCTGTAGGCGTAGCCTTATGACAAGATTTCGCAACTATATTCTATGAATAGATGTCTCATAACATGCTATAAACCTTGCTGTCATGGTGGAAAAATAATTATGAGTGCATGTTTGACACTCATCCAAAATATACCTCCATTAGTCAGTATAACCTGATGTGGATCTTCTGCTGTGTTGGCATCCAACAAATCAGAGTCGGAATACCTAATGATCTCCAGAATTATTCCATCTCCTATAAAGAGCATATAATTCCTTGTTCTCTATTAATTACTTAAGTAGTTTGGCTGCTACCCAATGATCCATCCATATTTGCTTCAATATCTGCCTAACATTCTAATATGTATGCAATATCCTGAAGCGTACATACTTGAGCATACATCCGACTCCCTACAACTGATCATGAAGAAAAAATCTATTATATTTTCTTAATTTTTAAGGCTAACCTTAGGGCACTTGATTGAGACTAAATTTGTCTCTTTTAGCGATATGTGTCACCATAATTTGCATTAAATACTTTAATCGATATACAAAACCAGAAGATTATATTTCTACTCCCACTGAACTTGTAATGCACACAATCTTCAATAGTGTTTATCTCAAAACCAAATGAGATAATCACTTGGTAAAACTTAAAGTATCTTTGACGAGAAGCATGCTTGAGTCCATAAATAGATTCTGTCAGTTTGCGAACCATATTCTTTGGGTCTTCTGACACAAAGTTTTCTGGTTGCACCATATAAATTATTTCGTCAATTTTACCATTGTGAAATACCGTTTTGACATCCATTTGATGTAACTCAATATTAAAATGTACAACAAGTACTATGATTGGTTTAAAAGAGTCTTTCAAAGAAATCGAAGAGAAAGTCGCTAAAAAATAATCCCTTCCTCTTCTCTTGAGGTTGTTGAGTTTGTTCCTCAAAAACAATTATCTTATCTTGAATTGGGGGTGCCTTTATGCTGTCTTGTTGAGGTAGCTCAACATCGACTTATAGAGGTAATTCGACATTGTCTTATTGAGGCTCCGAATTCACTTCTTGATCAATAACAGGTACAGAATCTTGCACATTGTCAAAAGTGATAGTAGGAATCGCAATCGATTCCTCCTCAAAGACAATGTCATTGACTTTATTTCTCCCCCAAACTCAACATCCTCAAAAAAAAATATTACACTTCCCGTCTAAAAAAATTTCTTTAATTTTGTGTTTAGTACTACGTGGTTCCATATGCAAGCTTTCTTTATAGGACGCAATAGTTTCAAGTGATAATAGCATGTCACAAATAATTAAAAAAAATAATACCAACATTATTTTAAATTTAAAGATAGATCAAACTTTATTGTTCCCAAATGAACAATGATAAATAAGATTGTCAAACAAGAAAACTGAAACTAAATTTCGTCTAAAAGATGGTACAATAAAAGCTTTAGATAAAATTGTCTATCAAATCCAATAATAACTAATATCTAAAATTTTGTCCTATTGCTTACACTTCTACCGACTTGCTGTCTTCCATATAGATGTGTCTTTCACCATCAATTGGCTTTCGGTAAATCTGGCAACCCTGCATAGAAACACTGATGTGAGTAGTTGCACCAAAATCTAATCATCATGTGTTTCTTGATATTGAAGCTAAATTAACATCATACCAAATTAAGAAATGTACCTTTCTTTGCACGCCATGCGTGGTACTTTGTACATTCCTTCTTTACGTGTCCCGGTTTGCCACAAAAGAAATAACCATTAGCCTCAGTTTGTTGTTTCATTTGTACTAGACCCTTAGTAGCTTCTATATTCTTTCGCTTAGTGCCCTTATACTTGTCTTTAGGGGTGGTAGCCAAATTAGCAATTTCAGTTTTATCTTGCTTCAATCTCTCTTCTTCTTGTATACAGTACGAAATAAGCTCATTTAGAGTCCATTTTTTCTTTTGACAGTTGTAACTGACCTTGAACTGATTGTACTGTGTAGGAAGTGAGAGCAATACCAAATAAACGAGCAAGTCATCCGACAAGTCGAGCTTAAGTGCCTTAAGTTTTGAAACAATATGAGACATCTCCATGATGTACTCCCTTATGTTACCTTTGCCTTTATATTTCATGGTAATCAAGCGCAACAAAAGTGTGCTTGTTTCCGCCTTATCATTCTTTGCAAATCGCTTCTCGATTTCAACAAGGAATTGTTTGGCATTAGTAACCTCATCAGATATTGCACCCCTGAATGCCTCTAGAATACCGTACTTTATGATCATTAGACTCATGCGGTTTGAGCGTTCCTACTTCTCGAAGTTCGCTCTGTCACCAGATGAACTGTCATCCTTAGGAGTAATAGGACGCTCAATCCTAAGTACAAGGTCTAGATCCATACAGCCGAGAAAAATATATATGTTCTCTTTCCAGTCCTTGAAGTTTGTCCCATTAAGCATTGGAATTGAGTTCAGATTAGCAGATATTGTAGCAACACTAGCTGAAAAGAGAACAAAAAATAAATAAACAAATACGCTCTAATTAATAACCAAAGAATAAAAGATAGTCAAACAAATTCAAATAATGGTGAACCCCATCTCAAGATACCTAGTGCATCATTAATATCAACTCTTTGGACAGTGATATTAACTGCAAGTGGTACTCTTGGTGTAGTGATCAAACGTTGACAATAAGTCATGTCAAATAATAAGCCTATCTTTGGATCAGGTTATTATTCACATGTAAACCGTATAATTGTCACACATTTATCACCACAAGTATGTGTGTAATTCGGCCAAGTATTAACCTTCCTTTGGGCCGGCTAATACCCACATGATATACACACACAAACATCTGACATCCCTCGTAGACTGTCATGACCCACACCCTAGAGTAAGGACACGAGAAGTAGGTACGTCCAGCCTACGCCGCAGTGTCGGCAGTAGAACGCTGTCCTAGGACAATCATCTAACAATATATAAGGTACCTGTACAGTATACACTACACCATAATAGGCGATTACCCACGGTTATTACCATGACAATTATTTTTTGTTACGGTAATAACCGTTACTAGTTGGGCGTGGTTAATAATTAGTCACGGTAATAACCGTGACAAATATTTGTGTTTGTAACGGTAATAACCGTTACAAATATTTGTTTTGGTCACGGTTATAACCGTGACAAATATTTTTGGTGGTAACAGTTATAACCGTTGGAGAAGTCTTATTATGTGACGGTTGTAACCGTGACCAATATTCTATTTGTCACAGTTATTAATGTGGCAGTTAGTTTGTTTTGTCACAGTTTTTACTGTGACTACATTATTATTTTCGTTACTATTCTCCACTAATTGTCACAGTTATAACCATTACAATTTGACTATTTAAATTTTAAAAAAACTACATTCAACTGGTAACTAAACAATAAACAACACATATCCAATTTCATAATATTTCACTTTCATAATAATTCAACCATTCCAAACCAATAACTAAACCACGAAATTTTCAATAACAATTCCGAGCAAGTAACTAAACCACATAATTTGCAATAACAATTCAACCATTCCAAACTAGAAACAAAATCACATAATTTCGAATAACAATTCAACCATTCAAATTAATAATTAAACCACATAATATTTGATTAATAAGCAACTAAACCACAGGATGTTCAATAGCATCCATACATTAATATTTTAATAAGGAAACATTCCATGGTATAGTGATCATCAAATGCCATGTCTTCAGCTTCTCATAGAATATCATGCTCATTCTCTAGTTTCTGAACTTCCATCCTCTTGGCATGGTTTTGCTCCATTAACATCTTTTCTTGATCTTGTAAGTTGTCAACTTCATCTTTTCCCTACAACTGAAAAAAAAATGTAGGTATCATGGAGTAACTTGCTTAAGAGGAAGATTTTTCCCAATTGTTTCATACAGCCAGACTTCTTAAACAGAAAGAGAGTCAATTTTATGGCAGTAAAATTGAGTCCCCAAGACAGGCCAATATGAATCTAGAGGAAGTTGTTCCAAGTTCAAAACATAAAGGGCTACCAGTATGAAACCCAGGGAAAAAACATGTGAGGGAAAAAACAACCCTGAAAAGAGCATATATAGCATACATGAAGAATTTATAGAAGATAGAAGAGCCACAACCCTGAAAAGAGCATATATAGCATACATGTGAGGGAAAAAACAACTTGTAACCTTAAAGTCTACTAGCCAAAATGAAAAAGGTTGTACAGGTTTTAGAACTAAAGCATGGTTATGCCAGTCCCATTCAAGACTTCTTGTTCACATGCATTACTCTTCATGGCAGTCCCATTCAAGACAATAACTTTAACTCTTTGTTGCAGCTGTCATGATAATGTTATGTGACTGCCATGAAGAGTAATGCAAAATTTAGAAGTTAATGATAAAAAACATATCCAGATCCAAATATTTGACTGCAGTTGTAAAATTTAGAAGTTATGTGACAGCTGCAAAATTTAGAAGTTATATGACAGCTGCAAAATTTAGAAGTTATAATCAGCATTACTCTTCATGGCAGTCACATAACTTCTTTGTTGCAGCTACAAAATTTAGAAGTTATATGACAGCTGCAAAATTTAGAAGTTATGTGACTGCCATTCAAGACAATAACTTTAACTCTTTGTTGCAGCTGTCATGATAATGTTTCACATGTATTACTCTTCATGACAATAACTTTAACTTGGAATGCTACCTTCATCTCCTCCAATTGTTTTTTAACTGATCAAATTTCCCACTTATTGCAGTCACCCTCTCAGATCGTTGTCCATCTCATGCTAATCACTTCATTAAAAGATGCAAATATTTCCCTAAGCATACGGGAATTAGACTAAGGATATTGCTCACTTAATTAAAAGATGGTTGAAGTGGAGTGATTTATCATCTAATAATATCCTTGAAGCTTAAAACTAGAGAAGTGAAATTCTGTAAGATATAAGACTAGTTTACGGGTTGGAATGTCGGCTAGTAAAAAACTAGCATAACTCGAACGGGAGGATGAGATGGATGATAGTCAATACGTTAAAAGATAGTTAAGAAATGAGTGTACAAGTGCTACTTTTGAGAAGTTCAAGGTGGTGTTAATTGAGCATAAGATGAGAGAAGTTCAGCCAGTAAGGGAGACCAGTAGATGCATTAACTAGGAACGGTAGGATCTTAGTTAAAGGAGTTCATAAAACTATAAGTTAACCTAAAGGAATATTTATTGAGACTGAAAAAGCAAGCAAGTGATTGCTTATGTTCGGAAAATGGCCTTAACATACCAGAATGAAAAGGGTATTCAAGCCGCCGATCCCAAAAGTGTGCAAGTTTGTTGTACATAGACCATTCAACTTTAAATACTAATCTAAATTATAGATTTGTTTCTGGACGTAAAGCGAATATACGGTTTACTACAAGTTAGTAAAAATGTTCTTTCAGAAAATTCTATAAAGAAAATAGAAAAGATGCTAAAGTGGAGAACCAAATATGTAACAAGCCTAAAGCGTATATTACTTTTAAGGAATTAGATAAACTACTATCTGAGAGGAAACATGGAATGGATATACATAATGCTCTCCAGTATTATCTATATGCATCAACAGTACATCTATGTATAATGTCATTGGTGTGATCCAGTGGAAATTATTCTGAAAGTCCTTAGTCCACAAACCTCCTAATATTGTGACCCCCTGGTTCTTTTGCCAGCCAATACACCATACATTAGCATTATCCTGTACAGAAATAATCAAACGCTACATTAGTGCTTTAAGTTACCACTTTTTGGCTAGTTGTGGTATATTTGATGCAAATTGTAAAATGTGAACCACATGAGTTACTTACTATAGAATCCTGTTGTAGGAGATAGTCCTCAGGCTTCAAAGCCATAGTAGCCCGCAAAATTTAAGGTAACAGGAGGAAATGCATCACTGGCACTGGAAAGTTATATAACATGAATTATAATGTGAAAATTGTAATTTCATGAGAAACACACAAAGAAAAAGGTGTTAGTGGGCAGTGTAAGAATAGAACCTGCTTGTTGTTATAAAATACTGATTTCTTTTAACATCATATGCCTTCACTGATGGTGAGACAGAATTAGCTATCTAGAAGGAAAAAGGAAAGTGAAAAATATGGTAAGATGAATGATGACAAGTCAAACATAAGACTACAACATTAACCAGTAAAATATTACTTTTAAAAGTGTAGCATATCTTAACTGTACTTAACTCTGTGTTTTAGTTTGTCAAGAAGTGAAGGAAAACAAAGAGAAATGGTACCTCAAATTTTCCCTCAGGAAACTATTGCAAGATAAATTTGGAAACAAGAACAAACTAAGGCACATCTAAATAAGGAGAGGATCCTGTAAATAGCCACAATGGCTCAACTACTATTAACTGAATTAAGATTTATGTAAAATCAAATTTGACACTGCAGTTAATGAGATGCCAGGCCACCTCCTTTAGGCTCCAGCAGTCTCATCCAGAGATTAGTTTAGCTCTGACATAAGTGTGAGGAAGACATGAGGAGCCAATGGCCATGGGTAACTGAACCACATCAATTTTATCTTTGTGGTCTTAATAAATTATTTCAAGTTGCAGGGTACAAACATCAAGTTTTCTAGATCCGTGCTGCTATACCTCGATATCTTACAGTGAAAGTATCCCTTGTCGTAGCATACTATATGCAAGTCAACTATATTCAAGTCATACGAAGCACCTAAAACTAGAGGGATGTTGACAGTCTTCACAAGAGAAACTAAAACATAAACAGACAAACCACATGGATATGAAGAAAATATCAGCGTGACTGGCTCTCCACAATAGTTTTCTAATGCATCTTTAATCATTATTACCTAGAAGGATGCTACAAACATTTTACTGATTGAAATAAATTACAAGTGAGCAACCCCTTTTTTCTACTTGAGGAAAGTGTCTAGCATGGTTACCCATCTAACCAGCCACTCAGGCTTTTAAATGCCCAACTCCTTAGCCGGCACGAACGACATAATACACTAAAAAAAATTCAAAATACTGAACTGAAGAAACAACTATAAGCTATGTTTCATATGTTTATCAAGTTAAAAGAATGATTACAGCATCATATATAGCAATTAGAAATACGACATCTACATGTGTTAACAATTAATCAGCCAACAACATGATAAGAGTTATAAATTTAGAGAATAGGATCTTCTGCCTTGCAATAGAAAAAAAAAGGAGAAGATAAAGAGAAAAAGAAAAGTAAAGAAAGAGGAAAATGGGGAAGACAAAACCAGAGAATACAAAAAAAGAAACAGGACCGGAGAAAATTTTGAAGTTCCGTACTTCAGTTATAGTTATAATGGTGTTAATGAAAAATTATTTTCCTTAAATTTGATTCAAACCTTGTTACACATATCTAAGGAAGAATTATTTATGAAAGCATACTTAATCTTGGAACTTTGAACCACAAATGTCCAATAACCTTACACATTTTCTGTTTTCATCCCAAAAGACTAGACAACATGCAGCAGAGAGCCAAATTTGCACAACGCTAGTATAGGTAAGGTTTTTAAAAATGTGGTATAGACAAGTAGTTTCCAAGTGTCCGGTTAGTGTAAAATTTAAAAGCTTTTATGTTCTTGTTTTATTGGTGACAAGCGACAACACAATTTCACTAGCCCGGACTAGTGTAACACCAATGTAGTGCTGCTACAACCTTCATTCACATTGTGGCATACATGAAGAAGAATCAGCAACTCCAACTTTCTTGTCCATCTGCCTATTATTGCTAATACACTGTTATTCAAATATGAAAAAGATATAGGAGGCATCATAAACATCAGGTAGAAAATACTACTAGCCTCAATTTAGAATAGAAAAAAAAATTTAACAGTATGATTCTAACAAAAAAACATGAACTGGTGTGTTTATTATTAACATGGCGTCAAGATAAAGAATCTTTTCAAGAGCCATAAAGGCTAAATAAAACAACTAATTGTGACCATTAAAATCATAAATACTGATTTAAGTGACAGGAATTAGCTTACAGCTGCCACAAAAGGATCATATGCTTGTTCTGTCAGGTAAGCTAATGTGGTCCCAGAATCGATAATTGTTCCTTGTGATATTGAAGTTGAAAACACTGAGGAATCAACATTAAGGGTTTGCCCATTGACAGCAATGCTCTGTAGGTCCAAGTTGTAATGAGGTCTGCAAATGAGAAGAAAAAATCACCACCTAAATAAAACATGGAGGACAGAGAGAGGAAAGACAAATACAAACACCTTTTCTTATTTATTTAACATTTTCTGTCGGTTTTAACAAAACAATATGGGATAGCCACGCAACCAAAAAAACCTATCCTATTTTACATAATTCATAATTTGGAGGATGTGCGACCAACTGACGTCATCCTCACTATTTAAACATGGTAAAGAGATCTTCAATAGAAAAGGTTTCATATAGTTCTGAAAGCATAGATCTCTGACACATTGTAGATATAAGTTATCTTTGCACCCATTCACTAGACCATCTATGATTGCAAATCAGAATGCTCACTTTAGAGCCAAGCTATCATGGAGTGAGTGCATACTGAAAAGAAATTGATAGATAAACTAATTAATAGCAAGCAAGTAAATCCAGCAATGAACATACACTTCCATATGAGTAATTTTAATCAGAGGTAAGTAGTAGCTTTTCATTACAAAAGCATACTACACCGAGTAATATGTTGTTAAGAAGCAACGGGAAGCATTGAGTTATAGTGAACAAAAATAAACTGATATAAGAACCAAATTGTTCGCAAAAAATCAATCTCGCAAAGAACATACAAATCCAGATGTGAAATTTATCAGAGATTTTAGTAGACGGGAAAATCTACCAGAGAGATGCTTTCATTTATGATAGTTATTGCTTTATGATAAGAAGCAGACACAAAAACTTATATAGTTATTGTTGGCTAATAGGTGAAAAGATCACCTTCCACGAATTCCATCAAATTGACTGTCATGCTAGTCAGCCATCTTGCGCCCTCTGTGAGGTTAGTAGCAATATAATCCAATTAGGTCCATATTCCTTTACAAAGAATTCATGCCATATCAGTAGCCATCTTTCAATAAAAAGTAGGAAAATACCAAAAAGTCGACAAATGCAAACTTAATGACATTACCTAGCCTTACTATAGTAGCAGAATCATAATCCATATCCTTATTACCATGAAATCAAGAATGTGGATTCGTTCTCATGATATTCAAAACCACCACCATTGCGACTGGGTCCTGTATGGGGATGTTTCACGAAGAAGCTTCAGTGTGTCGAGTCCCTTCAACTGTACATAAAGACAAAACAATAAGCCAACTAGATCTAATAGCCTAATATAATAAATGACGATAGAAAAATAACTAAATGATGAACTAGAAGCTTATAGGTATGTATTTGAGGAACTAAAACTTTAAAACTGCTCTTAATATAACGCACTTACATTATAGAAAAAATCATATACTGTTTGAGTACCTTCATTAGAGCTTTGGTGATCCAGCTGGGAATAATTCCTCATAAATTGCAAGGGATGCATGTCAAGAGTTGGAAAACCCTTCATAGTAATCTAAAAATGGTCAAAATGATGTACAAGCAATACGAACTAATAAAATTGGTGGTTCAATGTCCCTTGATGTAGGCTCTGCCTCGTCGGAGTGCCCTATACCAACCATGTCACTGCCACCATTTTGAACAATCAAATATATAAATAGGAGACCAGATCAAGGATTGGATTTAACAAGAAAAAATGAATGAATGAGACAAATAAATATCTATTTTTAGAAAGAATTTTTAATAGTGTACATAGAAAAATAAAAAACAGAAATATAGATACCTCGGCCAATATCTTACCTATACAATAGCTCATTCTCTCGTGATTATTCAAAGGTAACTTCTCAATGTGCAGATTGATTAGAAGAGCCGGAGAGAGAATGACTGGACACTACTTCAAGGGTGCATAAATAATTTCCTTCAGTATCTTGAGCAGAGGCGGATCTATTGGTGGGCTGAGGTGGGCTTCAGCCCACCCAACCAACCCCAAAATATTATTTTTTATGTACTTGAGGCTGCAGCCCAGGTCTTGTCTCTTGATGATGGTTTTAACGATGCTTCAAAGTTATAAAGAATACTCTCATTTATGTTGACTTTGTTAACTGGTACTTGGCAATAGAGTTGAAGAATTATTTTTTAACTTAACTGATGCTATGTTACTCTACAGATATCCCTGTTTGCAAACTAGAAAACATATACACAATCCCTTCCAGCTATAAGATATCCCTATATGAATAAAAAACTATTTGACCTACGTAAATGTCAAGATATTCATCGTATTAGATCTACATCCATGGTTAGAACATCTTTACTTTCGTTAGCTACTTAGATAATATATCTATTGTGTTGTGTGTGTATAATAGGAACTTTAGAGATGATTTCCCACTTAATAGATACTGACAAACTCTTAATCAGAGATTTCTACCCAAACATATTCTAGATAGCACAATATCCAATCCTTCTTTTTTCCAATCATTATGTTATTAACGTGTTCTACTACTAGGCTTGTGCGTGAAAACTGATACTTGTGTGTGAAAAATGATACTTGTGTGTGAATTCTGTAAAGACTGATACTTGACAACTCTGATACTTGTGTGTGAAAATTGAAAAGAAGCTAAATAATTGATACTTTAAAGCCCACTCCGCATAGGCTTCCTGTAGCTTTCTTAGTTCAATTGAGGACAATGGAATTTCCCTGCACATATTCATCAATAGTGGTAATAGAAAGAGGATTCATCAATACCTATTTTGGTTGGAAAATGATAATTGAATCACACATTTGAATTATGAAGGACATTTTAAATTCAGTCCGGGGTAAACTAAAATCCTGGCTCCGCCCTTGATCTTGAGTAGAAAAAAAGGTGCATAATTTGAGGTCCTTTCTTCGACCTTCCTCATCCCCTTATCCAATAACTCTACATCAACTTGAAGTTACTAGCCAAGCATGTGTCCAAGCTGATGCATCTTCAAGAGGTGCACAATGGTTTGCCAGTAACCTAATGGTGCACTAAAATCTTCAAACCTATTTGAGCAAAAAAGAGAGGCTAAATTAGAACCCTGGAGGTCTATCTAGAAAAAAAAAACCTTTACCTCAAAAGAGCCAGTAGCTCTTTGACTGATTCTTTAGGAGGCGAGCTAGGCAGTTGCCTTGCATCTGTTTGTTGAGATACTATGCCACCTCCCTAAGATATCTTTGTTACAGAAGTTCGATAGCTTATGAAAGCAGCCGGGATGCTGCTTCTTCTGCTTTTACAAAAAGCAGAAGCAAAATCAAATCAAGCCTTTAGTCTATAACCTTAGTCATGCATGTTGTGTTCGATCTATAGTCTGTTAGGTTTGTGGAAGACGAAAACATTACACACAGCTTCCTTAGAAGACCATCACATCCCAAAAATTAAGATGGATAGATGTAGCAGAGATCAATTGGTGGTTTGAGTTCAAGAAGACTAGTGCAACATTAGAAGACCATCACATCCCAGTGGCAGATATCTTGTTTTGCTGCTACCAAAAACTGTTTTTTACTTTCTTGGCTAGAGTATCAGTATATGGCTAGAGTATCAGTGTCAATTTTCGGCAGGTATTTGGCACTTAACTAGTAAGGAAAGCTGGTTGATCGACATGAAATCTCTTGCTATTCTACTCCTTATTCAGAGTATTCTGATGATTTTATTTTTCTTAGATAAAAACTTGAGATCAAAGGGATTTATCTTTCTCAGAAAATTGCTAATGAACTGAAAGGAGATATCCATCTACCTTTTACTCTCTATGATATCAATAACATAGCCATTCATGTGATAAATTGCTTTTCTGCCAAAATTAGTAGCTGAATGAAAGAAGTTTAGAGTTCTTAAACATTCTTTCACTCAATTTAAATCAATAACATCCTCTTTGTCTGTAAGTTAAAACTGACATAGAAAAGCTATGTTGCATATACACGAGAAAATAATGTCCATATTTGTATTATGTTCATATATGTGCCCGTGTCTGTATTCATGAAACATAGGTGATTATACAGTATCTAATCGAAAATATCCATATCTTGTATATGTATCGTGTCATTACCCATATATGTATTCGTGCAATCATAGATAGCTGCCTAATATTCATAGTCATTACAATCTCAACATATTATGATGGAAGACGACAAACCAAGGAAATTAAATTTTATCAGACAAATTCTGGGACGACCAAAAGAAAAGAAATAAACTTTAATGAAAGCATGGACAGTTCATTATTATGAACAAGAGTCATAATACTAAAGATAAAATTCATTTTCAAAAGCTAAGGTTCTAGATTTATATAACTAAATAGTTGGAGGTACCTTGTAAGAGTCTCTCTCCCAAAACAACTTTCTGAACAAGGTTGCAAGTCCACAAGCCCACCTATGTTGTTGAGACCGATAAGCCTTGTATGTGCTTGGCATTTCATTCTTCACCTATCAGAGCTTGAAGGAGATTGACAATGTCATTATTTTCTCACCTTCAAAGCATGAAAGAGCACGCGTAACGAATCCACATATCATAGTAACTTTATTGTTTATTCACTGCTTCATGTTTTCTATGACTTCATTTTATACTTCATCACTGATTTCAGCATCATCTGGAAACCGCATTATAGTCTCCATCACTGACTTAATCCTATAATTCATCACTTAGTCCTCTAAATCTAGTCGTCCTATAATTTGCACTAAACTACCATACCAAGACCTATATATTTCATAGAAAGACTCACTAAAAAGTCGACACATAAAATTAAATATTTTAACGGGATAAATCCAGAAAACCTAAAATACTAGATAGAAAGTTGGACAAACAAGAACACATTTTCTGCTTCTAAATCAAGAAAAATCAAATTTTTCATCAAACTTCAGCAGCTTACTCCAATTTGAGAGGTAATAGAAAAAACACAAGCCCCACCCCAAAATTTTGGAGAACATGAACCAAATCCCTGCTTCTAAATCATTAAAAACTCAAATTTGGTTGTCAAACATCTGTAACTTACTCTAATTCGAACCAATTAAAAAAAACCCAAACCCTAGAAAAAAATTGGAGAGAAAAAGTATAAAATAAGGAGAAACTACAATACCTCCTCCAGGAATGAACTACGGTTGCCCCCGCGGCCGCAACAACGGCAAAGGTGGAGACGTAGTGTACGATCTCCTCCAACTTCATAGCACACATGGTAAAGCCAAAGAGGGGGAAGAGGACTCTGGCTGGAGGAGAAGCAGAGGAGAGGCGAGCGGAGGAGCAAAATCTCTCTGAGCTTTCGTTGTCGGGACCGTGTGCGTATGAAAGAAATTAGAGGAGGGGAATTTTTAATCTTGAAAATTAGAGAGAGAGAAAGAAGGGGGGATTTTCAATCGTGAAATCAGAGGGGAGGGAAGTTGAAATTTTAATACTAACATTTTTTTCTTATATTTTTTAGCTGTTTGTAACGGTTATTATTGTTACCAGAAATAAAATAAATACAAAATACAAAAGTATTATTTTAGTAACATTTATTGGATTATTGTCACAGTTATAACCGTTACGAACTTGTAACAGTAATAACCGTGATAAATTGAAAAAAAATTATGTTACAAATTATGTATTTTGGTGTAGTGATATACACTCCGAATGGAGGTGACATAACATAATACAGTCTCAATCACATCTAAGGCAGAAAATGATAAGATAGATAGATAGATAAGAAATGAAATGAAATCCACAGAGATACAACCAGATATAAGTCTAAGTGTCTAAGATATCACAAATTCATATAACATCCCAAAATCTCAAATACAGTAATCTAGAGAATATAAATACAACAAAAAATATCCTAGACTAAAGGAGTGTCATCCACTGCTAAGGGGTCCTGCTGCTGGTCCAGGTCACAACAGTCCTCTAGGGTAGTCCCATAATATATGGAATAGAACGCCTCGACCTCATCCTCTGTAATATTTTTAACAGGTCCAGTCAGGACAGGAGCGAGCACAGTACATCTCAACAAATTATAACAGGTTAGAAAATATAAATATGCTAGAGAGTAAGATACATGAAACTGAAAGAACAACATAATGTAAAAAAGAGACTGTAAGTAAATAGCTACAATATATAATAGAACTAATCAATGCTAGAGATTCAGAGTACAAGATGGTTATGTAAACGGCACGATGTTGTACACGAGTAATCTTCAGAGGTTGTACATGAGTAAGCTACAAGATTGAATACATAACCACTTCTACTCTCCCGTCCCCAATCAATACACAAGGATCCAGTCAAGTTATGTTATTGTACACGATAAGGAATATATACGAAGATCATGTGAGCACATGAGAGTACATAATTTCATACGATTTATACAGGAATGTCACAAATACAAGGAGTACACGATGCTCACGATAAAGTACACGAACATGAAATACCCGATGTACCCACTAAGGGGATAACATCGTACGACATGATCCATATAGTACTAATCCGTGTTACCAACATGTCAGTATCAAGTAAATTAATCTAAAGCAGGAAATATAATACTAAACAATATATGAAATGATCAAAGAATGTACTCGCCTGATATCTGTATGTCTAAAGAGAATATACTGTCTGATGAGTGGTGTCTGGCTCCTATAGAACAGTACAAGTCACTACATGTCCAAAATAGTAAAATAGACTGCTACAATGCATTCTACATGATGTTTGGGTCAATCTAGGCTAAAGTCAACCCTTGGTCAACTCTAGTCAACTACACTAGTCAAAATAGGTCAACTAGGTCAAGTCTTAGCCCAAACAAGTCTAATAAGTTTCACTAGGCCTAACCAAGCCTAGGCTAGCACTCACACAATCACAAGGCAATGTGAACCACAACAATGCATAATATAAAATAGATACTATATATAAATACATATCTTCTTACATACATGCATATCCACATTACATACATATTTATATATATAGGCATATGTTACATCATGCATATTTACATAATCACATAGATATATACATTCATGCACATTTACATACATACTTTTATACATTATATATGTTAACATTCATTACAATGTATTATATTTTACTTATACCTTTGATTCATTCATTCATTCATATATGACATTCATTCATGCATTTATACATTCATTCATGTTATCACTATATACATACTTGATTCATGTATCCACACATACATACATGGATACACAACATACCTGTATACAACATACATGCTTACATTGCATACATGCATACATACATATCATGTATACATACATACATATATTGTATACGTTCCTACATACATATCATATATGCATACTCTACATTATATTACATTCATTCCTGCATACATGCATACATATATATAATATATGCATACAAACTCATAAATTTAACTCAAAAAAAGATGTGAATATATACATTACATTACCTTAACACCTATATATATCATTCATTCATATCCCATATGCATGCATACTTCAGTCCAGGCATTATATCCATTCACATATCATTAAGTTGCATACATATACTTATTTTTATTATATACATGTCATTCATATATATTACATACTTACATGCATCTATACATTATATACATTGTATACAACATGTAAAAATAGAAAAGAAAAAAAGGAGACAAAATTGAAATAGAAAGGGAAGGAAAGGAAAAATGTAAGAAAAAGGGAAAACAGTGGACATATACATGCTTGCATCATATATTCTACATTACCATACATGCTATCATTATATATTGTATTATATTATGTATATATTATGCATTCATATCTATCATTACATGTATACCTTGCATTCATATCTAGTATTCATTATATACTTTCATGCATACATTGTATATCATTCTTTCATTCATGCATTTATGCATTGCTTACATACGTTACATTGATTGCGTTCCTACATGCTTGCATTCAACCATATATATACATTAATGTAAAGAGGATACATATCATATATATATCATTTCATTCATCTTACATATCATGTATTACATACTCTACATTTATTTAATATCCATACTACATAGGCTCATAGGTTACACAAAATGTCTATGTCGTATAGTCACTCTTCTACTTAAAATTAATACTGTACCAATTGGGCCTTCACTAAATTCTAGGATTAAAGTATGTCGTATCCCTTTGTGTTAGCTTTCCGAAACTTCAAACGGATCGCATTTTCGTGTCCGGAAGCTCCCGAAATCGCAAAAATACCGAAACACGTTTGTCTTTCGGACAACTGACACTCAAATAATTTTACTAAAAGTTTCAGAACGATTTTGGCTTATTAAAATATATATTTTGAAATCTAACTTCGATACAGTTCTTTTAAAAAAATGGAAGATTAAAAAGAGTTTTAAGCTAAAAGTTATGACATTTCTAAGTTGCTTTGTTTAATAAAAACGTGGATGAATATTATGACGAATTTGAGTTGTTTTGGACAAAAAAACACATGTAGGCCAAGATACTTGGATACCAACATAGGTATCCAAATGAAACTCATTCTAACCATTCTAACTAAGATCAATCCACTCTCTAACCATTCTAAAACTGAATTTAAATATCTATTTAAACTATTATCATACATACATACACATGGGGTGTCCTAATTTGGGATCTATCAAGTAGGACACAAGACACATATCTAAAATCCTCAAGAGAGCTACAGATGGCCTCAAATTTGAATCTAAAGGGGACACATGCATGAGGATAGATCCTACGGATTCAAAACTAATTTATATGCAAATAAAATCGATTTAGAGGATGGGTTTTACCTATTGGGAGTGGTATCCCAATGAAATACTTTAGGACACGGCTCCGATACGAAGATCCCTCAAAGTGGACACTCCTCCTTGCACTTCTCTGCCAATCCTTGGTAGTACCATTTTCTTGGAGAATGGGAATGATTGAGGGAAGATTTGGTGAAGGAATGATTTGATTTGGAGATCAAATCAAAGGGAAGGCTCTCTAAAATTAGGGAAGAACAAAAGGAAAATAAAAGAGGCAAGATTGTAATGAATAAAATGAATCATTCTCCCCTAAAGGTGGTTGCCATAAAGAGTCCATTAGGGCTAATGGAAAATATCCTAATTGCTCTCTCTAGTCTCATATGGTTAAGTCTAGACTAGGTTCAAGTTTGGGGTCAAAATGATCTAGTTTTGAGTCTCTAACTTAACCATTCTAACATGATAAAAATTAGTCTAACTAACTAACTTAAATGTTGGGTCTTGTGGGCCATGCTTAACTTAATATTGGGTCCCATCTAGAGTTTAAGCTACCCGGATCACAATACAAGTCGGAACGAGACGAAACTCAAACCCGACTAAACAAATCCAATAAAAATAATATTAAAAATATAAAATTTTCCCAAAATATTAAAAAATAAAAAATAACCAAAGTCATAATACATCAATTTAAATATTATTAAAATAATCTAAAATTCACCAATTAATCAAAATCTTAAATAATTCAAAAGTCACAAAATGACCAAAATACCCTTAGTCTAAAAAGTTGTAAATAGTCATTCTAATCACATGGTTAGGTCCCCATGGTCATGGTTATTCTCTAGGCTCAACAGTCCTAGGGTTCACTAGCTCACACATCAAAATTATAATTCACCAATTTTAAATAGTATTAAATTAATTAAAAATTCCCATAAATCATAAATCCTATTATTAAATAATAAACTTTTACAAAAGTTCAAAATTACCCTTATTTTAGAAAAGTGGGTGTTACAAGTCTACCCTCCTTAAAATAATTTTGTCCTTGAAATTAAAAGACGAAACTAAACTGATGAGAAGGATAGACAATCATACCCCAAGGTCCAAAAAGATATGGGTATCGCTCGCACATCTCATCCTCCCGCTCCCAGGTCGACTCTCTTGGAGAATGATGCCTCCATGCGACGCGAACCAAGGGTATCACCTGGTTTCTCGGTATATTCTCTCGGCGATCCAGAATCTCCACTGGCTGCTCTGGATAACTGAGAGTAGGTCCCAGCTCAATCTCCGAATGGTCAAGTACATGGCTAGGATCAGCCACATACCGTCTCAACTGTGATACATGGAATACGTTGTGGATACCCACTAGTGAAGGTGGCAAGTCTAGCCTGTATGCTACGTCACCGACTCTCCCGCTGATCACGAAAGGTCCGATAAAGCGCGGGCTAAGCTTCCCACCTCCACCAAAACGTATGGTACCATGAGTCAGAGATATCCTAAAAAAAACCATATTTTTGACCTAAACACAAACAAGGTCTCAAGTTACTAAATAATCAAACATGATCAAACAAACAAATAATCAACCTACTTCTAATCCTATCTCCAGTCAAACTAAGTCAATGGTCAACTACTGGTCAACAACTAATCAATTTGTCAACATCCAAGTACTTGGTCAACAATTGGTCAACTTCTTAGGGTTTTACCTATGCTAGCTATCTAGGTGTTGGCAACTAGAAATTAGCAAAAAGAAAAACTCTATAATAGACTAACTCTTAACTTTCCAAATCCTATCAAGTCACCCATAACTAAATACCTATATTCTAACACAAATTCTAAATACCACATATACATAAGCTCAAGAACAACAACCCATTACATATATCCTAAGTATTGTTGACACAAAATTACAGTCAACCAAATATTGATACAATTGACGACATGATACTTGTAATATTTCAATACAACACAAGAAGACTGAACTCAGTACAAGACAGACGACAGCTCACACCTGCTCTGCTCAATGTTCTGAGTCTATATTTTACACTTTTATTTAGTCTAGACATATGTAAACTGAGTCATACTGAGCAATTTGAGACTTAACCTATACCTATACCTCAAACCAAAAGTCCCACAAAAATTCATGTAGCCCATTTACCTATTGGACCAGTTCTGTGCTTTGGAGATAGAGTTCGGACCGAACTCTGCCTCCACACAGAGTTCGGGCCGAAATCTGCCTCCTAAAATTCAAGACCCTAATTTTTAGGGTTGGCTGGATGCTAGTTGTCCAACGGCCAATTTTTTGAATATTTAACCCAGAATTCTGGCCGAATTCTGCCTACCTAGTATCCTATAAATAGGCCTTGAATTCACTCATTTTCAATCATCCAATCTTCTCTTCTCTTCTTTCTAAAGCCATATACAAGCCATACCCTTCTCATCTACTAGCCACAAGCTCCCTAAGCCTCAAAGTACTCTGTACTTTTCAGTTAGGAGTTTGTGCAAGAGTTCAAGAAGTTGCTTGGAAAATTCCAAGCATCGCCACTGCGATCTCTGTAAGAAGTTGACGTGCTCTTCTGAAGAAAAGATATGGGGTGTAACTGGATTTAATCCTGAGGTAGAGTTCTCAAGCCTGGACTAGTCCTCCACGAGAGAAACCAGGTTAAAATCGGCTGTGTTTGCGTATGCTTTCTTGTTCTTTATTATTTCCACATTTACTCTGATTATTTACTGTTGGTGAAAGAGTTTAAATTTTAATTGGACATTATTATCATAAACTCTATTCACCCCCCTCTAGAGTTGCCTATTTGTTCTTCAATTGGTATCAGAGCTCTGTTTTCTCAACAAGGACTAAGATCCTAGAGCTGATCCATGGCAACCACACAATTCATGATTTCCAATCATGGTGAAGGGCAGTCCACTCATAGGCCTCCCCTATTTGATGGGACAAACTACACCTATTGGAAAACAAGGATGAGCTTTTATCTCAAGTCGCTAGACTTTGACCTGTGGATCATTGTTACCGATGGTTACAAAAAACCTGCCAGGATAGTTGTCAATGGTGATCTCGTTGAGAAACTACATGACAAATATTCTGACGAGGAGAAGAAACATGCAAGTTGTAACACCCAGTTTTCTAAAATGAGAGTAATTTTGAAATTTTGTATTTTAATTTATTTAATTATGATATTTAATTAATAATATAATTTTAGGTAATTTTTAATCATTTTTAAACTATTTAAAACATGACTTATGATTTTGGTGTTTGACTAGTGTAACCTTGGAGACTGTTGACCTAGAGCCTAGCCAGGTGATTAGGATGTTTGATTAGTACATTTTAGCCTAGAGGATATTTTGGTCATTTTAGGATTTATTTGAATTTTTGGAAATTTTTAGAATTTATTTTGGAATTGTTTGAATGAGTGTTGACCAGGTTGACTTTGACTAGCTTTGACTTTGTGACCTAACCCTAGTTGAGTTGGACTTGGCTAGTTATGAGACCATAGGTTAAGTTAAGTTAACCATACTCTAGTTAGTGAAATCAATTAGGAATATTGAGATTTGAATAGAAATATTTTGACCACAAGTCATGACTTGTGATTTTTAAGTCATTTGTTTTATGACTAAGCCCAAAGCCCATTAGCCAAGTGCCCAACCCTAACCCTAACATTTTGTCCAGCCACTTAACCCATCCTTGGGATCCCCCCCTTATAAATAATCTCTTAGAATTAGGGCTAGCCTCTAAGGAAGAACAAGCTTTAGAAAGAGGTAATGTCCCTACTTCAAAAATCCCTAGAAAATCTATTTTAGCTCCTTTTTCCCCCAAACAAATTGCAATAGGTTTTAATTTTAGTATTCTTGCTGTTGTTATATTTTATTCTCAGATTCAAATCACTTTGGAGGAGTTTCACCATTAAGAGGAACATATCTTTTTAGAGCTTTTTGGAGATTTTGATACATAGAGGTAACTTTCTATTTTCACCATGAAATTCTGGTTTTATTGCATATCTAGGGAGCCCTATGTAGTGCCCCGTCCCTACATCGTGCCCCGTCTCCGTCCACGGGGTGCGCGAGAAAGGAACACCGTCGCTATCGATTTGGTCGGGACCGATAGGTCGGAATCGGCCGAGTCGATCGAACGGGAACGGTTGAATTAATATCCATTCAACATTATGGAATGGATTCTTCGGAACCAAGTTCCATATTCAGCGTGTTGCGCCTCGAGGATTGGCTCTACGGCTGAGTCGGGAGAGACCTCCCGTTGCTCTGGTTTTTATGCTGCACTTGATTTGGCTTTGGCTTTGGTTTTCGTGAATGCGTTTTTCGTGAATGTTTTCGATGGGTTTTCGTGATGCGTTTTCGAGCTTCGCATTTATATCGAATATCCTTGAATTATACAGTGTTCTAATCAGTTACTTATGCGATTGCAGGTGATGGCGTAGGCGACGTCAGTACAGCCAACCGGTCACTCGCTTGAAGCAAGGCTAAGGCGAGTGGCTGACCTCCTTCGTCCCGTCCCTCTACTTCAAAACTCAATATATTAAGTAAAATAATTGCTTGTCATAATAGTGTAGAATCAAAGAAATCGTGGCACGATTCTTCACGAAATACTTGCTATCAAACTGTCGGTTCTGAAAATGGAAAACACGCTTTCTTATACAAATCCACTTAGCCTATGCAAACAATGAATGGATCGATTAACATTTATTGCAACGATACGGCTAAGTAAGCAAATCAACTAAGTCCAAAGGAAAACAGTCATTGGCAACTTGTCGACAAGGTAAAGTTTCCTCGAACGATTGCCTAGGCCAAAGGACCGATTTGGCCCGGGAGGAACGAGTGTAGCAGTGCCAACCCTTCATCGGTACGAGTTATACGGGCACTTTCGCACAGGGCTCGCTACCCGACGTGAAAGGGGCATCGTCTAACCAAATGCTATAGTCCGCGATGGCTTGACATTGCCAGTGGCCTTTAGACCCCTTTCACTGCTTAACAGGTGCACGGGACACGGGATGAACGTGATAATTGCTTAATGATATACAAGTTCATATGCTTGCTTCAAAACATGTTAACATGCAAATCGAACAGGATGGTTAGAAAGATCATTGAAATAGCTAGCTAACATGTTTACAAAACTTCTTGAATCAAATGCAGAGCTTGGATTTAATTAGCCATTTGCCAGTACATATGTTTCGTGCTGATCCTCACTCTTTGCAGGTCCCACAAACCAGGAAGGACGCGCCAGCTAGCTCGGCGGCGTTCGTGACTTTTGAAGCTTCGGCCGTGCGTCGAAGACTTACTCTGCGACTCCACTTTTGAAGGCTCTCGACAGTCCAAGGCAAATAACTCAACGTTCCTTCCATCCAGGTCAATGGAGTACTTGTGTATATTGTAGGATGTGTGCAATATATGGAACGGCTATCTCATCGGCACTCTTTTGTAATCGAGTCATGTTGTAGCCCGTGCGGCAATGAGTCTTGTATCGGAGTCTGTAAAAGATGTTCATTATCAATAAAGATCTAGTTTCCTTTACTTATTGTGTGTATCAATTTGTTTGCGTACTCTCTTAGATCTCGTGTCTCGGATTACCTTATGACTAGGCCTTGTGCGATCGCAAATTAGGTTCGCACGGTATCACGCCCGGGGGACGACTATCGATTCGACGGAATCAGGACGTAACATAATGGTATCAGAGCACGGCTTTACGTCCTTGGCCTCCAGTGTCGAGTTCTAGTCACCAACCGTTGACCTCGTGTCGATGAGAAGAGTTGTTCCATACGCTGAACCCAGGACATTTTCTGAAACTAACGAGAGTTGCCTTCCTTTTTCCCTGCAGTTATGGGAGCTCAGGCGGAAGACGAGACGAGCGCTTCCAGCGGCTCGAGTGTTTCTAGGCCCGAGCATTCCGTTAACCCAACGGGAATGACGCCTACTGTAGCCGGACCTTCCGGCGACCCGATGCAACGTATGCTGCAGATGCTTGAAATACAGCAACGTCAAAACGAGCTCCATCGTCAGCAAGCGGAGGCTCGTCAGACCCAATTTGAGAGTCGGTTCGAGGCTCAATTCAAGCTGCAACAGCAGCAGCTGAATACCCTCCAACAGATCGTACAGTCGCTCATCGGCAACAACAACAACTCAACGATGACACCTGCCGTGACCCAGCTTGCGGTTCGATCCAACGAAGCTGAACCAGAGGCGCCTGCCTCTCACCTGCAGCACCGAGAAGTTCTAACTTCGACGTGTCAAAATTCATGAAAAGCTGCCGCACTTCCTTCAATGGCACATAAGATCCCTCCGTGGCGATCGACTAGTTGGAGGAGCTGGAAGACAAGTTCGAGCTTCTGGGTGTCGAGGACTCGAAAAAAGTCGTATGTGCTCAACTTCTACTTCGAATGAACGCGTACGATTGGTGGGCTATGTAGAAGCGGGCTATTCGACGTAAAGACGAGCCGGCGGCGATCTCATAGGCGACATTCAGAAGTGCGTTCGAGAATGAATATCTTTTTGCAGCCGTGCGACAGAAAAAAGAAAATAAGTTCATGCAGTTGACGTAAGGGAATATGACTGTACAACAATATGCGGCCAAATTCAACAAACTGGCCAAGTTTGCTGGAGACTATTTACTACCACCGCAAGTCGAGCAAAACGATTTGTAGTGGGCCTGCGTTCCTCTATCCGTGCTCATGTCTCGGTGCCGGAATACAAAATTATGGGCGAGGCACTCAACCACGCCATCCGTCTGGAGTCCGAGTATCCTCCTACTACTACCGACGCTGTTAACTTTAATAACAAATGCCATAGTAACACGGAAGGCAACAACGCACATAAGCGTCAATATCGTGGCAACCAGAAAAAGGAGTGGATGGTTTGCAATTTCTGCCACAAGGACGGACACCTGGACACTGACTGTCGACTCAAGCACAGAGTATGTTTTGCGTACGGCAAAAGAGATCACCTCGTAAGGGACTGCCTGGAAGCTACGTCGAACCAACCCCCCCGCAACATCAACAAAATCGAGGCCAAGCACCTCGGGCTCCACCGACCGCACAACAGAATGGCCAAGACCGTCGCCCTAATACTCAGGGCCACGTCTACGCCATGACCCGAGACGAAGTGTTCGCATCTGACACAGTCGTGACAGGTATACTGTAATTCAATAATAAACCTGCTCGTGTATTGTTTGATTCAGGTGCCACGTATAGCTTCATATCGGCGGACTTTGTCGCCGAGCACAAATTTCCTCTAACACCGCTGGGTCTCGAGCTCACTGTTAACATCCCGTCGGGCATGTCACTAGCTGCGAATTTAGTCTGCGGAGACGGAATCATCTGTATAGGTGGTCAAAAGGTTAGTCTCGATGCGATAGTTCTAAATATTAAGGACTATAATATCATTCTGGGGATGGATTGGCTCGGTCCGTGCAACGCAACCATAGACTGCGCTGAAAAAAAGGTCACATTCCGCATACCTGGAGTGCCTGAATTCTGCTACTCGTGTGGTGAGGCTTCGCCGACCTGCATGGTGATCTCCACAATATCTGCTCGACGGATGCTGCATTCCGGGTGTGAAGGCTATCTAGCTTCAGTTCGAGACATGCGACAGGATGGTGCAAACGCGGATCAAACCGACATTATGGCAGAATTCCTCGATGTGTTCCCGGACGAGCTGCCCGGCATGCCGCCCGATCGAGAGATTGAGTTCACTATCGATACCTTCCCCGACACTCGACCGATCTTGAAGACCCTGTACAGAATGGCCCTGTAGAGCTTAAAGAACTCAAGGCGCAGTTACAAGAATTGCTCGACAAGGGATTCATCCGACCCAGCGTCTCGCCGTGGGGAGCGCCCGTACTATTTGTCAAGAAGAATGATGGCTCTATGCGTCTTTGTATCGACTACCGCGAGCTAAATAAAGCCACCGTCCAGAACAAATACCCCCTGCCCCGCATAGATGATCTGTTTGATCAGCTTCAAGGAGCCACGGTATTCTCTAAAATTGATCTACGTTCGGGTTACCATCAACTCAAGATCAAGCCGGATGATGTACCGAAGTCTGCCTTCCGTACTCGATACGGCCATTACGAGTTCCTGGTAATGCCGTTCGGCCTAACGAACGCCCCTGCTGCTTTCATAGATTTAATGAATCGGGTGTTCTGACCATTCCTCGACAAGTTCGTAGTAGTCTTTATCGACGATATACTCGTCTACTCGAAGAATAGGTAGCAACACACTGAGCATCTACGAACCGTGCTTCAGACACTTCGAGAAAATTAACTATATACGAAGCGAAGCAAATGTGAATTCTGGCTTAGCAGCGTCGCATTCCTCGGACACATCATTTCTGCTGAAGGCATCGCAGTCAACCCAAAGAAAGTTGAAGCCATCGTTGATTGGAAGTGGCCAACGCCCGTCAGCGAGATTTGAAGTTTCCTTAGCTTAGCAGGATACTATCGACGCTTCGTGAAAGACTTCGCGAAGATCGCATCGCCTCTGACTCGCCTCACCCAGAAAGGAGTCGCATTTGAATGGTCAGACGATTATGAAGCTTTATTCCAAGAATTAAAGCAACGGCTCGTCTCGGCCCCGATACTCGCACTTTCAAAAGGGACTAAGGGTTTCCAGATATTCAGCGACGCATCCGGTCAGGGCTTGGGGTGTGTGCTGATGCTGCGGAACAAGGTGATATCTTTTACTTCCCGACAGCTAAAGCCGCACGAGAAAAATTATCCCACGCACGACCTGGAGTTAGCGGCAATTGTGTTTGCATTAAAATTGTGGCGTTACTATCTCTATGGCGTGGCGTGCACGATCTATACCGATCACAAGAGCCTCAAGTATCTATTCACGCAGAGGGAACTGAACTTGCGGCAGAGGCGCTGGCTTGAACTGATCAAGGACTATGACTTGACTATCGACTATACGCCGGGAAAGGGAAATATTATGGCGGACGCTTTGAGTCGGAAGTATATTGCCTCGTTATCCATCGACCCCAGACTGCTACGTGACCTAGAAGAGATGGGCATCGAGCTCCGAGTCAGATTCCGAAATGTGCAGTTGGCAAAGTTGCAGTTAGAGCCGAGCTTGCTTGATAAGATCAAGACCGCTCAGACGGACGATCCATACCTGAAGAAAGTGCGAGAGCTAATCTTGACGGACAGGACGACCGACTTTGCGGAAGACGACACCGACGTACTTCGATTGAAGGGTAGGCTATGCGTTCCGGACGAATCAGAACTCAGAAATGAGATAATGTCGGAGGCGTACTATGCGAAATACACCTTGCATCCCGGCAGCACGAAGATGTATAAGGACCTCCGTACAAACTTCTAGTGGCACGGGATGAAAAGAGATGTGGCACTTTTCATGTTGCAATGCATGGCCTGTCAGCAGGTGAAAGCTGAGCACCAGAGACCCGGCGGGGAGATGCAGAATTTGGCGATTCCGGAATAGAAGTGGCAGCACGTGTGTATAGATTTTATTGTTGGTCTGCCGAAGACGCCGCGGGGAAATGATGCCATCTGGGTCATCGTCGATCGATTAACCAAGTCAGTGCACTTTATTGCCATCAAAGTTACTTGGAGCGTTGATCGCCTGGCGCAGATATATCTTGATAAGATAGTACGGCTGTACGGAGTTCCAGTATCCATCGTCTCTGATCGGGATTCACGGTTCATGTCACGATTCTGGAGTAGCCTTCAGTCGGCGCTGGGTACCAAGTTGCAGTTCAGCTCAGCTTACCATTCTCAGACCGACGGCCAAACGAAGCGCGTCAATCAGATTCTCGAAGACATGCTACGACTCTGCATAATTGACTTCAAATCAAGCTGGGACAATCATCTACCGCTGGCCGAATTTGTATACAAAAATAGCTATCAATCCAGCATTCAAATGGCGCCGTATGAAGCCTTGTACGGGCGCAAGTGCCGATCACCCATTTGTTGGGATAAAGTCGAAGAGCGGCAGATTCTCGGTCCGGAACTGGTTGAACAGACCGTACAGAAAATTCGGCTCATTCGGGAAAGATTAAAGACCGTACAGAGTCGTCAGAAAAGCTATGCGGACGTTCATCGTCGCCCCCTCGAGTTTCTAGTAGGCGATCACGTATTTTTTAAAGTGTCGCCCATGCGGGGAGTTACTCGGTTCGGCGCGAAGGGAAAATTGAGTCCGAGATTCGTTTGGCCGTTCGAAATACTTGAACGGGTCGCCCCGGTTGCCTATAAATTTGCCCTACCGCCGGTGCTTGAAGGTGTACACAACGTCTTCCACATCTCTCAGCTACGGAAGTACGTATACGACCCTAGCCATGTGGTGGATTTTGGCCAGTTGGAGCTAAAGTCAGACTTATCCTACGTTGAAGAGCCAGTTCAAATCTTAGAACGCAAGGATAAGTTCCTGCACAATCGAGCGATCCCTCTCGTCCGTGTCCTCTGGAAAAACCATCGGTCGAAGAGTCGACGTGGGAACTTGAATCGGAGATGAAGGAGAAATTTCCTTCATTGTTTTCGTAGAGGTGGGTTCCATCTTTAAGTTTCGAGGACGAAACTTTTTATTAGTTGGTTATGGTGTAGTGCCCCGTCCTACATCGTGCCCCGTCTCCGTCTACGGGGTGCGCAGAAAGGAACACTGACGCTATCGATTCGGTCGGGACCGATAGGTCAGAATCGGCTGAGTCGATCGAACGAGAACGGTTGAATTAAGATCCATTCCACATTATGGAATGGATTTTTTGGAACCAAGTCCCATATTTAGCGGGTTGTGCCTCGAGGATTGGCTCGCGGCTGAGTCGGGAGAGACCTTCCGTTGCTCTGGTTTTCATGCCGTACTTGATTTGGCTTTGGCTTTGGTTTTCATGAATGCATTTTTCGTGAATATTTTTGATAGGTTTTCGTGATACATTTTTGAGCTTTACATTCATATCGAATATCCTTGAATTATACAATGTTCTAATCAGTTGCTTATGCGATTGCAGGTGATCGCGTAGGCGATATCAGCGCAGCCAACCGCTCGCTCGCTTGAAGCAAGGCTAAGGCGAATGGCTGACCTCCTTCGTCCCGTCCCTCTACTTAAAAACTCAATATATGAAGTAAAATAATTGCTTGTCATAATAGTGTAGAATCAAAGAAATCGTGGCACGATTCTTCACGAAACACTTGCTATCAAACTACCGGTTTTGAAAATAGAAAACGCACTTTCTTATACAAATCCACTTAGCCTATGCAAACAATGAATGAATCGATTAACGTTTATCGCAACGATATGGCTAAGTAAGCAAATCAACTAAGTCCAAAGGAAAACGGTCATTGGCCAACTTGTCGACAAGGTGAAGTTTCCTCGAACGGTTGCCTAGGCCAAGGGACCGATTCGGCCCGGGAGGAACGAGTGTAGCAGCGCCAACCCTTCATCGGCACGAGTTATGCGGGCACTTTCGCACAGGTCTCGCTACCCGACACGAAATGGGCATCGTCTAACCAAATGCTATAGTCCGCGATGGCTTGATATTGCCAGTGACCTTTATACCCCTTTCACTGCTTAACAGGTGCACGGGATGAACATGATAATTGCTTAATGATATACAAGTTCATATGCTTGCCTCAAAACATGTTATCATGCAAATCAAACAGGACGGTTAGAAAGATCATTGAAATAGCTAGCTAACATGTTTACAAAACTTCTTGAATCAAATGCAGAGCTTGGATTTAATTAGCCATTTGCCAGTACATGTGTTTCGTGCTGATCCTCGCTCTTTGTAGGTCCCGCAAACCAGGAAGGACGCGCCAGCTAGCTCGACGACGTTCGTGACTTTTGAAGCTTCGGTCGTACATCGAAGACTTACTCTGCGACTCCACTTTTGAAGGCTCTCGACAGTCCAAGGCAAATGACTCAGCGTCTCTCCCATCCAGGTCAATGGAGTACTTGTGTATATTGAGGGATGTGTGCAATGTATGGAACGGCTATCTCATCGACACTCTTTTGTAATAGAGTCATGTTGTAGCCCATGCGGCAATGAGTCTTGTATCAGAGTCTGTAAAAGATGTTCATTATCAATAAAGATCAAGTTTCCTTTACTTATTGTGTGTATCAATTTGTCTGCGTACTCTCTTAGATCTCGTGTCTTGGATTACCTTATGACTAGGCCTTGTGCGATCACAAATTAGGTTCGCACGACATCACGTCCGGGGGATGACTATCGATTCGACAGAATTGGGGCGTGACACCCTAGGCCTAACCTAACTGTAGGAATAGGAAACCCTAGAATTTTGGTCCATTTCGTGTCCTATTTAGACATGTATCAGTGTCCCTATGATAGTGTTTGTGAAAATGCCACAAATAAAGTTTTTGTGTTATTTTCAAAATTTAATTAAATAGGAATTTAGTTTTTGTTGTCGCTTACACATTTCCTTTGGTCTGGGGGTGTCCCTGTGTCGTATCGTGTCGGATTCGACACGTGCACACGCGGGTGCGCGCGCGCGGGGCTGTGCGCGTGTCCTGCTGTGCGGGGGCTCCACAGGACACGATACTCGATCACTTGTCACGAGATTTGACATGCCCCTTGGGGCACTCACTGACACGCCATGTGTCAAATTTCAGGGGCCCCCGTGGTGTGTCGAGGGAGTTATCCACGTTGCACTGGTCGGGGCTGACAGTGCAGTCGGGAATTTATTGGCACTGATACGGGCTTCGTGTCACTCACTGCCACGACTTGGACACGGGTTAGCTAGCCTATTGGGTAGCCCTATAGGTGGTCTACCTAGATTAGTGTGCACGAGTCCTGGGTTGGACTGTGTCGTGTGCACGATACGCGTGCACACGTGCACGATGCAGTGCACTAAAACAGTGCCTGTGTGCACTGTTTCGAGTATTGTATCATCTGGACACGGTTGAGTCCACTTTGGTGGACACGAACATGTTGTATGACACATATATAATGTATATTTTAATTATCAACCTTTTATTTTGTATTTTAATATGTTTTCATTAGGTTTTTAGCAATTTACCAAATTCTAAAATTGGGTGTTAGTATCATAAATTCCAGTTTTTGAGAGTGGACTTTGTCACCTATTTTAACCTGTTTATTACTGCTAAAATATTGGTTTTAGTCCCTAAATTTATTCTCCTAAACTTGATCTAACTGTGGTTGAGATTTGAAGAAATGTAGAGTGGGTGTTATGTGTGTGTCTATATTTGTATAGAGTTAGGGTGTGTGTGAGATTAGAGGGATATAGAAAATGGGATTTGAGAGTGTGAGAGAATGAAAGAGTGTGAATTAGAGTGCAGGGGATGGGGGTTTGTACTGCTGTTGCTAACAGCAGCATAGCAGCAGTGTGTACTGCTCTCACAGCAGGTTGGAGGGGATAGGGAGTTTAGCGTATGTACCAGCCATTTGAGTCCCTTGGACTGTCCTGAAACTACCTCCCAAATCTGAGTCCCTTGGCTGTCAAACCCAGTCCAATGATAGCCCCATTTCAGTCCAGATTTTAGCCTATAGGGCTGTCCTATTTTGCCCCAAATACCAGTTCATAACAGCCCAAATCCAGGATACAAATCAGCCTATATAGTTTTCCCCCCATTGACAGTTATTTGATGTCCTAATACAGCCAACAAATAACCCCTTGAACTGTCAAACCTGTCACCCAAATTCATACCATAACAGTCCATGTAAACCTGTCATTACCCCCTCCCAATTCCCAATTTTGGCCACCTAGTGGCTGTCCATATAACCATATTGCTGTCCAAAACTACCCCCTTGCACAGCCTACAAACCAGTCCCCAATCATCCCAAGACAGTCCAAATATTACCCCAAGGACAGCCCTTACATAGCAGTCCTTAACCATGCCATAACTGTCATATCAGTCCTAATGTGTCCCCTACAATCAACCATTAAGCAAACCCAAAATCAGCCCCTTAATGAGCTTGTGTGTGTGTTTGTGAGAGAGATTAGTGTGTTATGAGCCTAGGAGTGTATGTGTATGTGAGCCCATATATATGTATTTATATATGAGTTTAGATAAGTATTTATATGTATGAGAGTATATATGTATTTGTGTGTGTGTGTGAGCTATTGGGTATTGTGTGAGTCTAGATATGGATATATTGAGCCTATATATATATAGCTACTAGCCTATAGGTGTGAGCATGAGTGTTAGCCTATATGCAAGTCTATATGGGTGTTGTATGTGAGTGAGTGTTGTATCATGAGTGTCATGCGAGAATGGTACAAGGGTAAAGGTAAGGTAATGGGTAAATGATTAACATGTACCATAAGATGACTTAGATGACCTAGAAACTAGGATTTCTTGGTAGGTAATATTAGTATAGGATAGTATCTAGCTATCCTAGGAAACCTAGGCTAATATTCCTAGGTTAGAGTGGTATTGGACAAGGTATTGGTATTTACCTTGGTAAGGGTAATATAGGTATTTGAGTTTGGAGTCTAAGATAGAGTTAGAACTTGGTTCCCTTGGTTGGTAATGATCAAATATAGTGCTCATAGACTAATTTTGACGTCGGTTGACCATTTTGACCAAAAGTTAACAAAAGTCAAACTTAGCCTTTAAGCGACTAGATTTAACCGAAACCAAACCAGAGTTGACCAGTTGACTGAAAGTCAACAGTTGGTCAACATGTGACTTGTTTGACCTAGGGTTGACTCCGTGTTGACCAGAGATGACCAGAGTTGACTTTTTGACCAAAAGTCAACTATAAGTCAACCTTTGACCAAAATTGACCTAATTCGACTTGGATTGATTTCCTGTGACCTTGTTTGACCTTGATTGTCCTAGTGTGACCCATTTTGGCTCAGTATGATATAGTATGACCTAGTTTAGCTTGGTGTGACTTAGGTTTGACCTAGATTGACCTAGAATTCATTTAGAATGCATTGTAATGCATCTTATTATCATTTTTGGACTCATAGTGACTTGTACTGTTCTATAGGAGACAGACACCACTCATCGGATAGTATATTCTATTCAGACACTTAGGCTATCAGGCAAGTACATTCTCTGACCGTTTTATACTTGTCTGGATTTACATTCTTGCTCTAGATTACTGTACTTGATGCTGACACGATTATTATCACAGATTGGTACTATATGGATCTTCTTTTGGGATGTTATCCCCCTTGTATTCACTAGATACATATTGTGATGTGCGTTTCACTTCCATATTGTATTTATTGAATACCTATATCCTTGTACACACATTGTGCATATTGTACTCTCATTATCACATGAGTTCCAAGGATAGACCATTGTACACTATTGTATAACATTGTACAACTATTGTATAATATTATACATCTATTGTATAATATTGTACATCTATTGTATAATATTGTACACTATTGCAAGATAACGTAACTGGAGTGGATCCTTGTGTATTGATTGGGGAGGGGGATTAGAATTGGTTATGTACTCAAATTCTATTGTACAACTATTGTATAACTATTGTATATGTCTATTGTACTACTCACGTACAATGGAGTTACCATTGCATTAGTCCTAGACCGTTTACATAACCATATTGTACTCTAAATCACAGTAGGCTTACAGTTCTTACTTATCATAATAGATATTTCCTGTTATCAAATCTCTACTGTTTTTCATATACATTCTTCTTTCAGCGTTTTGTGTACCTTACTCTATTGCATGCTTTATATTTCCTAACATGATATGAACTGCGTGAGATGTTTTGTGCTCGCTCCTGTCCTGACTGGACCTGTTAAAAATATTACAAAAGATGAGGCCTGCGTAGACACCTTCTATGGGACAGCTGTAGATGACTCGTGTGACCCAGATTTCCAGCCTAATCCACTAGCTTAGAGACTGAGGCTTCCTAGTCTAGGTTTACTATTTCTGTCATTTGAGGTCTGGATTGTATATATTCTTTCATACTCAGTATTAGAGACTTGTATTGAGCTGGATGTTCTGTTGTTATGTCAGTAGACACTTAGACTTTCTGGTTGTATTTATGTGGATTTCCTCATTTCAGTATTTATTTCTCTATCTATCTTCCTATTTTATCATTCTGCCTTAGATGTGATTGAGACTGTATATTGCTATGTCACCTCCATTCGGAGTGTATATACTGTACAGGTACCTTTATATTGTTAGATGATTGACCTAGGACAGCGTTCTACCGCCGACACTGCGGCGTAGGCTGGGCGATGGTACGTTCTCGTACCCTCACAGTGGGTGCGGGTCGTGACACAAGTCTAGACGCGAGAGCTATTAATGCTTTATTTTGTGCTATAGATAAGAATGAGTTTAATAGGGTCTCAACATGCACCACCTCTCACGAAGTATGGAGACTTCTAGAAGTGACGCATGAAGGAACCACCCAAGTCAAGGAGTCAAAAATAAGTCGTCTCACTCAAGAATATGAGGCATTCAAGATGAAGCCAAATGAGACGATCACACAAATGTTTACAAGATTTCTCGACATCATCAACCCCTTGTCTTCTCTCGATAAGCAATATACAAATCACTGAGAAGATCCGCAAGCTATTTAGGGGGCTACCAAAGATTTGGAACCCTAAGGTGACAGCCATCATAGAAGGAAATGATCTCACGACTATGTCCATAGAGACTTTGATGGGAAAGCTGATGACTCATGAGCTTGATCTCAAAAACTTTGAAGAGCCTGCTCCTAAGGTAAAGGAGATTGCCCTTAAAGCTCACCGACGAAGGGCTGATTCTGAAGAGACGGATGACGACAACTCGGAAGGTGATGATCAAGCTCTCTTTGTCCGCAACTTCAAGAAATTCTTCGCTTCAATCGAAGAAAGAAGGAACCATAAGAAGATGACGAAGAAGAGCCAACATGCTATGGCTGCAAGAAGACTAGACACGTTCGAAAAGACTGTCCATTCGCAAAGAAGAGCAACCGATATGAAAAACCATACAAGAAGGCTTCCACAAGAAAATATGCCAATACAAGCATTTGGCATGAAAGCGAAGCTAGTGACTCCGAGGAAGAAAAGGACTCTCCTCAAGATACTGCCAATGTATGCCTAATGGCAACATCCAACAAGGTAACTAGCGAAACTCTTGATGATTTCACTTTTGACGAACTTGGCGATGCATTCAATGATTTACTCAATGACCACAAGAAAGTCATTGGTAAATATAAACACGCCAAGGAGAAGATCAAAAGTTATGAAGTCGAGATTCAAAGACTCTCTTCATTGCTCGATAATATTAGAGACACTTCACCCACAGAAGTCACAAATGAGGTGTCTAAGCTTAAATTAAGCTTACATGATGCCGAAACACGTATTGAAAAGCAAACACAAGAGATCACAGCACTCAACACTGAGATTGCTAAAGAAAAGAATAGACACAAGATCTCTATTACTAAGATTTATGGTTTGAATACTAAGATTAATGAACTGCATGCTGTCTCTAAGAAATTAGAGACTAGATTGGGAAAACAGGTTGCTCAACCTCAAACCCAATCACATAAGACACACACAAAGCACAACACTGCTCAACATAGTCAAACACGTCATCCACCTGTAGCATGCAAATATGCTTACATGTATACCCACTTTCATATAGCACACAAACCACATGTACATAGAAATCATTCTCATAACTATCATTCTAATGTGACACATAATCACTATGCTACACATAGATATAATCATCACCATGCTGCACATAAACACAATTACCTACATTTTTATGTTTCTTTTAATCTTTCACGTACCATGTGAAGAACAGATGGCAACTCTAGAGGGGGGTGAAGAGAGTTTGTAATGATAATAACCAATTAAAAATTAAACTCTTTACAAGCTTCAATTAATCAGAGTAAATACGAAAATAAATAAGGAGCAAGAAAGCATACGCAAACACAACCGATTTTTAACCTGGTTTCCCTCGTGGAGGACTAGTCCAGGCCTGAGAACTCTAGCTCAGGATTAAATCTACTATTTGTGAAATAGGAGTTACACCCCGTGCCTTTTCTTCAGAAGAGCACGTCAACTTCTTACAAAGATCGCAGCGGCGATGCTTGGAATTTTCCAAGCGACTTCTTGAACTCTTGCACAAACTCCTGACTGAAAAGTACTGAGCACTTGAGGCTTAGGGAGCTTGTGGCTAGTAGATGAAGAAGGGTATGGCTTGTATAGAGCTTTAGAGAGAAGAGAAAAGAAGATTGGATGAAATAAAAATGAGAGAATTATGGCCTATTTATAGGATACCAGGTAGGCAGAATTCGGCCAGAATTCTGGTTGGAATTTTCAAAAAATTGGCCGTTGGACAACTTTCAATCAGCCAACCCTAAAAATTAGGGTGCTAATTTTTATGAGGCAAAGTTCGGCCCGAACTCTGTGTGGAGGCAGAGTTCGGCCCGAACTCTGTCTCCAGAGAACATAATGGGTTATGAGTCCAATTGGCTTATTTGGATATGTGTGGAGCTATAGGATTTTGGGTATGGGTATAGGCTAAGTCTCAGATGTTGACACAAAATCACAGTCAACCAAATATTGATAGAATTGACTACATGATACTTGTAATAATTTAATATGACACATGAAGACTACATCAAGTACAAGTCAGACGACAGTTTGGATTTACAATGCAAGTTATTTTGAGTCTGTATTTTTACAATTTTATTGAGTCTAGACTTATGTAAACTGAGCTGTACTGAGCATCTAAGACTTAGCCTATAACCATACCCAAAATCCTATAGCTCCACACATATCCAAATAAGCCAATTGGACCCATGACCCATTCTGTGCTCTGGAGACAGAGTTCGGGCTGAACTCTGCCTCCACACAGGGTTCGGGCCGAACTCTGCCTCCTAAAAATCAGCACCCTAATTTTTAGGGTTGGCTGGTTGCAAGTTGTCCAACGGCCAAATTTTTGAAAATTCTAACCAGAATTCTGGCCGAATTCTGCCTACCTGATATCCTATAAATAGGCCATGAATTCTCTCATTTTCATTCATCCAATCTTCTCTTCTCTTCTCTCTAAAGCTCCATACAAGCCATACCCTTCTTCATCTACTAGCCACAAGCTCCCTAAGCCTCAAGTGCTCAGTACTTTTCAGTCAGAAGTTTGTACAAGTGTTCAAGAAGTCGCTTGGAAAATTCCAAGCATCGCCACTGCGATCTTTATAAGTAGTTGACGTGCTCTTCTGAAGAAAAGACACGGGGTGTAACTACTATTTCATAAATAGTGGATTTAATCCTGAGCTAGAGTTCTCAGGCCTTGACTAGTCCTCCACGAGGAAAACCAGGTTAAAAATCGGCTGTATTTGCGTATGCTTTCTTGCTCCTTATTTATTTCCGCATTTACTCTGATTACTTTCAGCTTGTGAAAAAGTTTAATTTTTAATTGGTTATTATCGTTATAAACTCTATTCACCCCCCTCTAGAGTTGCCATCTGTTCTTCAGTTGGTATCAAAGCTCTGTTCTCTCAACAAGGACTAACATCATAGAGCTGATCCATGGCAACCACACAATCCTTGATTTCCAATCACGGTGAAGGGTAGTCCACTCATAGGCCTCCCCTATTTGATGGAACTAACTACACCTATTGGAAAATAAGGATGAGCTTTTATCTCAAGTCACTAGACTTTGACCTATGGACCATCGTCACCGATGGTTACAAAAAGTTCGCCAGGATAGTTGTCAATGGTGATCTCGTTGAGAAACTACATGACAAATATTCTGACGAGGAGAAGAAACAAGCAAGTCTAGACGCGAGAGCTATTAATGCTTTATTCTGTGCTATAGACAGGAATGAGTTCAACAGGGTCTCAACATGCACCACCTCTCACGAAGTATGGAGACTTCTAGAAGTGACGCATAAAGGAACCACCCAAGTCAAGGAATCGAAGATAAGCCGTCTCACTCAAGAATATGAGGCTTTCAAGATGAAGCCAAATGAGACGATCACACAAATGTTCACAAGATTCCTCGACATCATCAATCTCCTATCTTCGCTCGGCAAACAATATACGAATCACGAGAAGATTCGCAAGCTACATAGGGGGCTACCAAAGATTTGGAACCCTAAGGTGACAGCCATCATAGAAGAAAATGATCTCACAACTATGTCCATAGAGACCTTGATGGGAAAGCTGATGAATCATGAGCTTGACCTCAAGGACTTCGAAGAGCCAGCTCCTAAGGCTAAGGAGATCGCCCTCAAAGCTCACCGACGAAGGACTGACTCCGAAGAGATGGATGACGACAACTCGGAAGGTGATGATCAAGCTCTTCTTATCCGCAACTTCAAGAAATTCCTTCGCTTCAACCGAAGAAAGAAGGAACCACAAGAAGATGATGAAGAAGAGCCTACATGCTACGGTTGCAAGAAGACGGGACACGTCTGAAAAGACTACCCATTCTTAAAGAAGAACAACCGCTATGAGAAACCATACAAGAAGGCTTCCTCAAAGAAATATGCCAACACAAGCATTTGGCATGAAAGCGAAGCTAGTGACTCTGAGGAAGAAAAGGACTCTCCTCAAGACGCTGCAAACGTGTGCCTAATGGCAACATCCGACAAGGTATCAAACGAAACTCTTGATGATTTCACTTTTGATGAACTTGGCGATGCTTTCACCGATTTACTTGATGATCACAAAAAGGTCATTGGTAAATATAAACATGCCAAGGAAGTAATGAAGTCGAAATTCAAAGACTTTCTTTGCTGCTTGATAACATTAGAGACACTTCACCCACGAAAGTCACAAATGAGGTATCTAAGCTTAAAATAAGCCTACATGATGCCGAAGCACGCATTGAACAACAAACACAAGAAATCACAGCACTCAATACGGATCTTGCTGAAGAAAAGAGTAGACACAAGATTTCTATTACTAAGATATGTGGTTTGAATGCTAAGGTTACTGAACAGCAGGCTGTCTCTAAGAAATTAGAGACTAAATTGGAAAAACAGGTTGCTCAACCTCAAACCCAATCACATGAGACACACACAAAGCATTACACTACTCATACTAGTCAGCCACGTCATCCACTTACAGCACATAATCATGCTTACATATACACACACTTTTATAAAGCACACAAACCACATGCACGTAGAAATAATTCTCATATGTCACAGAATCATCATGCTACACATAGATACAATCATCACTATGTTGCATAAAATCACCATCACTCTACATATAGACATCATCACCATGCTATTCCATATAGACATTATCACCATACTGCTCCATATCACTCTATATATAGACATCATCACCATGCTAACTCTACATATCATCATGCTACTCCACATTACTATACTCATAGACATCATATGCTTGCTCCTAACATAAATAGGAATGCTATTTGTACTTATTATGGATTACATGGACACATTTCACCATAATGTAGAATTAGAAGATTAGTAGATAGAAAGATATATGCATGGTTTCCGAAAACTAACTTTTCAGGACCCTCAAGAACTTGGGTACCAAAGGTCACATCTACTCTTGATGTAGGTAGACCTTCCCTCCTAAACTAAGAGTAAGTGGATTCTCGATAGTGGATGCTCGCGGCATATGACGGGAGACGCAAATCTTTTCGCATCACTATCGATGAAGAGAGAAGGATATGTATCCTTCGGTAACAACATAAAAGGGTATATTATAGGTCATGGTATTATTGGTCATCCTCCCTCTCCCGTAATAAAGGACGTCTGCCTAGTGACCGAGTTAAAGCATAACCAGCTCAGCATTAGTCACCTAGCTGACCATGGATATGACATTAACTTTGGACAAAATAAATGCTTTATTTATGATAGGTCAACGGGAGACATTGCTTTTGAAGGGGTAAGAGAGGATAATATTTATATTTTCTATCTGTTTAGAGATACTAACAATGCAGGTAGGATGAAAGATTACTGTGGCACCAGCGTCTTGGTTATGCCAACATGGATACTATATCCTGGCTATCGACTAAGAAACTAGCCCGACATCACATTCAAAAAGGACACGATATGTGCCGAATGTGAATTGAATAAGGCAACCAAGTCCTCATTTCATTCCATAAACTCTGTAAGCACTACTAGACCCTTGCAATTACTTCATATGGATTTATTTGGCCCTAGTAGAGTAGCCAGTCTTGGTGGAAAACTCTATGCTTTTTTTATAGTTGATGATTTTTCTAGATTTACATGGGTTTTCTTTCTTACAAATAAAAGCGATGCTATTTCGGTTTTAAGATTTTGTTAAGAAAGTTCAAAACGAAAAAGGCTACATGATTACTGGAATCCGAAGTGATCATGGAGGCGAATTCGAAAATACTGATTTTAAAAAATTTTGTGATTCTAATGGTTTTGATCATGAGTTTTCTTGTCCAAGAACTCCTCAACAAAATGGTGTTGTGGAGCGGAAGAATAGGACTCTTGGCGATATGGCTAGAGTCATGTTGAATAAGTTTTCACTTCCGAAATATTTTTGGGCTGAAGCTGTCAGTACAGCATGCCACATTTTAAATAGGGTGCTTATTCGTCCTATTACGAAGAAAACACCCTATGAGCTTTGGTTTGGAAGAACCCCAAATGTTTCTTATTTTAGATTTTTTGGTTGTAGATGTTTTATCCTTAACACCAAAGACAACTTAGGCAAATTTGATGCCAAAGCTGATGATGGTATTTTCCTTGGCTATGCTGCCAAGAGCAAGGAATATAGAGTGTTTAACAAACGCTCATTAATTGTGGAAGAGTCTACAAATGTGACTTTTGATGAAGATAACAGTGCAGCAGCTACTCTTGATGATGATTTTGAGCCATCAACTTCTACTCCAATGAATACCACCACCGAAACCAATTCTCTGGAGGGCTTGCCAAAGAAATTCTTTTTCAAGCCATCACATCCAGAAAATTTGGTAATAGGTGAGGTTTCACGTGGAGTAACTACTAGATTATCATTAAGAGACTCTATTGCTAGCACTGCCTTCATTTCACAAATTGAGCCGAAAACATTTTAGAAGCTTTTAATGATGAATTTTGGATTTCTGCTATGCAAGAAGAACCCAACCAATTCGAGAGAAGCCAAGTATGGGAACTCGCTCCTAGACCGGTAAATCACTCGATTATTGGTACTAAATGGGTTTTTAGAAACAAAGTAAATGAAGATGGTTCAGTTACACGCAACAAAGCTCGTCTAGTAGCACAAGATACAACCAAGAGGAAGGTATCGACTATGATGAGACATATGCTCCTGTTGCGAGTTTGGAATCCATTCGGATGCTTTGTGCATTTGCAAATTTTTAAAATTTCAAATTATTTCAAATGGATGTTAAAAGTGCTTTCTTGAATGGATTTATTAAGGAGGAAGTTTATGTAAAACAACCCCCTGGTTTTGAAAATCACAAATTTCCCGACCATGTTTTCAAGCTAAAGAAAGCGCTATATGGCCTCAAACAAGCCCCGAGAGCTTGGTATGAACGGCTAAGCAATTTCTTGCTTGATTAAGGTTTTTCAAAAGGGAAAATTGACACTATACTTTTCATAAAATCTTGCAAAGACACTATTCTCTTAGTGCAAATATACGTAGATGATATTATTTTTGGTTCTTCTGATGAAACCCTTTGTCAAGATTTTGCCAAGTGTATGCAGACCGAGTTTGAAATGAGCATGATGGGGGAGCTCAACTACTTTCTTGGACTATAAGTCAAACAAATGTCAAATGGAACTTTTATCTGTCAGTCAAAGTATACAAAGGACATGCTGAAGAAATTCGACCTTGACAACGTCAAACCAATCAGCACTACAATGGCTACTTCAACTAAACTAGAACCAGATGAAAGCATTAAACCCGTGGATCAACGTAAGTATCGAGGTATGATAGGCAGTCTACTCTATTTAACTGCTAGTCGCCCTGATATTATGTTTAGCGTTTGCCTGTGTGCTAGATATCAAACAAATCCTAAGGAATCACACATGACTGCTGTTAAGCGTATCTTTCGATACCTTAAGGGTACGGTTACAGTGGGCCTATGGTATCCCAAGTCAACATCATTTGACCTCATCGGTTACTTTGATGCTGATTTTGCCGGATGCAAGGTCGACCGTAAAATTACGAGCGGTACGTGTCATTTATTAGGAAAGGCTTTAGTCTTTTGGTTTAGCAAGAAACAGAATTCTGTCACACTATCCACAACAGAAGCTGAATACATCGCAGCTGGGCGTTGTTGTGCACAAATTCTGTGGATGAAGCAAATTCTTGAAGACTACAACTTATCTTTTATGCACATTCCAATCTTTTGTGACAACACTAGTGCTATAAATCTCACTAAGAACCCTATATGTCACTCACGCACGAAACACAATGAAATACGTCACCACTTTTTGCGTGATCATCAACAAAATGGCACTATTAATTTAGAATTTATTGACACTGATCATCAGCTAGCAGATTTCTTGACAAAACCATTATTCGAAGAGCACTTCAATTTTCTCTGTCGTGAACTTGGAATTTTGGATGAAGCTGTTATTAATTAAATAAACCTGCGTAAATATCGAGTATGCCTTGATTCTTTTATAATGAAATTGCTATGGGTACAAGCCGAAAGGGTCCTTCTGAAACAAGGTGTAATAGCCTAAGTGACACGGTGCACTAGTCCTCAGGACTACTGCTAGCTGGGATCCGGCACCTGCAACTAACCCATGGCAGCTTCAAAATATTAAATTATGGCATAATTCTTTGTTTATTACAAGGTTCATTTTTATTTATCACATGCTAAAATGCAGATTTTCCAACTTTACTTTGCTTTGAAGTTAACTTTCTGGAATTTTTTAACTTAGGTTTTCTCTCAATCTTGTATATGTACTTTTCCTTTGGTCTCTCTCACTTAATTATTTTTCAACTTAATTATTTTTTAGCATAATTTCTGTTCTGTTTCCAGGATCCGAAATTCGGGCGAATCTGCCTTATACAGAGTTCGGGCCGAATTCAGCCCGACTGTTCCAGAACCGGGAGCAGTCTCAGCCGCTGATCATAAGTTGATCCAATGGCCCATATTTGTTTTGACCATTGGAACCCTTTCACATATATTCGGGCTCTCCTCTTCCTTCTCCTCCATTGCCACCTTTTCCACTTCTCCAAACATATTTTTCTCAAACCCTAACCCTAGTTCTTCCTCCCTAGAGCTTATCTATTCTCCAAACTCAAGGAGAAGGCTTCCCTCATCATTCTCCTTCATTGTTCTTCATCACATTGAGGTATATCTCAACACTTCTCTCCATCTCAATTTTCTCTATTGTCCTTATTATTTTTCATGGCTCCAAGATTGTTCAATCGCGGAAAGAGACTTCGAACCGAGGGAGCGTCCTCTTCGAATGCTCCTCCTCGTGTTGAACCACCCGTTGAACAACAACCACCTATCCACCCGTTGTTCAACCCGTCTCGTCCACTTGACCCAAACACATTTGACGATCGAATATTTGTATCACTTGACGCATCAAATGACTGGTTTAGTGATTTTCGGACACGTCCGGTGTTTGCGGATCATCCTATCAATTTTACTATTTTCTCTCAATATGATTCACTTTTTCATGATCTTTGACTTGACGAACTTGTCACAACCAACTCGGTCATATATCGTAATGCTATTCAAATATTCTACTGCAACCTAATTCATGATAATACACATATTTACTCACGGGTTGCGGGCATTGACATCTCGTTTGATGATTTCGATTTGGCCGAACACCTTGAACTCCAAGAGCCGAACTCATAGGAAAAGCTTGTTGAAGCTCGATCGTTTCAATTTTCCGATGAGTCTTCACTTGAAAGCTTCAAGGACGACTTGTGTACTCCTAACACACGTCCTCGCAAGCTTTTGGCCAAATATCTCAATCCCTATTTTTATGTACTTTATCGGATTATCTTTAATACTATTTTGCCCAAAGCGGGATCCACCGATGAAGTCACCTACTTTAAAATCTCAGCCGTATATCACCTCCACTTTCATGTTCCATTTAATCTTCCACGTACCATGATGGAGTGGATGATTAATTCTAGGAAGAAACCAAGATCCTTGGTTTATGCTTTGTATCTTCCTATGGTCTTTCGTGCTTTTCGTATACCTCTTGATGAGTGCCAGTTCTTACCTGCCCCTGCCTTTCTCTCTAAGATACGGAGACTTCAGGCAGCAGTTGGCTTACCTGTCATGTCCGAGCACTCTGACGATGAGCCAGATGCCCCTTCTCTGGGACAGGATCCTCCTCCTCCTCCTGCCACTCTCGAGTCCCTCCAGACTATGCTCCGCGATCGTTTCACCTTGGAGGATGATCGCTGGACTCAGCTAGACTACCGAACTACCCTGCAGATGAGTGCCATCAGCAACTCACTGCACGATATTCGGTACTCCATGTCTCGCCATCCTTCCATGCCTATTCCTATGGAGCGGGACCCTGGTCGTGAAGGGTATCGTATCGATGACCCTTAGGTTATTCGCTACTTGGATTCGGATGCTGCCTTCGTGGACCCTCGTCGTTTCTTAATTGATCCATCCGACGACGCTGGGCCTTAGCACAGCTCAGTTTACATAAGTCTAGACTCAATAAAATTATAAAAAATACAGACTCAAAATAACTAGCATTATAAATCCGAGCTGTCGTCTGACTTGTACTGGATGTAGCCTTCATGTATCGTATTGAATTATCACAAGTATCATGTAGTCAATTCTATCAATATTTGGTTGACTGTGATTTTGGGTCAACAATCTCCCCCATATTGATAATTGACAAAATGATAGTTGTATATTCAATATTCATACCTGGATACATTATATAGAAGTGGTATAGCTCCCCGTAATCAGTGCCGAGCTAGCAATAGCTCCCCCGTAAACATTGCTTTGAATCCTGTTGGCCTGATAAAAATATTCTTCCCCCAAAGCACAGATACAGATAAAAAGAATATAGAATATACCAAAATTTCTCCTCCTTTTGGCATTTAGCAATAAACCATAAACAAATAAGAACTGGCAAGCACACCAAAAGGTAATAGATGTAACTGCATAGATACTGATAAAACTACAGAATGTCTCAAAAGTCACACATAATAATAAGTCTAATACAATCAAAGTGCATAAAAGCAACTAAAAATCCAAAGTGCATAAAAATATAAGCTATGATCCTCAGTAGCAGCAGCAAGTAGAAGTCCATATCCATCATCGAGCTCCTCGCGAAGGCCCAGAATCGTCGGATGGATCAGTGAAGTAACGACGAGGGTCCATGAAGGACGCATCCGAATCCAAGTAGCGAATAACCCAAGGGTCATCGATACGATACCCTTCACGACCAGGGTCCCGCTCCATAGGAATAGGTATGGAAGGATGGCGAGACATGGAGTACCGAATATCATACAGTGAGTTGCTAATGGCACTCATCTGCAGGGTAGTCCGGTAGTCTAGCTGAGTCCAATGATCATCCACTAAGGTGAAACGATCACGGAGCATAGCCTGGAGGGACTCGAGAGTGGCAGGAGGAGGAGGAGGATCCTGTCCCAGAGGAGGGGCATCAGGCTCACATCAGAGTGCTCGGACACAATAGGTGAGCCAACTGCTGCCTGAAGTCTCCATGCCTTAGAGAGGAAGATAGGGGCAGGTAAGAACTGGCACTCATCAAGAGGTATGCAAAAAGCACGAAAGACCATAGGAAGATACAAAGCATAAACCAAGGATCTTAGTTTCTTCCTAGAATTAATCATCTAATCCATCATGGTACGTGGAAGATTAAATGGAACATGAAAGTGGAGGTGATATAAGGCCGAGATTTCAAAGTAGGTAACTTCATCGGTGGATCCCGCTTTGGGCAAAATAGTGTTAAAGATAATCCGATGAAGTTCATAAAAATAGGGATTGAGATATTTGGCCAAAAGCTTACGTGGACGTGTGTTAGGAGTACACAAGTCATCCTTGAAGCTTTCAAGTGAAGATCCATCGAAAAATTGAAACGATCGAGCTCCAACAAGCTTTTCCCATGAGTTTGGCTCTTGGAGTTGAAGGTGTTCGGCCAAATTGAAATCATCAAATGAGATGTCAATACCCGCAACCCGTGAGTAAATATGTGTATCATCATGAGTTAGGTTGCAGTAGAACATTTGAATAACATTACGATATATGACCGAGTTGGTTGTGACAAGTTCGTCAAGGAAAAGATCATGAAAAAGTGAATCATATTGAGAGAAACTAGTAAAATTGATAGGATGACCCGCAAACACCGGACGTGTCCGAAAATTACTAAACCAGTCATTTGATGCGTCAAGTGATACAAATATTCGGTCGTCAAATGTGTTTGGGTCAAGTGGACGAGGCGGGTTGAATAACGGGTGGATAGGTGGTTGTTGTTCAACATGCGGTTCAACACGAGGAGGAGCATTCGAAGAGGACGCTCCCTCGGTTCGAAGTCTCTTTCCACGATTGAACAATCGTGGAGCCATGAAAAATAATAAAGACAATAGAGAAAATTGAGATAGAGAGAAGTGTTGAGATATACCTCAATGTGATGAAGAACAATGAAGGCGAATGATGAGGGAAGCCTTCTCCTTGATTTTGGAGAATAGATAAGCTCTAGGGAGGAAGAACTAGGGTTAGGGTATGAGAAAAATATGTTTGGAGAAGTAGAAAATGTGGCAATGGAGGAGAAGGAAGAGGAGAGCCCGAATATATGTGAAAGGGTTCCAATGGTCGGAACAAATATGGGCCATTGGATCAACTTATGATCAGCGGCTGAGACTGCTCCCGGTTCTGGAACAGTTAGGCTGATTTCGGCCCGAACTCTATATAAGGCAGAGTTCGACCCGAATTTCGGATCCTGGAAACAGAACAGAAATCAGGCTAAAAAATGATTAAGTTGAAAAATGATTAAGTGAGAGAGACCAAAGGAAAAGTGCATATACAAGATTGAGAGAAAACCTAAGTTGAAAAATTCCAGAAAGTTAACTTCGAAGCAAAGTAAAGTTGAAAAATCTGCATTTCAGCATGTGATAAATAAAAATAAACCATGTAATAAACAAGGAATTATGCCATAATTCAATATTTTGAAGCTGCCATGGGTTAGCTGCATGGGCCGGATCCCAGCTAGCGATAGTCCCGAGGACTAGTGCACCGTGTCGCTTTGGCTGTTACGCCTTGTTGTCAGAAGGACCCTTTCGGCTTGTACCCATAGCAATTTCATCATAAAAGAATCAAGACATACTCAATATTTACGCAGGTTTATTTTAATTAATAACATCTTCATCCAAAATTCCAAGTTCACGACAGAGAAAATTGAAGCGCTCTTCGGATAATGGTTTGTAAAGAAATCTGTTAGCTGATGATCAGTGTCAATAAATTCTAAATTTATAGTGCCATTTTTCTGATGATCACGCAAAAAGTGGTGACGTATTTCAATGTGTTTCGTGCGTGAGTGACATATGGTGTTCTTAGTGAGATTTATAGCACTAGTGTTGTCACAAAAGATTGGAATGTGCATAAAAGATAAGTTGTAGTCTTCAAGGGTTTGCTTCATCCACAGAATTTGTGCACAACAATGCCCAGCTGCGATGTATTCAGCTTCTGTTATGGATAGTGCGACAGAATTCTGCTTCTTGCTAAACCAAGAGACTAAAGCCTTTCCTAATAAATGACACGTACCGCTCGTACTTTTACGGTCGACCTTGCATCCGGCAAAATCAGCATCCGAGTAACCGATGAGGTCAAATAATGTTGACTTAGGATACCATAGGCCCACTGTAACCGTACCCTTAAGGTATCGAAAGATACGCTTAACAGCAATCATATGTGATTCCTTATGATTTGTTTGATATCTAGCACACATACAAACGCTAAACATAATATTGGGACGACTAGCAGTTAAATAGAGTAGATTGCCTATCATACCTCGATACTTATATTTATCCACGGGTTTACCGCTTTTATCTGGTTCTAGTTTAGTTGTAGTGGCCATTGGAGTGCTGATTGGTTTGACGTTGTCAAGCTCAAATTACTTCAGCATGTCCTTTGTATACTTTGACTGATAGATAAAAGTTCCATTTGACATTTGTTTGACTTGTAGTCCAAGAAAGTAGTTGAGCTCCCCCATCATGCTCATCTCAAACTCGGTCTGCATACACTTGGCAAAATTTTGACAGAGGATTTCATCAGTAGAACCAAATATAATATCATCTACATATATTTGCACTAAGAGAATAGTGTCTTTGAAAGATTTTATAAAAAGTGTGGTGTCAATTTTCCCTTTTGAAAAACCTTTCTCAAGCAAGAAATTGCTTAGCCGTTCATACCAAGCTCTACGGGCTTTTTTGAGGCCATATAGCGCTTTCTTTAGCTTGAAAACATGGTCAGAAAATTTATGATTTTTAAAACCAGGGGGTTGTTTTACATAAACTTCCTCCTTAATAAATCCATTCAAGAAAGCACTTTTAACATCCATTTGAAATAATTTGAAATTTTAAAAATTTGCAAATGCACAAAGCATCCGAATGGATTCCAATCTCGCAACAGGAGCATACGTCTCATCGTAGTCGATACCTTCCTCTTGGTTGTATCTTTGGGCTACTAGACGAGCTTTGTTGCGTGTAACTGAACCATCTTCATTTACTTTGTTTCTAAAAACCCATTTAGTACCAATAATCGAGTGATTTGCCGGTCTAGGAACGAGTTCCTATACTTGGCTTCTCTCGAATTGGTTGAGTTCCTCTTGAATAGCAGAAATCCAAAATTCATCATTAAAAGCTTCTAAAATGTTTTTCGGCTCAATTTGTGAAATAAAGGCAGTGCTAGCAATAGAGTCTCTTAATGATGATCTAGTAGTTACTCCACGTGAAACCTCACCTATTACCAAATTTTCTGGATGTGACGGCTTGAAAGAGAATTTCTTTGGCAAGCCCTCCAGAGAATTGGTTTTGGTGGTAGTATTCATTGGAGTAGAGATTGATGGCTCAACATCATCATTAAGAGTAGCTGCTGCAGTGTTATCTTCATTAAAAGTCATATTTGTAGACTCTTCCACAATTAATGAGCGTTTGTTAAACACTCTATATCCCTTGCTCTTGGCAGCATATCCAAGGAAAATACCATCGTCAGCTTTGGCATCAAATTTGCCTAAGTTGTCTTTGGTGTTAAGGATAAAACATCTACAACCAAAAACTCTAAAATAAGAAACATTTGGGGTTCTTCCAAACCAAAGCTCGTAGGGTATTTTCTTCGTAATAGGACGAATAAGCACCCTATTTAAAATATGGCATGCTGTACTGACAGCTTCAGCCCAAAAGTATTTCGGAAGTGAAAACTTATTCAACATGACTCTAGCCATATCGCCAAGAGTCCTATTCTTCCGTTCCACAACACCATTTTGTTGAGGTGTTCCTGGACAAGAAAACTCATGATCAAAACCATTAGAATCACAAAACCTTTCAAAATCAGTATTTTTGAATTCGCCTCCATGATCACTTCGGATTCGAGTAATCATGTAGCCTTTTTTGTTTTGAACTTTCTTAACAAAAATCTTGAAAATCGAAATAGCATCGCTTTTATTTGTAAGAAAGAAAACCCCTGTAAATATAGAAAAATCATCAACTATGACAAAAGCGTAGAGTTTTCCACCAAGACTGGCTACTCTACTAGAGCCAAATAAATCCATATGAAGAAGTTGCAAGGGTCTAGTAGTACTTACAGAGTTTATGGAATGAAATGAGGACTTAGTTGCCTTATTCAATTCACATTCGGCACATACTGTATCCTTTTTGAATGTGATGTCGGGCAAGCCTCTAACTAGCTTCTTACTCGATAGCCTGGATATAGTATCTATGTTGGCATGACCAAGACGCTGGTGCCACAGTAATCTTTCATCCTTATGAGAATATAAGCATCTACCTGTATTGTTAGTATCTCTAGACAGATAGAAAATATAAATATTATCCTCTCTTACCCCTTCAAAAGCAATGTCTCCCGTTGACCTATCATAAATTGTAATACCCCTAATTTTTTTACTATATTTTTTTTAAAAATTTGGTACTGATTTAAATTTTTGTATTGTACGTCGTATAGTCGTATTATACGTCGCGTACGAAATTTTATTTTCGAATTTGCTCGACGAGTGCGATTATGTGCGAGCGTACATATTTTTGAAAAAAATACTTTTCTTCTATTTTTAGGGTTTCAAAATATTATACATAATAATTATTTAGCTATCGTACCTAAATTTTCAAGTTCATTATTTTATTTATTTTATTTACACAAAGGCTTTCGTTTATGCAGTTATTAATATTAAATAATATTTTTAGTGCGTACTTATATGGCATAAACTTTTTATTAGTAAAATTTTTGAAATTATTAATATTAATATTTTATTATTCAAAAAGATTTATTATTTTCAAAATTATTATTATAGGTATTTTGAAAAATATTGTTGGAAGTTATTGTGGCCATTTAAATCTTGATTTAATTTTTGGATTTATTTAAATAGATTAAACTAATATCTATATTTGAAAATGATTTGATTTTAGACCAAAAGAATTTAATTCGATTTAATTGGATTTAGATTTTGATTTGGATTGATTTAAATTAAATTGTAAACTATCTATTATGGGTTTAAACCAAATCCTAATCCTTATCTTATTGGGAATTTCCACATCCTATAAATAGGCAGGTACTCCTCCATGATTTTTATCATTCACAAATATTCCACAAATATTTTTCCCACCCACGTGCAGTGCATCTTGTCCGTGCCCATCATTATTCCTTCCACTATTTTCTTTTGTACAACTACAAATTCTTTCTCCTGTCCACATACCGGACACGGCCTCGACCCATAACATGTGCCTCGTAGGACACATTTTGAACACATTTTCCAACACGACGGCCCAAAACCTAAAACCTAAGCAAAACCCAAGCCAAACTTCGACCACCACCCGTACCATCTCCGCCAACCTCCATGTCCTCCCCTGATAACCCTCGATGGAGCCAGCCACCTAGCCAACTCCCTGAGAAATACCACCACAACCAAGCTTTTCCCATCTTCGGACAACCTCGACTAAACCCGGTCACACTCGTCACCACTGCCCATGGCAGCCACCGCCGCCGTCATCCCCAACGGCCATCCCAACCACCATGACCACCAGAATTCACCACCTCCATCGTCGCCGCGGCCTTCCCGGCCACCGACACCACCACCACTACCAAAAAAATTAAATAGAGAGATGAACCCTAACCTTCTTCTCCGGCCGACCCGACCACCGGCACCACCGCGTCGACCATCGACCCCGTCCTGGAGTCGCCTCCGTCGAAGTTCCGCATAGCCGTTCCTCCTCAAGAGTTGCCGCGCCACCACGAGCAGCCGGCGACCCCATCGACTGATCGTCCCCTGCCGCTTACTTCCTTCACCACCGGTCGGACTCACTGCTCGCCGCCTCCACCAAACCCCCAACTTCGCTGGGAACCCACCTCCGCCGCCGGCCGAGCGGACCCTCTCCCGGTGGCCTGACCGAAACCCTCAAACGCCGCAGTCTCACCCGCGCTCCTCCGCTAGGTCGGAACCCTCCGCTCGCGCCCCTTCTTCCTGGCCGCTCTCCGCCCAAGCCGGCGATCGACCACTGGGCAAAACCCCCACATCTCCCCTCTCCGATCTCCCTCTCCCGCTCAACCCCTAACTCCACACCGCCTCCGCGCCTCTTCCCCTTCCGCCGCCGAGCCCCGCCCACCGTACCTCTCCGTACCCCTCCGCCCGCTCCCCGTCTCCCTTCTCCGCTCCTCCTTCCCTCTTCTCCCTTCTCGCCACCGCACAGTTCCTCTCTGCCTCCCCTCGATTTCTCCTCCTTCTCACTTCCCTCTCTAAATTCCTTCTTCCATTTTTTTTATTTTATTTTATCACTACTGATGGTTCTCTCGAATGGGAGAGCCAGGAAGAGCCAGCAGCTCTGTGAGTTAACATTTGTTGTTTTGGATTTTGTGTTTTGGTTCAGTATTGATCTTCTTCTAATAATATCTATTATTATTATTATTATTATTATTATTATTATCATTATATCAGTATGATTATTATATTTAATTATTTACTATATCATTAAATATTTATATTTTCAGGTTAGCTAAATATATGTTATTATATTTCTATTGTGAATAAAGTTTGTTATTATTATTACTCTATTGCTATTATTATTTTATGTGTATAAAGCAGTAAATACACATATATGGTATACATAAATATTTGTATAATTATTTTTATTGGTTATTATCAATATTTTATATTCGATATTTCTAAAACGTGTGGTAGGATATCAATATAAAATTTTGCTTAGCCTAAACTATGTACTAAAATATTTTTAGGGTATTCTAAAAATGGTTTACTAGAAAACATTATTTCAAAACTTAATTATTGAACTAAATTTTGAATATATAGCTACTATTAAGTATTTTTGCGATTTAGTTAAATAGATGCTTTATTTGAATTGGTAAAGTCTACGTTTTGGGCCTATTAAACTTAAAATAGTTTTGTACTAAATAAATAAATTAAATTGGATTCTTATATAATTTTATTTTTCTAGTATTATAAATAGTTTTCAAAGATTGTATACCTATTATTTATCAAATTATTTCTATTATCAATCATTGTCCATGACCAAGCCATTACTCCTAATCCCTCACCAATTCTAAATTACCTTATGGCAACCCTACCTAAATTGACTCTTCTGGACCCGATGGAACTGTTCGTGTCATCACCCGAGGTCACCTTGCATCATTGTTGCACCGAAGTCGATATTGTGCCACATTTATTGTATCACACCAGGCAGCTCACCAGGCGACCCCCAGGCAAGTATACCTTGCTAATTAACTGTCAATTATTTATTTACTGTATTATTTACTTTATTTCATATTGTTAGTTCCCTTTGATATAAAATGCGCGTCCAAGCCACACTTGGGTGCAAGCGACTTTATTAGTCGTTATTTTATTTTATGCATGATGACTTAGTGTTAGCGGACTACCTTCTTGTTGGGGGATATCCTTATATCTCCTTTGGATGTGACACTTATACTACACGGTTTGAGGCATTTTATTAGGGGCACGACTTATTGACTAGCTATCTCTAGAGTCGTGTGACGGTAGATATTCGTAACTGCTATGACTAGGGTTTTAGAGACTCAAGCAGTTACAAAACTGGACGAGCCATGGACATGACTTGAACAGTGTGGGATATATTGGGGGAGGACAGTCGCTAGTGCGTATGGGAAGCCAAACAGGTAAACCACAGTCTCCGGATGGAACTGTGGCGATATATTTGCAGATGCCCTCTGACATTTTACACGTTACGGACGGATACAGATGACTGGATGCTAGTTACGTACAGATAGCCTAAAATCCCACCCATGCGCATGAAAGTTGTCCTCTAAATTGCACATTAGGTGGTTAGAATATCCTTTGCATATTTATGTCTAGTTTATATATTATTTTATTCTGACAGTTCATATTAGCTTGTTCTTCCTGTATCTTGCTACGTCCGTCTGAGGACCTGGTTTTTCCCCAGGTGTGTGTTCATGTTTTTCGCAGGTATTCTAGCCAAGGCCGTGGTCTTCTCAATTCCTTCGAAGACAATTGCGCTTGGTTCGTCTTGCCGTTTTTATCGCTTGATTTCTTGTACATTTCTTTCATTTTGATAGTTGGTAGTGGACTTTGTCTCCGCCCAACGATTGTATCATAAATATTCGAGTTGATATTTATATTATTATTCTTTTCATTGTGGATGAGATTTAGTTTGTCTTGGATTACTGCATTTTACAACTTATGTATTCAAACGAAACCTACGTACTTCGTATGAATACAGCTGGCATGTCTACGTACTTGGTCCTACGTATTTTGGGACTGGAGCGTTACATGTTTTTGTGGTGGCCCATACAGGTCAAGATAAATTTTTTGGTTACTTTACCGTACCAAGCAAGCCTGCGTATAGGATTAGAAGTCTAGGATCTCATCCACATACTTGACCTCTTTCCTTGATTTTATCTACCGTTTGACTCATCAATTGCATCTTGCTTGCTTGCTTCCATCCCTATTCTTATCTTCCCTTCGTGCTTGCTAGAGATTGACCCTACTAGTTAGTTGTCCCAAAGCACCATTAGTTTAATTCTTTAAGTTGGGTAGAATACCTTATGAACTAGCAACCCGTTTGACCTAGTGACCTATATTAGCAAGCTTATTTAGATCCTAGAATATAGAGGACCTAACCCATCTTGCCAACCAAGGACTTGGACAAGAAGACTATAGGACGACTGGATGACTTAGAATCATTCTACCTTCTTTAAATCTTAATCTCTCGTGCCTATGTATTTACCATTTTGACTAATGATGCTAAGGTAGCCTAGTTTTTGCAAGCTTATTCTTTATCGAGTTTGTTCATGACATATGCTATTGAGCGCTCACTAGCCTATTGTCTAATCAGAACCGGTGCATAATGGTCTGATCAACCAAGTGCACTTTGGTTTGCTTTTGTCTATTTGTCTACGTGGATGGGGACATAATTAAACTTGGCCCTTACAATCCCATCCACAACTGCCTTGACAAATCCCTTGAAATTATTCGATCGTCTTTCGAATCACGTATTTGTATTCGATAACACCTCCTTCGAACTCTATATTGCTTCGCCCTCACCTATTTTAGGAGGACGAAAGCGTTATACTATCACTTCCTCTAGCTATCCTATCACCTATGACCATTATCACTCAATGTGACTTTATCATCATCTTAAACGACTCGTTCCTTCCTCGACCCTAAACCTATTATTGTGACCACCTAATCACTTGGGTGATTACAATTATCCTTGTATTGGTGCTCCTAATCTAGATGACTAGTAACCCGTTTCTGCCCTATGACCCATATCTCCCAAACCCTAAATTATTCTCTTTATTCATTACTATTCTCAAATTCGTGATATCGTGATGTTATTGCCTTAACTAGCATATCCATGATTTATCTTCGAAAACACAATTTTCTAAAGCATGCTTGTGTTGAACATCGTTCCCTTACCTCGCTCCATGATTCGACTATGTTGCCTTATCGATATACCTATGTACCTTCTCAACCCCCTACTTATTTTAATTTCGAGGACGAAATTCTTTTAAGTTGGGTAGGATGTAAAACCCCTAATTTTTCTACTATATATTTTTTTAAAATTTGGTACTGATTTAAATTTTTGTATTGTACGTCGTATAGTCGTATTATACGTCGCGCACGAAATTTTATTTTCGAATTTGCTCGACGAGTGCGATTATGTGCGAGCGTACATATTTTTGAAAAAATACTTTTCTTCTATTTTTATGGTTTCAAAATATTATACATAATAATTATTTAGCTATCGTACCTAAATTTTCAAGTTTATTATTTTATTTATTTTATTTACACAAAGGCTTTCGTTTATGCAGTTATTAATATTAAATAATATTTTTAGTGCGTACTTATATGGCATAAATATTTTATTAGTGAAATTTTCGAAATTATTAATATTAATATTTTATTATTCAAAAAGATTTATTATTTTTGAAATTATTATTATAGGTATTTTGAAAAATATTGTTGGAAGTTATTGTGGCCATTTAAATCTTGATTTAATTTTTGGATTTATTTAAATAGATTAAACTAATATCTATATTTGAAAATGATTTGATTTTAGACCAAAAGAATTTAATTCGATTTAATTGGATTTAGATTTTGATTTGGATTGATTTAAATTAAATTGCAAACTATCTATTTTGGGTTTAAACCAAATCCTAATCCTTATCTTATTGGGAATTCCCACATCCTATAAATCGGCAGGTACTCCTCCATGATTTTTATCATTCACAAATATTCCACAAATATTTTTTCCACCCACGTGCAGTGCATCGTGTCCGTGTCCATCATTATTCCTTCCACTATTTTTTTTTGTACAACTACAAATTCTTTCTCGTATCCACATACCGGACACGGGCTCGACCCATAACCTGTGCCTCGCATGACACATTTTGGACACATTTCCCAACACGACGGCCCAAAACCTAAAACCTAAGCAAAACCCAAGCCAAACTTCGACCACCACCCGTACCATCTCCGCCAACCTCCATGTCCTCCCCTGACAACCCTCGATGGAGCCGGCCACCTAGCCAACTCCCTGAGAAATACCACCACAACCAAGCTTTTCCCATCTTCGGACAACCTCGACTAAACCCGGTCACACTCGTCACCACTGCCCATGGCAGCCACCGCCGCCGTCATCCCCAACGGCCATCCCAACCACCATGACCACCAGAATTCACCACCGCCATCGTCGTCGCGGCCTTCCCGGCCACCGACACCACCACCACTACCAAAAAATTTAAATAGAGAGATGAACCCTAACCTTCTTCTCCGGCCGACCCGACCACCGGCACCACCGCGTCGACCATCGACCCCGTCCTGGAGCCGCCTCCGTCGAAGTTCCGCATAGCCGTTCATCCTCAGGAGTTGTCGCGCCACCACGAGCATCCGGCGACCCCATCGACTGATCGTCCCCTGCCGCTTACTTCCTCCACCACCGGCCGGACTCACTGCTCGCCGCCTCCACCAAACCCCCAACTTCGCTGGGAACCCACCTCCGCTGCCGGCCGAGCGGACCCTCTCCAGGTGGCCCGACCGAAACCCTCAAACGTCGCAGTCTCACCCGCGCTCCTCCGCTAGGTCGGAACCCTCCGCTCGTGCCCCTTCTCCCTGGCCGCTCTCCGCCCAAGCCGGCGATCGACCACTGGGCAAAACCCCCACATCTTCCCTCTCCGACCTCCCTCTCCCGCTCAACCCCTAACTCCACACCGCCTCCGCGCCTCTTCTCCTTCCGCCGTCGAGCCCCGCCCACCGTACCTCTCCGTACCCCTCCGCCCGCTCCCCGTCTCCCTTCTCCGCTCCTCCTTCCCTCTTCCTCCTTCTCGCCACCGCGCAGTTCCTCTCTTCCTCCCCTCAATTTCTCCTCCTTCTCACTTCCCTCTCTAAGTTCCTTCTTCCTTTTTTTATTTATTTTATTTTATCACTACTGATGGTTCTCTCGAATGGGAGAGCCAGGAAGAGCCAGCAGCTCTGTGAGTTAACATTTGTTGTTTTGGATTTTGTGTTTTGGTTCAGTATTGATCTTCTTCTGATAATATCTACTACTAGTATTATTATTATTATTATTATTATTATTATTATTATTATTATTATTATTATATCAGTATGATTATTATATTGACTTATTTGCTATATCATTAAGTATTTATATTTTTAGGTTAGCTAAATATATGTTATTATATTTCTATTGTGAATAAAGTTTGTTATTATTATTACTCTATTGTTATTATTATTTTATGTGTATAAAGCAGTAAATACACATATATGGTATACATAAATATTTGTATAATTACTTTTATTGGTTATTATCAATATTTTATATTCGATATTTCTAAAACGTGTGGTAGGATATCAATATAAAATTTTGCTTAGCCTAAACTATGTACTAAAATATTTTTAGGGTATTCTAAAAATGGTTTAATAGAAAACATTATTTCCAAACTTAATTATTGAACTAAATTTTGAATATATAGCTACTATTATGTATTTTTGCGATTTAGTTAAATAGATGCTTTATTTGAATTGGTAAAGTCTACGTTTTGGGCCTATTAAACTTAAAATAGTTTTGTACTAAATAAATAAATTAAATTGGATTCTTATATAATTTTATTTTTCTAGTATTATAAATAGTTTTCAAAGATTGTATACCTATTATTTATCAAATTATTTCTATTATCAATCATTGTCCATGACCAAGCCATTACTCCTAATCCCTCACCAATTCTAAATTACCTTATGGCAACCCTACCTAAATTGACTCTTCTGGACCCGATGGAACTGTCCGTGTCATCACCCGAGGTCACCTTGCATCATTGTTGCACCGAAGTCGATATTGTGCCACATTTATTGTACCACACCTGGCAGCTCACCAGGCGACCCCCAGGCAAGTATACCTTGCTAATTAATTGTCAATTATTTATTCACTGCATTATTTACTTTATTTTATATTGTTAGTTCCCTTTAATATAAAATGCGCGTCTAAGCCACACTTGGGTGCAAGCGACTTTATTAGTCGTTATTTTATTTTATGCATGATGACTTAGTGTTAGCGGACTACCTTCTTGTTGGAGGATATCCTTATATCTCCTTTGGCTGTGACACTCACACTACACGGTTTGAGGCATTTTATTAGGGGCACGACTTATTCACTAGCTATCTCTAGAGTCGTGTGACGGTAGATATTCGAAACTGCTATGACTGGGGTTTTAGAGACTCAAGCAGTTACAAAACTGGACGAGCCATGGACATGACTTGAACAGTATGGGATATATTGGGGGAGGACAGTCGCTAGTGCGTATGGGAAGCCAAACCGGTAAACCACAGTCTTCGGATGGAACTGTGGTAATATATTTGCAGATGCCCTATGACGTTTTAGACGTTACGGACGGATACAGATGACTGGATGCCAGTTACGTACACATAGCCTAAAATCCCACCCATGCGCATGAAAGTTGTCCTCTAAATTGCACATTAGGTGGTTAGAATATCCTTTGTATATTTATGTCTAGTTTATATATTATTTTATTCTGACAGTTCATATTAGCTTGTTCTTCCTGTATCTTGCTACGCCCGTCTGAGGACCCAGTTTTTCCCCAGGTGTGTGTTCATGTTTTCCGCAGGTATTCTAGCCAAGGTCGTGGTCTTCTCAATTCCTTCGAAGACAATTGCGCTTGGTTCGTCTTGCCGTTTTTATCGCTTGATTTCTTGTACATTTCTTTCATTTTGATAGTTGGTAGTGGACTTTATCTCCGTCCAACGATTGTATCATAAATATTCGAGTTGATATTTATATTATTATTCTTTTCATTGTGGATGAGATTTAGTTTGTCTTGGATTACTGCATTTTACAGCTTATGTATTCATACGAAACCTACGTACTTCGTATGAATACAGCTGGCATGTCTACGTACTTGGTCCTACGTATTTTGGGACTGGGGCATTACATAAATAAAGTATTTGTTTTATTCAAAGTTAATGTCATATCCATGGTCAGCAAGATGACTAATGCTGAGCAGGTTATGCTTTAACTCGGTCACTAGGCAGACATCCTTTATTACGGGAGAGGAAGAATGACCAATAATACCATTAGCTATAATATACCCTTTTAGGTTGTTACCGAAGGATACATATCCTTCTCTCTTCATCGATAATGATGCGAAAAGATTTGCGTCTTCCGTCATATGCCGCGAGCATCCACTATCGAGAATCCACTTACTCTTAGTTAAGGAAGGAAGGTCCACCTACATCAAGAGTAGATGTGACCTTTGGTACCCAAGTTCGTGAGGGTCCTGAAAAGTTAGTTTTCGGAAACCATGCATATATCTTTCTATTTACTAATCTTCTAATTCTACATTGTGGTGAAATGTGTCTATGTAATCCATAATAAGTACAAATAGCATTCCTGTTTATGTTAGGAGCATGCAGATGATGTCTATGAGTAGAGTGATATGGAGTAGCATAATGATATATAGAGTTAGCATGGTGATGATGTCTATATGTAGAGTGACGTGGAGCAGTATGGTGATAATGTCTATATGGAATAGCATGGTGATGATGTCTCTATGTAGAGTGATGGTGATTTTGTGCAACATAGTGATGATTGTATCTATGTGTAGCATGATGATTCTGTGACATATGAGAATTATTTCTACGTGCATGTGGTTTGTGTGCTTTATGAAAGTGTGTGTATATGTAAGCATGATTACGTGCTGCAGGTGGATGACGTGGTTGACTAGTACGAGTAGTGTCATGCTTTGTGTGTGTTTTATGTGATTGGGTTTGAGGTTGAGCAACATGTTTTCCCAATTTAGTCTCTAATTTCTTAGAGACAGCCTGCAGTTCAGTAACCTTAGCATTCAAACCACAATCTTAGTAATAAAAATCTTGTGTCTACTCTTTTCTTCAGCAAGCTCCGTGTTGAGTGCTGTAATTTCTTGTGTTTGTTGTTCAATGCGTGTTTGGCATCATGTAGGCTTATTTTAAGCTTAGATACCTCATTTGTGACTTCCGTGGGTGAAGTGTCTCTAATGTTGTCAAGCAGTAAAGAAAGTCTTTGAATTTTGACTTCATGACTTTTGATCTTTTCCTTGGCATATTTATATTTACCAATGACCTTTTTGTGATCATCAAGTAAATCGGTGAAAGCATCGCCAAGTTCATCAAAAGTGAAATCATCAAGAGTTTCGTTTGATACCTTGTCGGACGTTGCCATTAGGCACACGTTTGCAGCGTCTTGAGGAGAGTCCTTTTCTTCCTTGGAGTCACTAGCTTCACTTTTATGCCAAATGCTTATGTTGGCATATTTCTTTGAGGAAGCCTTCTTGTATGGTTTCTCATAGCGGTTGTTCTTCTTTTAAGAATGGACAGTCTTTTCGGACGTGTCCCGTCTTCTTGCAACCGTAGCATGTTGGCTCTTCTTCATCATCTTCTTGTGGTTCCTTCTTTCTTCGGTTGAAGCGAAGGAACTTCTTGAAGTTGCGGACAAGGAGAGCTTGATCATCACCTTCCGAGTTGTCGTCATCCGTCTCTTCGGAGTCAGTCCTTCGTCGGTGAGCTTTGAGGGTGATCTCCTTAGCCTTAGGAGCAGGCTCTTCGAAGTCCTTGAGGTCAAGCTCATGAGTCATCAGCTTTCCCATTAAGATCTCCATGGACATAGTTGTGAGATCATTTCCTTCTATGATGGCTGTCACCTTAGGGTTCCAACTCTTTGGTAGCCCCCTAAGTAGCTTGCGAATCTTCTCATAATTTGTATATTGTTTGGCGAACGAAGATAGGGGATTGATGATGTCGAGGAATCTTGTGAACATTTGCATGATCGTCTCATTTGGCTTCATCTTGAAAGCCTCATATTCTTGAGTGAGACGGCTTATCTTTGATTCCTTGACTTGGGTGGTTCCTTCATGCATCACTTTTAGAAGTCTCCATACTTCGTGAGAGGTGGTGCATGTTGAGGCCATGTTGAACTCATTCCTGTCTATAGCACAGAATAAAGTATTAATAGCTCTCGCGTCGAGACTTGCCTGTTTTTTTCTCGTCAGAGTATTTGTCATGTGGTTTCTCAACAAGATCACCATTGACAACTATCCTGGCAGGCTTTTTTTAACCATCGGTGACGATGGTCCACAGGTAAAAGTCTAGCAACTTGAGATAAAAGCTCATCCTTGTTTTCCAATAGGTGTAGTTAGTTCCATCAAATATGGGAGGCCTATGAGTGGACTGCCCTTCACCGTGATTGGAAATCAAGGATTGTGTGGTTGCCATGGATCAGCTCTAGGATGTTAGTCCTTGTTGAGAGAACAGAGCTCTGATACCAATTGAAGAACAGATGGCAACTCTAGAGGGGGTGAATAGAGTTTATAACGATAATAACCAATTAAAAATTAAACACTTTCACAAGCTTCAAGTAATCAGAGTAAATACAAAAATAAATAAGGAGCAAGAAAGCATACGCAAACACAGCCAATTTTTAACCTGGTTTCCCTCGTGGAGGATTAGTCCAGGCCTGAGAACTCTAGCTCAGGATTAAATCCACTATTTGTGAAATAGTAGTTACATCCCGTGCCTTTTCTTCAGAAGAGCACGTCAACTTCTTACAAAGATCGCAGTGGCAATGCTTGGAATTTTCCAAGCGACTTCTTGAACTCTTGCACAAACTCCTGACTGAAAAGTACTGAGCACTTAAGGCTTAGGGAGCTTGTGGCTAGTAGATGAAGAAGGGTATGGCTTGTATAGAGCTTTAGAGAGAAGAGAAGAGAAGAGAAGATTAGATGAAATAAAAATAAGAGAATTCATGGCCTATTTATAGGATAGCAGGTAGGCAGAATTCGGCCAGAATTCTAGTTGGAATTTTCAAAAAATTGGCCGTTGGACAACTTGCAACCAGCCAACCCTAAAAATTAGGGTGCTGATTTTTAGGAGGCAGAGTTCGGCCCGAACTCTGTCTCCAGAGCACAAAATAGGTTATGGGTCCAATTGGCTTATTTGGATATGTGTGGAGCTATAGGATTTTGGGTATGGGTATAGGCTAAGTCTCAGATGCTCAGCACAGCTCAGTTTACATAAGTCTAGACTCAATAAAATTGTAAAAAATACAGACTCAAAATAACTAGCATTGCAAATCCGAGCTGTCGTCTGACTTGTACTGGATGTAGCCTTCATGTGTCGTATTGAATTATCACAAGTATCATGTAGTCAATTCTATCAATATTTGGTTGACTGTGATTTTGTGTCAACACCATGATGGACTGGATGATTAATGCTAGGAAGAAGCCAAGATCCTTGGTTTATGCTCTTTATCTTCCTATGGTCTTTCGTGCCTTTCGTGTCCCTCTTGATGAGTGCCAATTCCTACCTGCCCCTTCCTTCCTATCTAAGGCATGGCGGCTTTAGGCGGCGATTGGCTTACCTACTGCGTCTGAGTACTCTGACGATGAGCCTGACGTACCTCCTCTTGGACATGATGCGCCTTCTCCTCTCGCTACTCTTGAGTCACTACAGACTATGCTTCGCGATCGATTCATTTTAGAGGATGATCAATGGACTCAGCTTGACTATCATACCACCCTGCAGATGAGTGCTATCAGTAACTCACTGCACGATATTTGGTACTCTATGTCCCAGCATCCTTCTATGCCTATTCCTATGGAACGGGAACCTGTTCGTAATGGATACCGTATCGATGACCCTTGGGTTATTCGCTACCTGGATCCAGATGCAGCATTCATGGACCTTCGTCGTTCCTTCACTGATCCATCCGACGATGCTGGGCCTTCATGAGCTCCGTGATGGATATGGATTTCTACTTGCTGCTGCTGCTGATGATCGTAGTTTATGTTTTTCTGTATTTTTAGTTGATGTAGTTATTTTATTCTGCTCTTTGGTTGTATTAGAATTCTCTATGTGACTCTTGAGACATTTTATTCTACCGTTTATCAGTTTATACAGTTTATTATTATTATTTTTGGTGTGCTTGCCAATTATTATTTCTAGTTGTTGATAAATACCAAAAGCGGGAGAAATATTTTGCTATATTCATCATCATATCATATCATATTTTCTAGCATTGTGTATCTGTGCTTTGGGAAAGAATGTTTTTATCAGGATAACAGGAACCGAGCAATGTTTACGGGGGAGCTATTGATAGCTCTATACTGATTACGGGGGAGCTACGCTACTGCTCTTTAATGTGTCCAGGTATGAATATTGAATATACAAATATTATTTTGTCAATTATCAATATGAGGGAGATTGGCGACACAAAATTACAGTCAACCAAATATTGATACAATTGACGACATGATACTTGTAATATTTCAATACGACATATGAAGGCTGAACTTAGTACAAGACGGACGACAGCTCGTACCTGCTCTGCTCAATGTTTTGAGTCTGTATTTTATACTTTTATTGAGTCTAGACATATGTAAACTGAGTCGTACTGAGCAATTTGAGACTTAACCTATACCTATACCTCAAACCAAAAGCCCTACAAAAATCCATGTAGACTATTTACCCATTAGACCACTTCTGTGCTCTAGAGACAGAGTTCGGGCCGAACTCCATCTCCACATAGAATTTGGGCCGAACTCTGCCTCCTAAAATCCAGGACCCTAATTTTCAGGGTTGGCTAGATGCTAGTTGTCTAACGGCCAATTTTTTGAATATTTGACCCAGAATTCTGGCCGAATTCTGCCTACCAGATATCTTATAAATAGGTCTTGAATTCTCTCATTTTCAATCATCCAATCTTCTTTTCTCTTCTTTCTAAAGCCTTATACAAGCCATATCCTTCTCATCTACTAGCCACAAGCTCCCTAAGCCTCAAAGTGCTCAGTACTTTTCAGTTAGGAGTTTGTGCAAGAGTTCAAGAAGTCGCTTGGAAAAATCCAAGCATCGCCACTGCGATCTCTGTAAGAAGTTGACGTGCTCTTCTGAAGAAAAGGCACGAGGTGTAACTACTATTTCACAAATAGTGGATTTAATCCTGAGCTAGAGTTCTCAGGCCTGGACTAGTCCTCCACGAGGGAAACCAGGTTAAAATCTACTGTGTTTGCGTATGCTTTCTTGCTCTTTATTATTTCCGCATTTACTCTGATTATTTACTGTTGGTGAAAGAGTTTAATTTTTAATTGGACATTATTGTCGTAAATTTTATTCACCCCCCTCTAGAGTTGCCTATTTGTTCTTTAAGTATATCATATATATATATATATAAATGACCATCAAGTGTTAAAGTAGACTAAACTCATAAGGAACTGAACAAATGCTTAGAAGTTAGGCTAAGGATGAACGGTCTGAAACATCAATAAAGGCAAAAGGGAATGCTGCTAAGGAGACTGAATTTATAAGCAAAAAGACAGGACATTAGGGTTTACTTGTAAAGTTAAAGTGAAAGGAAACCTACATGGTGACTGAAACATGCCTTTAGATCAAACCTGGGCCTCTCCTCTCTGTCTGGATTGAACACCTACTAACTACATGCAGGACAGTGGTCTAAACGAAGTGAACTAACTGGTGTGCAGGGAATGCAATAGGCAGTATACTGCAAATGAGTGCAGGCTACATGCCAAATAAAAATACATTCATATATACAAGATATATATATTTAACTCTCATTACCTCAAACTCTACTCAAAATCTAACAACATACACTCCCTACCACATGCCTATCACTCCAATGAAGGGGTCAGATACTGTAGGGTGTATTGGGACAGAACAGTGGTGTAGCATGGCTGCTTATGAAGATGCAGAACAATCACATGTAGGACAATGATATGTAGGACACATACATAAAAAAAATTGAACTAATGTTCAGGTAGAGGCTCTTGGAAGACTGAACCATCAATGAAAGGGAAAGGTTTGGACATGTATCTGGACAGATGGGCTAAACAGGTATCATCTGTATCTAAGAATATAAGAGGGACAGAACAAATGATCAAGGAAGAATTCTTATTAACAACCCACATTATATCCCCAATGTATACAACTGTCCTAAATGGACTGAACAACCATGCCCAAAAGGTTCTGTAGAATTCTCGCCATGCCAGTAAGCAAGGCTGCGATAAACGATAGATTCCATAACTGGGGTATACACCTCTATAATCATGTCGTCTAGAATTCTTACTATGCCGACTAGTATAGCTACGAGAAATTCCAAATCTCATAACCAAGATACGTACATCCGAAGTCAGGTCTCTATGCCAGCTAATATGGCTGCGATAAACTATAGATTCCATAATCAAGTAGACGTTTTACCATCCCTGTTATTCCCGTCAATATATATTATCAGAAAATATCGTAACTCAGGCCATAAAAATTTATCTCGATAGAAAAATCAAAATCAACAACGATCCATCAAAATCAAATTCAATAATCAAGGAGTGAGAGCGAACAAAACAAGGAAAAGGATTTCAAATTGAAGTTTAAATAAGATTCTCATGGATCGTCCCAGGAATCTCTCAAGGAATCCTAACTGTGATTGAGTACCTTCAAAATATCCTAATCCTACTGCAGGCTGTAGTGATACTCTAGTTCGAATACAACTACATTAACTCGACCTGCATGGGCCACCACTAAAACATGTCATGACCTGCACCCTAGATTAAGGGCACGAAAAGTGGGTACGTCCAGCCTACGCCGCAATGTCGGTGCTAGAACGCTGTCCTAGGTCAATCATCAAACAATATATAAGATACCTGTATAGTATATACACTCCGAATAGAGGTGACATAACATAATACAGTCTCAATCACATCTAAGATAGAAAATGATAAGATAGATAGATAGATAGATAAGAAATGAAATAAAATCCACAGAGATACAACCAGATAGAAGCCTAAGTGTCTAAGATATCAAAAATCCAAATAACATCTCAAAATCCCAAATACAGTAATCCAGAGAATGTAAATACAATAAAAGACATCCTAGACTAAAGGAGTGTCATCCACTGCTAAGGGGTCCTGCTGCTGGTCCAGGTCACAACAGTCCTCTAGGGTAGTCCCGTAACATATGGAATAGAATGCCTCGGCCTCATCCTCTGTAATATTTTCAATAGGTGCAGTCAGGACAGGAGCAAGCACAGTACATCTCAACAAATCATAACAGATTAGGAAATATAAACATGTTAGAGAGTAAGATACATGAAACTGAAAGAACAACATGATGTAAAAGAGAGACTGTAAGTAAATAGCTAGAATATATAAGAGAACTAATCAGTGCTAGTGATTCAGAGTACAAGATGGTTATATAAACGGCACGATGTTGTACATGAGTAATCTACAGAGGTTGTACACGAGTAAGCTACAAGATTAAATACATAACCACTTCTACTTTCCCGCCCCCAATCAATACACAAGGATCGAGTCAAGTTATGTTTTTGTACACGATGAGAAATATATACGAAGATCATGTGAGCACTTGAGAGTACACGATTTCACACGATTTATACACGAATGTCACGAATACAAGGAGTACACAATGGTCACGATAAAGTACACGAACATGAAATACCCGATGTACCCGCTAAGTGGATAACATCGTACGACAGGATCCATATAGTACTAATCCGTGTTACCAACGTGTCAGCATTGTCACACCCACTTTTTCATTTCAAGGGTATTTTGGTAAATTAAGATTATTTTATTTATTATTGAATTCATGTGATGATATGTGGTTTGGTTGCTGTCTGAGTAGTTTGATGGGTTTGACTTAGCCAACCATGACCTTGAACCTAAATTCTATATTAGTATTAGATTTATTATCATTATAATTTAATTTAGATTTTATTAATTAGTTTTAGGCCTAGTTAATTAATTTTTTAGCCATTTTTCTAATAGCCTTTTAGAGCCTTTTGACTTGGGCTTTACTAGCAACCTAGGGTGCCCAAGCCCATTTATCTAACCTAACCATAATCCCTATACATGGCCGGCCATAGGCAGCTATTTCCCCTCTTATTTGCATTTAGTTGTAGCCTCCAAGAAACCCTATATCTCCCCCTTCCAAAATTTACAACTTTTGTATTCGGAGCCCGATTATCCTCAAACGAAGACCGTCGTGCTCGTAGGAAGGAGAGGATCTTGCTGGAGCAGTGCTATCAAGGTGGTGGGGACGTTTGTTTGAGGATACTCGACCATTGGAGCGTTCGGGAAGTCCTTTGCATTGTGATCCTTGGCTCTAAATAGGTAAATCCTAATCTAGTATAGTTTTTACTGATTTTTCTTCATGATAGGGAGCATCTAGGTACCCATGACCTGTAGGATTAATTCTGTCCATTTTTGCATTCGTTTGGTGTCCGTATCGGACACGTGTCGGCTAATATGCGTAGGTGTTCGACGAAATGTCGCAACAAATTTAATTCTATTTTCTGTCAAATCTTTTTACATATTTGGATAGCCCTATACACGAGGATCATGACCCATTAGGTTTCGTCATGAATCGAACTTGTGTCCGGGTCCAAATAGGAAACGAACGTGCTGCACGGCAGGTCGCACGCGTGCCCTGCTGCTCGGGGGTGATTCCTCGACACATAGGCCACGTGGTCACGTAAAATTTGATATGTAGGTGGGGGGCGTGATTGAGATCACGCTGCCAAAGTTTCGTGACGTTTCGTCAAGAAACGAGGGAGAAATCCCGTCGACACTGACCGCACACAAGCGCGCACGGGCGGGACAGCCGCCGCTGAAACGCGGTTCATGCGGACACGACATGACACATGGACACGAATCAGGGTGTCCCACGTGTATACCTATACCTATCCTAGCCTAGGACACAAACATGTGACACGAAGTGGGACACGTGAGTCCCTAGACTCGATGGCACGCGTGCACGACGCTGTGCACGAGGCCGTACACGCGTGCCCACCCGCGCACGGACATGCTCTACGTGCGTGTTGGACACGACACTTGGCCGCACGATAACTCGGCCTGTGGGTCGAGGATGTGTACGACTAGGTGTACGTGAAGTTTCACGAGAAATGGATCGAAAACGAGCGAGAAATCGAGTCCCCACCGATTCGGTTCACGCACGTATCGGGTTTCCCGATACTCGTTCGCTGGACACGATACAGACATGGTTTCGACCCAAGGAAGACCCGATCACGTCCCACATGTCGAGACCGACCTATTTGGCAAGTTTCGTGGGTTAATTCAGAGTATTTTGCGTTTTGATCCTTTTTGTGAAAATCGGGTTTTTCGTTGAATTGGATTTTGGAGATTTATATGATATTTTGTTTTCATAGTTTAATGGCTATAATTTCTGAGTATTTTGTACTTGGTCACTGTTTGTGACTTGTGGGAATCAACTCTCGGGGTTGATTCATATTTTCTACCTATTTTTAGGCATATATGGTATTTTACCTATTAATGTATATAGATATATATTTATGTATATATATTGATATAATCCTTTAAAATGCCTAATTTCAAAATGTGTATTTGTGAGGGTCGAGACTCTGATTTCAGACCTAGGAACTTACTCCAGGTTCGAGTACGACCTTGTTGGCTTTCATATTGGGTATATACCTATAAATAGATATATGCCTATATGTAAATATATATTATATATATGTTTTGCTATAGATTGTAATATATTATGCCTAGATTACTCTTGTAGGCTCATATTATTTTGTTCTCAGATTTTAGGCCCTTAACCAACAGCCCCAACATCTTTGTTCACTCACAAATCATTTTCCTTTCCTAACTTATATATATATGTATATATATTTGTGTATGTATATATATACATCAATATTAAATTGTGATGCAAGTATAAATATATATAATGAAATAAATGCTTGTGTTATGGCTATAGGAAGTGTTTGGGCAGATTAGGATCGCTGTTAGGAGCCTAGTTTGGTCGAATTGGCCGACAAGTTGACCAATTTGACAAAAGTCAACTTTGAGTCAAACTTGATCCAAATCGACTCAAACGAACTCCAAATGACCTAAAATTTTATGTATCACCTAGAAATTAGTAAACAGACTAGTTGACCTTGAGTTGACCAGGTTTGACCAGAGTTGACCAGGTTTGACCAGCGTTGACCAAGGGTTGACTTTGACCTAGAAGAACCTAGAATCATGTAGAAGTGCATTGTAGGCATTCCTTATGATATGTTAGACCTTGTTGTGACTTGTGGTTGTTTTAAATAGGTTTACATCACTCCAGTACAGTTACACAGCCTCATCAGCAGCTCAGATTGTCAAACGAGTACATTCTCTGACCGTTTCATTCTTGCTTGGACATATTACTTGTTATAGACTAGTTTACTTGTTGTTGTCATAATATATCACGGATTAGTACTATATGGATCTCTTCATGCGATGTTATCCCCTCGGATACATCGGGTATATTGTGCTCATGTACTTTATCATGTGCATCGTCTACTCATTGTATTCGTACTTATTCATGTATACTCATGTGACATTCATGTACACTCATGATCATGTGAGCCTTCATGTATAACCCAGTGTGCATGTGGACTATCTATCCATGTGACGTACTACTTTCATGTGCAATAACATAACCTGGACAGATCCTTGTATACTGATTGGGACATAAAGAGTATTTATTTGGTTATGTGATCTACACCATTTTATGTATAACTCCAAACTAGATTTAAGTCATGTATAACCTAAGCCTGTTTACATAACCAAACATGTACTCTGAATCACGTAGTTAGCTCAGTTTTCTTATCTATATCATGTATATCTATCTCTACTATATCATGTTCTTTTTACAGTCTCTTTATTTTTTTTATCAGCAGTTCATGTATATTATTCTATAGCTTGTTTCATATTTCCTTTCATGTTATGAACTGTGTGAGAGATATGTATTCGTTCCTGTCGTGACTGGACCGTTGATAATATTATAAATGGTGAGGATTGTTGTGACACTTACTATGGAGCAGGCCTAGTTGACACAGGTGACCTGGACCCTCAGCAGGATCCAGTAGTCGTTGAGGACTTGCCTTGATTAGATTAGACCTATATTATCTTTTAGTTATGAAACTTTGTGGTTGTATTGAGACTTGTTATGGTATAATTTTACACCGAGATTTGTATTCATATTATAACTCTCTGCTGTGATTATTTTTCTTCTATTCTATCTTAGCTATTGTGATTAAGTAATACCATTTATATATTATTCTTTGTTCGGAGTATTTACTAGATTGTGTTAGATATTGGACCCAGGACAGCGTTCTACCGTCGATACTGCGATGTAGGCTGGACGTACCCACGTCTCGTGCCCTTACACTGGGTGTGGGTTGTGACACATTTTTAGTGGTGGCCCATGCAGGTCCTCACAGTCGCAACTAGTACAATTTCGTAGTGGTCTCGAACTAGAGTATCACTACAGCCTGCAGTAGGATATAGGATATAAGTTAAGGTACTCAATCACATTAGGAAAAACTCTTATCTAATTCTTGCTGTTAATTATCTTCTTTTGATAACAAACTGTCCTCCTTTGATTTTTTGCTTCATTCTCAGTAATTGCTTCTTGTTTGATCTGTCTTCAGGATTGTTATGGAGATATGATTTCATCGCTCTGGGCCATGCAGGTCCTAATTCGCATTAATGCGATGTCGTGGTAGTACAGCGACTTAGTCGTACTACTACGAGCCTACTATAGAGTATAGGAAGCAAAGTGTTAGAATGAGAGGATACTCAATCACTGTTAGGATTCCTTGAGATATTCCTGGGACGACCCCTGAGAATCTTATTTTAACTTCGATCTGAAATCTTTTTTCCTAATTTGATTCACCCATTACTCATTTGATTCACTCATTACTCCTTGTTATTGAATTTGATTTTGATGGATTCATTGTTGAATTTTGAACCTTGTTGATTAGTTGTTAACTTTGAGTTTGTATTTAAATATATTTAGATTTATATTTTTTTTATTTTGGAATTTAGGGTAGAACTTGATAATATACTTGATAAGGACAGTGAGAAAGGTAAATGGCTACTTTATTGTGGGGTCAAAATTTATCGCAGTCATACTGGCTAGAAAAACAAGGACATAGAGCCTAATTTTGATATACTTATCCTAGTTATGGAATTTAGATTTTCTTGCAGCCATATCGGTTGACGAGGTAAGAATTCTAAATAACGTGATTATAGGGTGTATATCTCAGTTACGGACTCTATTGTTTATTGCAGCTATGCTTACTGGCATGGCAAAATTCTAGCAACATGATTTCAGGAAGACGTATCAGATTATATCTCAAAATTCGTTCTTTCCTTTGAACATAAGAGCAAGAACAGGTTTTATCATTATTTATTTCTTGCCATTATTTTTTGTATTCCTATTTTTCCCTATCTTAGTTAACTCTGTCCCAATTACATCAATCACCTATCTCGTATCAGATTCAGTCATCTATACTTTGAAACATTTGAATTCTATATTTTTTTACCTTGGAAAGGTCGAGGAAGTGACGTAAATCATCTAGCTCGGAAAGGACGTAATTTGTTGGAATTTTGAGATAAAGATGTGGTAAAATATGAGAATGAAATCAAGAGATTTATATTATCAATCTAGGAATGATCACACACAGAGAAATATTTGGATGTAGATAATAGATGCATTTCTTAGCTGACGGGATATTCAAGGTCGACATAGTTGAGGACTTGGATAAATTTTGGTTATTGATTCTTGAGACGTTCACTTTAAGGCTATGATGTTAAATTTAGGGACTTAGTAATGAAGAAGAGATTTTAACTGTATTTGATGGTAATACGAAATTGAATATGCTATTGCAAGAAAATGGTTAAGAACAGAAGAACGCAAGGATTTTTTTTGAATTAAAGAAAATATACAGATTTTTGAGAAAATTTTAAATTTTAAGGAGAATAATATTTGAGGGTGTACGTTGAAAAATATGAAGGTTGATTTTTAATAGAGAATAAGTTTTGTAAGGTCTAGTAGTTTCAGATTGAATAACACGAGGAGGGTAATTTGAACAAGTTCAAGGATTTCATAAAACTTGATTTAGAGGTTTCGGATCTAATTTGAGACAAGGTGGAAGAATTTGGATTTAAAGAAGATTAAGTGGTTAGTATTGAGTGCTAATAAATAAAAGGGTATGCTTCATGAACAATGTTTAGGAATTTAAGAATCGAGCCTATGATAATCATGACAAGGTCCAATCTTCATAACAAAATGGTATAAATTCTTGGTGGTAGTCATATAAAGGTTGATTTTCATATTTGGACGATAAGATAAGGATATGATTGACAAATGATGATTAGATAAGCTTGATGGTATCAGAGAGAGAGATGATTAACTTGACTTCTCTATGACACCTTGTATTTTGTTTTCCCTATCAAAAGAAGAAAATTAACTTATTCCATATCCTTGAATTATCCTTTAAAAATTTCAATATCATTGAACCCTAAATCCATTGATCATGACCAATCGACTTTGGTCACATTTCTTATCATTATTATCTAGGTCATACTCAATCAAATTAAATTTAATTGTGACCTAGATCTCCATCCTTGGATGCTAGTGCTCAGACTTTGATGACCTTGCTCCCCATTTTGTCCAAATCTTGATTTACTCGGAGATTGGTCAACTTAGATCATACCGAGACTAAATTTTCTTTATATACATCGTGATTGGATTTCAATGCTATTGACAGTCGTGCTCTAAACTTTCGTTTTTGATCATCTTTAGAATAGTAATGCTTTATAGTTAATGTCAGTTGTTTTTTTATAATCACCAGTTTCATAAAGGATGATAGACTGCCTTACAGCCCGATGATTTATTATTTTTCCTTATCTTTTCCAGAATGGCACCCATGACCAGAGTCTATCCCCAGTGCACAGCTGCAATTCTGATGAGACCGAGAGTGTATTTCTCCTTCTATTGCTCAGGAGGTGTTAGTAGCCACATCAGAGAATTTTTCTCCATCTTCTATCCTTCAGGAGAGGGCTGCAGTTCAGCCAGAGACTGAGGGCCTCCCTTTGCCTCCTGGAGTGGTACCCCATGCCATTCTGATAGGGCTCATATTTACAGACTTCTTCAGGATGTGCGGGAGGTACAGAGACTTCAGACTGAGCTTATGAGAGAGCATAGTCTCGGTATCCAACTGTTGTGGGATTACATGCATTCGAGGGGAGAGCCTAGTCCCAAGAGAGCGAGGAGCAGTTTATACCCAGAGCCTCAGGAGTACCCAGGCTTCCAGCCTAGACCAGCCTATCCAGTTCAGATTCCTGTCCAGTAGAGGCCAGTTGAGTGGGTGCCTACCTGTACTTTCTGTAAGAAGCTTGGGCACGTATGGAAGGACTGTAGGAAGGGACTAGGATTGTGCCTATTTTGTGGGTCAGCTGCACACAAGATACGAGACTGTCCTACTATACCTGCCCCTAGTCGAGACCTATCCCCGGGAGAGAGTTCCAGCTACCAGACCTAGTAGAGGTGAGTTCTTGACCTATACCCTATCCTATCTTGATGATTATTGTACCATACCATATTTTGTATGTTTGATACCTTATGACTACTTTTGATCTAGTATGACTATAGTGGCTAGATGAGACCCCAGACTGATTACCTGTCATAATCATGTATGATATCTTTCCAGCTGCATGATTTAGATAAGTTTTCTTAAGACCATGATTGTTGGGGATTTGACCTAGAAGGAGTAGGATCATCTTAATTTCGAGGACAAAATTATTTTAAGGGGGTAGACTTGTCACACCCACTTTTTCATTTCAAGGGTATTTTGGTAAATTAAGATTACTTTATTTATTATTGAATTCATGTGATGATATGTGGTTTGGTTGGTCTGAGTAGTTTGATGGGTTTGACTTAGCCAACCATGACCAGAACCTTAGAATTAGATTTATTATCATTAAAATTAAATTTAGATTTTATTAATTAATTTTAGGCCTAGTTAATTGATTTTTTTAGCCATTTTTCTAATAGCCTTTTAGAGCCTTTTGACTTGGGCTTTACTAGCAACCTAGGGAGCCCAAGCCCATTCATCTAACCTAACCCTAATCCCTATACATGGCCGGCCATAGGCAGCCATTTCCCCCCTTATTTGTATTTAGTTGTAGCCTCCAGGAAACCCTGGATCTCCCCCTTCCAAAATTTACAACTTTTGCATCCAGAGTCCGATTCTCCTCAAAAGAAGACCGTCGTGCTCGTAGGAAGGAGAGGATCTTGCTGGAGCAGTGCTAGTAAGGTGGTAGGGACGTTTGTTTGAGGATACTCGATCGTTGGAGCGTTCAGGAAGTCCTTGCATTGAGATCCTTGGATCTAAATAGATAAATCCTAATCTAGTATAGTTTTTACTAATTTTTCTTCATGATAGGGAGCATCTAGGTACCCATGACCTGTAGGATTAATTCTGTCCATTTTTGTATTCGTTTGGTGTCCGTATCGGACACGTATTGGCTAATATGCGTAGGTGTTCGACGAAATGTCGCAATGAATTTAATTCTATTTTCTCAAATCTTTTTACATATTTGGATAGCCCTATACACGAGGATCATGAACCCATAGGTTTCGTCACGAATCGGACGTGTGTCCGTGTCCAAACAGGACACGAACGTGTTGTACGTCAGGCCGCGCGCGTGCCCTACTGCTCGGGGGTGATTCCTCGACGCACAGGCCACGTGGTCACATGAAATTTGACGTGTAGGTGGGAGCGTGACTGAGATCATGCTCCCAAAGTTTTGTGACATTTTGTCGAGAACGAAGGAGAAATCCCGTCGACACTGACGGCACACACGCTGCGCGCGGGACAGCCGCCGCTGAAACGCGGTTCGTACGGACACGGCACGACATGTGGACGAATCAGGGTGTCCCACGTGTAGCCCTATAACTACCCTAGCCTAGGACACAAATACGTGACACGAAGTGAGACAAGCGAGTCCCTAGACTCGATGGCACGTGTGCACGACGCTGTGCACGTGGCCGTGCACGCGCGCCACCGCGCGCGGACACGCTCTGCGTGCGTGGATACGACACTTGGCTGCACGATAACTCGGCCAGTGGGTCGGGATGTTATGCCTAGGTGTACGCGAAGTTTCACGAGAAATGGATCGGAAACGAGCGAGAAATCGAGTCCGCACCGATTCGGTTCACGCGCGTATCGTTTTCCCGATACTCGTTTGCTGGACACGATACAGACACGGTTTCGACCCGAGGAAGACCCGACCCGTCCCACATGCGAGTCCGACCTATTTGCCAAGTTTCGTGGGTTAATTCGCAGTATTTTGCGTTTTGAGCCTTTTTGTGAAAATCGAGTTTTTCGTTGAATTGGATTTTGGAGATTTATATGATATTTTGTTTTCGTAGTTTAATGGCTATAATTTCTGAGTATTTGGTACTTGGTCAATTTTTTGGGACTTGTGGGAATCAACTCTCGGGGTTGATTCATATTCTACCGATTTTTAGGCATATATGGTATTTTACCTATTAATGTATATAGTATATCTTTATGTATATATAGATAATTGTTAATCCTTTAATCAAAAAAAAATATATAGATTA